>JAHREE010000278.1:880324-1101791 GCA_033628505.1 Tringa tobata
AAGATCACAAGCCAAGTAAGAATGACTGTTTTCTACTGTGTTGTGCCTTAGAAAGGACTTCAAGCATGTAAGACTACACAGTCACAGATCTCCTGTGATTCAGTAATTTAGCCTTGCCTGATATTTATCTGGCTTTCATATAAAAGCCAAGTACTTGAAATCAAAGACACATTAGATTTTTGATTGTGCTTTTACCTTTGATTCTGCCTCTTTGTTTGTCCACTCACTGCAGTGAATGACGCAAGATCCTGTGGCAAAATATGTTATGAAATAATTATAAACTGTGCCATAAGCAAACATAGCTGGGAGTCTTGAGACAAATATAAACCTGGTGTTTCTTAATTACAGAGAGGGTAAGGGCAAATTAGAAAACATTCTTTGAATGTAATACTTTTCTACATGTTAGTTTTTTGGCCATGTTTTAAAAAGTAAAATCAAATTATCTTTTCTGTACAATTACACGTGTGTATATGATCCATGGAACCTGTCCTGCTGAGATAATGCTTTGTTGCTGAGGTTTTCAATACGGTTCTTAATAGAGCATCACCGCTTACTGTCTGCCAGCCACAAGATAAAATTGGGTAGAAATTTTTCTGAGGCATGTTATCGGTCATGGTCCTGGGTAACCGTCTCTAGATGGCCGTGCTTGAGCAAGGGGTTGGAGCAGATGACCTCCAGAGATCCCTTCCAACACCAACCATTCTGTGATTCTATTTTTCAGATTAATAATGTATTTTGTATGCTTTATGATAAAGTGCCAAATCTACTGAAAAATTATAGCTTGTTCATGTAGAGTCCCAGCCTGTCTCTGCTTTACTTTCCTTCTTAAAGAAATCAATCTGATGTTCTAAAAATATCTGCTAGGTTTCTCTTCTTTCTCTTTCTCATTTTGGTTTTGGGTGGGTTGGGGTTGTTTTTTTTGGATAACAGCTTCCATCTTTCTATGGAGTCCTGGAATGACCCCACAATTTGTTTTTATTTCTGACAACCGTTACGTTATATGTCTTTAAGAAGGAAAGAGCACACATCCACATCACGGGGGAGAAGTTTATAAAGCTTTTGAAAGACTTTATAAAGAAGAATTGTCATGTAAGATTCTCTTTCTTAGCTTGTTACCAGGTTTTTGTTAAATATTTTGCCCTTTTGCAGAGAAAGTATATATATTCTGGAGCTGCATCCTGGCTAGTGAACTAGTCATGGAGACTTTAAATAGATAGAGAGAGCTTGCTTTAAATTTAACTCATGCTTGAAAGTAAAAGAGTAAAATCTCTTTTGATTTTAATGTATTTTTTGATTTGTGAATGCAGTAAATCCTTGTTGGTTTTACCAGCATTAAAGATTTCAGAAAGCAAACCAAGTCAAACAAATAATTTATGTTTTTTTTCAGTTTCTTATTTTTTTTTCAGTTGTATTTTCATCCTGAAATTTTTTGCTTGGGTAAGTAAAGATGACATCAAGGATTACAAAATTGTTGGTGGAGGTGTTGCCAGATTAAGCAAGCAATTGTGGTCTAGCTAATAGGAGCAAAAAACATTCGTAGCAACCTTGATATTATTTCAGAAAGAACTGCGTATAAAAATTGCTGCCATTACAACCAGTCTCTCTCATTGTATACATATTGACTTGAGCTTCGTATGTTGATGACTGAGTATTCTCTGAACTGCTCTTCTGTCTCCATATCTGTGCTGTTTATGCTTTGCTTGATTGAAAATAGCAGCGGAACCATATAAAAAAAAATATTTCTGTTTTTCTTTGTCTTCATTACCTGTATTAATCTCAGTGGTGGTGAACCACAGCTTTTTTTCTTTAATGACAATTTCTTGAGGGCTTTGTTATCTCTGTCATTAAGAATTTTGTCTGTCATGAAACGTCAGAAAGTATTTGCTTGTGTAAAGTATTCTGGTAGTTTGTGGGCACTGTGCATGGGTTAGGAACAACAAAAGGAAGGGAGGAGAATAATTAAAAGTTATATTGGATATATTGAGGCCTTTTTAGCTTAAAGGGAACTGGGAAAAAAAAAAATTGGCTCTGTCTGAACAGCTGTGATTGTATGTACAAACACACACAACCAAAGACAGCCTTCTCTAATGTAACGGGACTAGACCCCTGTGTTTATATGGGCCGCTAAACCTTCACATGACCCAATGAATGTCTTGGCAGCAGTAAAACTATGATCCCTTTTTTTTTTAGGTTTTTCTTTGTTCAGCAAGAGGAATCATTTAATTGGACATAAAATTTCCACAACCCCTGGAATTCCAGGGGCAGATATTTAGGCTCTTCTAAAACCTTGCCTGACTTGCTTCTCTCTGTGGCTGGTCTTTGTGATGTACCTGGCTCAGGAAGCCCTTTCATAGATACTGCTCTGGCCAAGCAAGAACTCACTCACTCAGAAAGTGCAGTCCCCAACTTGGGTAATGATCTGATTTGGTGAAATAGGCAGAGCTGTGAAGGGAGTGCTGGGAATACACCAGTGGCAAGGACAGGAATGTCTTTGCTACTGTGTGCCAATCACTGGAAAAAGATCTGCAAGTGTATAATAGCCACTGCTGCTCCCACTGAGATAAGAATACCTAATGGTGGTAGTGTGAGCAAGTCTGGTGTCCAAACAAATGCAAAACAGTGAATTAAAAGCATTCATAGAATCATAGAATAGTTTGGGTTGGAAGGGACGTTCAAAATCATTGAGTTCCAACCCCCTGCCCTGGACAGGGACACCTCCCACCAGACCAGGTTGCTCAAACTCCATCCAGCCTGGCCTTGAACACCTCCAGGGATGGGGCAGCCACAGCTTGCTGGGCAACATGTTCCAGTGTCTCATTCATTAATAAGAAATAATTCCTTTGAAATTATATATTGCCCACACATTTCCAAGGGATCTGTAAGTAAATAACTACTTAACTTTATCACTACGACAGGATAGTGTCAGTCTATAATAGAAGCATAACAAAGGTAATTTTATAAAGCCTAGAAAATAAACCAGCAAAGCCAAAGGAAATGAAACTCTGTTCATTCTTCTGAGACACTAGTATTTTCCAGAGCAAACCGATTTTTCAAAATATAGGAAATGAAACTGGGACTTTATAATGGAAAATGATTACAGTTTTAGTTCTGGGTAGCATGAAATCTGCTTCTTTTACTGTTATTGATCAGAACTTGCTACCTGGAAAATAAAATAAAAAAAACCCCTAGAAACAACAAACAAACTAAACCCCAAACCCAGTAAGTTGTTTAAAGGAAGTCTGTCTCATACCTTTGCTAATATTTCACGAGTATTCTGCAGATACCCAGCATTACTGAGAACTTTGAAGATATGTCAACATAAGATGATGAGAGCCAGCTGCCGAAGAGCTTGGCCAAGATGCTTGCAGTCAGTGGAGAGTTATGGAAGAAAATGGAGACTGACACTTGGTTTCCAAAGCTACAGGAAATCATTTGGCACTGGGCAAACGGAAACACAGCAAACAAAAAAAAAAACCCGTGAAAAGTCCACCTTAGATCAGGAGAAGGCACATGTCAACATATGGTTATAGCTGAAGCCTCTTGGTGAGTGGTTAAAGCATCTCATGGAGCCTAAATGTTTGATTTCCTGAATTATTTTCTTCATCCAGAATGCCTAACTAAGTTCATTCTCAGACAACAATAAGGGTTCATTTTGTAATCAAATAACATTATTTATGGTATAAATTGCAGGATTTTTAAAAAAAGATAAAGTTGTTTTTTGATAACCTTATGATAAGTGAATAATTTTTATCATCTCCAAAGTTAGAATCTATGTCCAAAATTTTATGTCATTTCTGAATGTAAGATCATTCAGTACAATACCTCTAGGTGGTCAAAATTTAATAACTGGGTACTAACTGCAGCATGAATATAGAGATATTTTAATCTGGAAAAAAAAGGATACTAGAATAAAAATATCTTCATAAATATTATTATATTTTAGTTTAGAAGATCCAGTTTAAATTGAGATTTTCATTGTTAAGACACCAAATTATGCCTGGTGGCAGTAATCACAGGAAGAAGATTATGTTACTCTATTATCTAAATCACAGTTGGCTATTGCAGGTGCATAAAACCACTGACCTTCAGATTGCACATAATTTTCAGGACATCTTTCCAGTAAGTTTACTTTGTTTAAGGCAGTCCACAACCCTGGAAATATAAATCTTCTGAGTAATGATGGATTAGATCTGGTAGGAAACTTTCCGTATCAGTATCCTCTGTGAGTACCAATGAGCAGCTGAATGTTGAGAAAACAGCCTCTCAGAGGAAAAAAGATTTTGTTTTTATCATCCTCTAGAAGTGTGGCTTTTTTTTTTCTTAGGAAAACCCCATTTATGCTTTAAGTGTTCCTGGAATTTAGGATGTGTCTTTCTAATGTGTGTGTGTGTATATATATGTGTGTATATATATATCTTGATAATTCCTAATAATAGTTATTACAATATGTGCTACAAACTGAAGCTGGGAGGTCCTATCAGGTAAGTTTCTCTTGCAGTAGGTTTGTAGGTCTAAAAGAATTTTGGATGAAGATAATCTTTGAAATGTGTACTGCTTTCTAAAATTTGATACCATGTCAGCACACACAATATCTGGATGTGTGTTACTGCCTGACTGTCTTGTCACTTTTGCTTACACCTTTTAAGGGGCTCATCAATGCACATGGATTTCAGTGGGAAAAGTGAATACAGAGAACTGGGCGGAACCAGGATTTTGCTCCAAAGGGCAAGGTCAGTGTTATAGTCATGAACCAATTCTGGAGTCACTGCTGTAAAATATTCAGCAGCTGAGAGACTTAGATAACACACAGATAAGATTAGATCAGCAAACCCAGTGATTTTTAAGTAAAAAATTTAAAGTATCGTTTTGTTTACTATTTTTTTTTTCTCTACAATGCTTCCAGGTGAATTATCAAAATGGAGCTGTCAATTAAAAACTAGCATTATTTTGACTGTGGATGATGGTTAGTGCATGGAGAAGGAGGGAAAAGGCAGAAAAAAATTAGAATGGACCTTGGAAAAAGGATGGATAATAGACCACCTAGTACACTATCCAAAAATGTTCTGCACTATGCAAACATTTCTTTGTGAGGTAACAAATGATCTTTTTACCTTGAGTGGAATCGTTCACATGAGCATAACTGTGCATTACTGTGGGTATGGATATGTACAATCTGTCAGCCATTTGGGTTTGCAAACAAGATGAGCATTGGGGGTTTTTTTGAATTTATTTTTTTTTTAGTTTATCCTGGCCCACTCATCTGCCCTGACCCCATTGTGCTAAAAGCCTTTTTTATGGGGAGCTAAACGATTGCCAAACCCAAGGATTCTTTTGTCAATGGTGGAAGACAATTATTAATGCAAATTAACAGCAAGACAGCTAAGATTATGGTATTGACTAGGTATGCTTGTAGGTGACAAGGCACATGCAAATTTTGAGAGAAAAGTTGATAGAGATGTTGTGGCTGCCCACAGGTTGTTTTGTCCTCGCATGGCAATTGCAGTGAGAGCACAGAAGTGTCTGTGGGGAATATTTAGGCTGAACTTTTTACTGAATGAGAGCCTGAAACTTGATAGAAAGCGGGGAGTAGTAAGGTGGGTAGAAAGATAGCCTACAAAAGTGAGATGAAGCTGTTTGAACTAATTGCAGTTGGAATCAGTTGATTTGGGGGAGTTAAATCGATAACCAAGACGATTCCTTACAAATTTCTTCTGATTCAGCAGGAACCACCCTTGATGACTCAAAGCCTGGTTTGAGATAAGGCTCTCAAGAGCAGAGCTGTAAACTTTTCCTACTGATCTAGAATAAACACATCTTTGAACAGCTTATTTTCTGAGCAATTCATTGCCTAGTTAAGCATGTAGTCTTTCTTGGGAAGGAATAACTTATACATCAACACCAATGGAAAAGATACTAGCTGTGGAATGTTTGGCTTATAAAAGAAGTCATTGAGTCATGATCCAAGTCTGATTTGTAGCCGCTATGAGTAATAATACTTTCATCGATGTAAATTTTGCTACAGCAGTTTGGAAGTTGCACGTTGTATTAGTTAATCAGGACATGATAATCTCTGTTATATAGCCAAGGTCATGCTAATGCAGAGAGGTAAACAGCTCCTGCTTTAATGAGGTAGTAATTGAAATGGACAATAAGCACAAGTGGAAGAAAAGGATACATGCAGCTGTTGGTTTTTTTGTTAAATGACTAAGGTGGAAGGATCAGCTGTAGTTCAGTGAATGCTTCAACATACACAACGCTTCTTATGTGAGGAGTTTGGTTCCACTGAAGTCTGGGGTTTTGAGCCTTGTTTATTTTTTGCATTTGAAGTCTGCTATTAAGTTTCAGACCCTAAAGGGGAATAGATTCACTCATTTCCTAACCTAGTTAGAGGGCTGGAAACTGTTTAACATGGAATTTTAAAATAAAAGCTGTAATTCATGCACTTCCTAATATGTGAAATTCATAAATTGGGACATCTAGTACTCAGAAAATGACATAAAAATAGAGATATTTTATTTGATAAATGAGTACAAACCTAACTCTGTAGAAATATACTGCATTAGGAGACCTTTTTTACAGTTGCATTAAAAAAATGTTGACTATTTTGTTGTTAAAAGCCAGTGCCCCCTAACATAAAAAAAGACCTATTTTTTTAAAGAGGTAATGACAGGTATTTCATTATTACTGGAACAAAAAAAATAACTGAAGCAGCTGACTGTATGCCTGTATACTGCTGAATGACTACCTAAAAAAGAAAACAAAAGCTTTTTTTTGTGACCCATCTTAACACAGAGAAATTTCTTACATCATATAGACATTATTTTTTCCTTCCTGTATTGCAGAATTCTCCTGCATAGAAAGCATAATGTTTACTCTCCTGTTTCTTCTATTATTTTATTTTTACTTGTAGGGTCATTCAGACTATTATTATGAATACAAATTCTTCTGAGCTCTTTGAAAAGGACAAGAATGGAGGGATATGCCAAAAATAATGAATGTCAAATGTTTCCTGTAGCTAAAATAATTCTTGGTTCTTCTGCAGTTTAGAGTTGCAGCTTTGCAGAACTCATCCAGTTCATAAACTTTCTGTGTCCAACAGTTCATAACCAATCAGGAAGGTATCATCTAAGTTTTGTATATGTATGCATATGTAGTAAGTAGCCATATCATAGACTTGATATTATTTTTCCTGCTTCTAGATTTCTCTAAATAAGTAGCAGATTATGAAATAATCCTTCATTTGAAGGAAAGGAGTTGCTCAAAACGAATATTGTTCTATCAGCCGTGACTCCAGCAATTACTCAATCAAGACCTAGACAGTCAGGTGACATAAGTGAATAAGTGTATAAATGCTAACATATATCATACAATAGTATATGCTCAGGCAGAATTCTAGGTAAACCTATTGCACCTTGGAGTATCTTACCTATTATACATCAAATTACATTAAATGCCAAGACTCTCAAGAAACCTCAGTGCTTAGTTCCAGCAGATGTCATGGGATATTATCAAAAACACATACTTTGAATGTCCAGTTCCTGATGTATTCTCATAATTCCCTTTTGAACTGCAGTGCGAGATGACTTCTGCTCATCTTGTTCAGAATAGAAGTTCTCACTCAGAGTTCAGCCAGTGCTGCTGATAAATCAAAAGCCCTTCAGTGAGCATGCAATGAATATTCACTTATTTGCACCTGAGGATAAGTAGGTCTTAAAGATGAGGTGGAACATGATGATACATCTAAAATAAAGAAGGTATCCCCTTTCTTTCTCCACCTCACCTCACTTTATTCCAGACAGGAGGACAAAAAGAGGACAACAGACAGCAACATAAACATGGTGACGCTTTCTCAAGATGTCCTGCTCTTTTGTCATACTTTAACACAATGTCATTATGTCATACTTGACATTATTTCTTCTCTGTGAATCATCTACAAGAAAGTACTTACATTGGCTGAATAGGCAGTAGTTATTTAAATCTTTTTATTTCAATGCAAATGTGTACTTTGGATATTTCCTGAAAAGGAAAAAACAAGGGAGAGTGTTATGCCCTTATAGAAGTTGCCCTTTCAAATACAGTAGAAAGAGATGTTGAAATTCTGTGAAGCTGAAAGAGCAAATATAAGAAATGATAGAAAGAACAAAACTAGGGAGAGCTCGCAATGTATCCAATTGAGTTGAAATAATTTGTGAGAAATTGGAACTTAAATAAGCAAAATATGAATTCAGTGCTAAAAATTAAAAGCAAACATATCACATTGCAAAGCATCATGGATACATGGTAAAAAGGAAGCATGGTATGTTTACCAGATATATAGACTTAAACATTAAAAAGCCTCTGTCTGAAGGGAATTAAGAACAATTATTCACAGGTGCTTTGAAGCACTTGGGTGCTCTCACTCAATTAGCTGAAGATTTATTCCAACCTAACAAGAGATATTCCATGATTTGGTGTTTCTGGTTTTAAAATGTCATGTGTCCAACTATATTCTTATTATGATACTCCCTACATCTGCCACCTGTCCTGAATCTCCACTCTTTCTTCTCTCCCTGCTACCTTCAGCAAAACCAATTGACTTAGAAATAAGAAGTACTCCTTTTCCAGTGTACTAGTCTTGTCTGGCCTGCTCGGACCTACTTGCTCAAGTAAAAGGGTGAAACTTTTGACCTGTGCTATGAACTAAATGTGAGAAAGTAAGGATTAAAGAAAGAAAGGATTAAAAAAAAGAAACAAAGAAAAAAAGAAGTAACTTACTGAAGCATTCAACAAAGAATTGCTCTCGTTGGGGGGCTAATTAACCAAATGCAGCCTTGCACTGGTCTGTGTTGTGTTGTTTTTCCATACCTGTATTGCTTCTGGTTCCAGTTACCATAGCTCTAGTTGCTGGAGGAACTCTGTTCCATGGTGTGCTACCTGGAGTACTGACTGTCTTCAGTATCAAGTAATGCAGAGAACATGAATGTTGGTAAGGAACTCATTTTTTTATGTGTTGTACTTCAGTGGAATTTGCTAGAGAAATAAAACTTGTGTGTCTTCCTCCTTTGGTGGATTTGGCCCCTCACCCATTCTGTTTTATTGGATTCACATGGGAGTTCCACGTTTTGTAACTAACTACGAGATTTGAACTGCATATTTATGGGTTTTGTTATGTATAAATAAGCCTAGATGACATCACCCACATCTCACTTTCTTTGGCAAAATCTTTTTTATACTTGATATTTTGCGATGCCGTTTTGATGCAGCTTACTCCCTTTTATCCTCCTCCTCCTTTTCTGGGGTCATTTTTCCCCTTTCTTATAAATGCGCACTCCCTCAGAAAATCACTCTTGCAAAGAGAAAGCAGAAAACTGCTCTGACTCATCTTGCTTACTGGCCTTAGTGCTTTTATCAGGTGAAAGCAGAAGAAGGAAGAGAGGGAGGTCTTCAAATTAGTCTAGCAATGATGTAATTTTAGCTGAAAGAAAGAGTTGAAGAGCGGTCAAACAAAAGCTGGAGAAACCCCTTTGACTACAGTAATAGTTGTTTGGGTTTTTGAATCTTTTTTTTTTTTTTTTTTCTTTTATCGTATGAAGGAACTGTAATCTAAACTCCCAAGGCTTTCTCTGAAGGAGTGCCTTGCATTCAGTTGCAGGATGGCATAAAAAATTGCTGGAAATAATTTAAGAAAATTCTCTAAAATGTGAGCAAAATATCAGCCCTGTGCACAGTACCCTGTATACAAACTGCAGATGAAATTCTGTGATTTTCTCTCTGAATTCAAGTAGCTTGTTCCTAACAAATTTTCTCTTTTCATAAGAAGAAATAGACTGAGAATACAATGGTGGCTCAGCATTCCTTATTTTAGTCTCTGCCTATGCTATGAGTGTACCAAAAGTCATGTAACCCTGTGATCAAACATCAGCTGGTAAAACATGATGAAAAAAATATTCATAAAAGCGTGGCCCTAATTTTTTCTTGACCCAGAAATATCATCATTACATTCTAAAGCTTTGGGTTTCCCTTATGAAAAGTAAGAAATTAGGTGTTTCTGCACTCCTGTAGAATGTTATCTTCTTTTATATGAGACCATCCAGTTCCATTACGTTGGCAGCATGAAACTACTGTTCCTCTATTCATAGAGCTTGGACTAACTATTTCCACGTTAATGAACAGTCAGACTTAACTGATGTGTTGCCACTGATTTAGAGATGGCTGAATGAGTTTGAAGAAAAATATTAAGAAGGACACATTTGTCCTATGACTCATTTAAAAGAAAATTAGAAATTTCTTTGAAATATCATAGAATTGTGTTGATTTGTTTCATTATCCCATGGTGATTCTGAAAACTTGCATTTCAAAGTGATGGTCAAAAGTAAAAATGCTAAAAGCTGCAAAAGGATCTTTGTTGTGTCCTTTCCAGCTTGAACCTATGCAAACATTAATTGGAATCTCCTTTAAATATTCACTCTTCTGAGACTTGGAAGTATGACTATTTAGTATATTTCTGATGGAGCATATTATATTGTAGTAAAACTGCTTGCTGGTCTGAGTTTCCTCAAATATGACAGCTATTACTGCATCAAATTCCTCAGTCCATAATGACTTATATTAGGAGTGTGAATAAAATAACTGTCTGGCTTATGGCAGTGTGTTCTTTCTTATCTAAATAGTTTTGAATAGCTGCTGTGCATATCACTGACTCATCCCACTTGAGCTCCATTACATGGAGCACCTCTGGGACTCTTATCATAAATGAAGGAAGGCATAAGTCAGTGAGTGCTCATCAAAGTTATGCTGGGTCAGAACATGCTACTCCCTTGAAAGTTCACATTCCATCACTTACATATTGTCCTTGTTATCACTCATTTGAGTATTACTACTGACAGGGTTGTCATGGTTGCCTTAAAAATTTCATGCCAAATCTAACATTAAAAAGGAAAATGCCTTTAATTTGCTACATACTACTGAAGAGGACAGATATTCTTAGTTTTAGTTTGAAAATACTAAAAATAGAGAAGCATATTAAGTTTCCATAGTAACTCACATACCAATTCTTACAACTGATTAATGGCAGTAATTCATTCTAAGACATTCTCAATGGCCAGATTCCAAAAATTTCTCCTGCGATTGAATAGTGTCAGCAGCATATACTGAATGTTTCATATCCACTCCTTTTACAGTTTCTCTATAAAAATACATACTACTTTAATTTTCCTGCCCCCATTTGACAAAACCTGCAAAGCTCTCTGTTTCTAACAGTCATTTAGAAACTGCATTATTGTGTTATCTCAGTATTAGCAATGTATGTAAGTGGCCACCTGCTAGAGGAAAATAGCCTGTGTCCAGCTATTATTGAGAAAGGACTCCAGGAAATGTTGACTCGTGACCTTGGCTCCCACCAAACCACAAGGATAAATTCTTCAGAATTAATATTTTTCATTCTGGAAATTTTGCCTACATAGAAATACTTTGGATTTCAGATATATTTTCTCTTCATTATGAAAGTTTTTTCCTTAAAATAGTTTGGATTTTTTTTTTTTTGAGAAAAACTGAAGATCCCAATACCTGCGTTAATTGTTGTTAAGCAGTAAAATGATACACAAGAGGCTTATAGTTAGCAACAAATGTGTTCTCAGATTCCTCTTAGAGTTTGTGCAGGAACCTGTTCTAAGTTTAAGTGTTTTAAATTTGCATTTAATGTCCTTAATTTTCCTTGGCTGACATTTATTTCTTATATATAACCACTAGTCCTCCACTGGTGCCACTGAACAGCCATCTTACACTTCAACTGTCATCTCTTGGGATGACCTTTTCGTATTTTTTTTCCTTGCTTTTGTTTAAATTATAGGTGAAAATGAGATGTGTTTAATTCTCAAATGGCTTCTGCCATTTTACAGAGAAAATAGCATTGCAGTGTGCTTGAGAAGCATTAATTTGTTCATTGGGAACTTTTAAAATTGTTAATTAACCGTAGGCTAATCTCGTCAATCTTGTAATTGCAAATCTTATCCTGATTAAATGGATGTTGGTTTCTAGTTGCCACTGTCAGCTGAGACATTGTTGTGCTTGAAGAACATATAGAATATCATCTATATTCTCACATTAAGAACTAGAAACCCCTATTTTTCTTCCATAGTAGAGAAAACAATTCATTGTAAGAATTTGCTTAATGAGGTTATCTTTGTTAAAATCATCTTTATTGAATTTTTTCAAGCTCATGATTTCTTCAGACACTAAGAAAACTAAATCGTTGTCTTTTGATGCAGCCTATTGCTTAGCGGAGAAAATACAGGTTTCACAGTCCATCCCTCGGTGACATAACAGAACCAGTCTGCAGGGGCTGATTGAATCTGCAGGACTGACTTGTGATGGGTCACATAAAGCACGGTGGTTTTCTTGTGTCAGTGGGTAAGTACGGAAGTACTTCTAGAAAGAGGAATCGGGCACGTAAATTTGGATTTCTTTCTTTACATGTACAATAATGGCACCTTTTGTAACATCCCCCAAATAGATTAAAACTAATTTATTTTGAAATGTTGTATTAATATTGGAATTTTGAAATAGTATTCTGTAATGTTGCTCTGTGTAATTTGAACTGATTTTGATTTAGCTATGCAGATACTTAATCTTTGCTGGTTAAAGCATTTATAGAAATTGCAGAAGGCTGGTTTTACTTTCATTTTGTAGCAGCTGGTGCTAAATCAAAGAGATCAAGCATTCGTGAGAGGAGGCTTATTTAGACAGAAAAATTTACCAACAGTGAATATTTCCATTTTTTGCCCTAAATATAGCGATATATTCCAAGTAACTGATTGAAACTTGGGACTGTTTTCTTCCTTTTATGCAAAACTAAAGCAGAGCTATCTTTTCTTTGGAGATTTTGAGGAAAAGTGGCAGATTCTGAATATTTCCAGTTATGTTGCCCCTGGAGTCATACCTTCTGGGACAGGACTGATACAATGCTCAGTGAGGCACAGATATGCAGTGACATTTTTCAAAACGTGCACTGACTTTTAAGGGATATTCACATTGTCTTAAACTAACACCTGAAGTTATGGGTGGTACTATCGCTCAGAGGCAGGATTTCACTGGCAGTTACACAGAGGGGTTTTCTTTAAGCGCATTATCCTATGTGTAGGTAAAACAGGAAAATAATTGTGGATATTTTCTTCTTTATTACTTCTTTTAATATTTTTTCCCAGGAAAAGAAATAGGAAAAAGTGCTTTCATAAAACTTTGCTAATTTAATTTTTTCTGCTAGTGGCCTGAGTGACCATGTGTAATAGCAGTTCTGATATTCAGCTTTTATTTCCTCTGTGCATCACTTGTTTCATTAAGCATGGGATATGTTCCTCCTGGAAAGATAAATCCAGCCTCAGGCAAAACTTTTATGCTTGCTATTTTGACACAGAGATCTTATTAGCTATTTTAAGGAAATGCTGTGTTCAAAAGCTGAACTCAATGGTTTCCTCAGTGCTATGTTTTTAATCAGTGGACACAGCAATGGTGTATTTTATCCTTTTTTTCCACTTTCAAATACTAGCCAGAGGGTGACCTTAGGCATGTAGATGCATTAGAAGGCTGAGTATGGTTCTAGATGTTAAGCTTTTTATTTTTTTTTTATACCATACATCATAATTCTACAGCTATCATCAGTAAATTGTTGTAAAAACTGTAAAATCTGTGAAATAAGTAATTTGTGCAGTAAAAGGCATGGCTTTCATTTCAGACAGATCCAACCCATCACCACATTCCTGACTAGCTGTATAGAGCTGTTATTTATATATGAAAACTTAACATGCTAACAGCTGGAGAATATTTGTTTGGAGACAGTTATGTTGTTTAATGTAGTAATGTATGCTTTCAATTATTTTTATTTTATTTATTCAGAACATGAAAGTGGAACCGAAATGAAAGTCTCTCCTGCTTCTGAGACAAAGTGCATAAAACAGCCAAGGTGTGGAGGGAACTCACTTGGTCTTCTAAATTGCAGACAAACTTTGTGTTCCAAATATTTTTAAATTTTCTATTGACATAGCCCACATTATCTTTTCTTTTGTTGTTGTTTTGTTATAACAACAGCGAAAGAATATACCCATAGGCACTATAATACTTATATAATCTGTTATTTCAGTGGGATCATTGTGCAAGTATATTAGTTGGTTGCCAACCTTACAAGTTAACTTTCCCTGTACTGCTTCAGCAAGATATGTTTTCAGGAGAAAGAACTAAATCCTATCATCAAATTATTTGGTAAAATATTTCTTTGAGGTTTGTTTGGAACAATCAGTTTTAATAACAATAAGCTATTATCATGCAGGGAAATATTTATTTCTGTTTACACAGATAACAGAAAAAAACCCCAGACTTTGATGACAAAAATTAGCAGGGTATAATTTCTTATGCATGGCAATATAAAATAGGTGAAAAATAAAATGTTGACTTTTCTTTAACTTTATAGATCTACTCAGAATCATAAACAATAATCTACTGTTGATTATTTATTACAGTTTTTCTTTTCTTTTTTTTTTTCAGCCAAGTATACTGTGGATTCTCCAAAGAGAGTAAAAATTGTTTTCTGTAGTACACTTCTAGAAGTCAAGAGACAACACTAAATTTAAAGAAGAAAAACGTTTAATGAATGTTAAGGAGGAAAGGGGTGATAAAGCAGTTTTCCTCATGACTTCAGCTGGAAATGGTTGAAAAGTAAGTTTCCGTGAACATTATTAATTTCTTGTGCACATGGCAGTTTCACGTTTGGTTTTGGGGAGTTCAGAGAAGGACAGAGCATTACACGGACTTCATACATCTGATCTTTTGACAGATAGTGCCGTAATGAAAAAGCAAATACGTTGTGACAGAGGTCAGTAAATAAAACAAAATCCCCAATAAATATAGCTTGAAAGACTTCAAAATACGTTATTTTACACTAATTTGAAGTTCAAGAGTTGGCATTTCCCCGAATGTTTGGTTGTTCAGTTTTTAAAAACTGATAAAGTGCAATTTAGTATCTAATTAAGTTGCTCTGCCTGCTCCACTCTGAACAATGAAATGGTGAAATTGCAATTTATCAGTTTCGTTCAGCTTTTATCACACAGCACAGCCCTCTGGACAGACTCCACGGTCTTTCTGACAGGTCCCTGCTCAGGACCTTTGCTTAATGAGTTCTGTGTAATATTTAGGCATTATGATACTATTTTTCCTGTCGTTTCCTTGATTCAGGCAAATCTCCAACTGGAATCAATTAAAAATTTGTCTGAAGAAGTCTGTAAGACCAGTCACAGGCAGCAAAGGCTTTTACTTACAAGCTTCTGGGGACTGAAAGGGTAAAGACTTCGTCTTAGCCGACTATCGGTTTGTTTTCACGGCTTACATTTGGGAGGATAACGGGGCCTCTCCACAATACTCTGAGCTGTTATCTGAAGATCACAAAATATTCTTTTGTTGAATTCTGCTTCTCAATAGAATAGAATAGAATCATAGAATGGTTAGATTTGGAAGAGACTTTGAAAGACCATCCAGTTCCAACCCCCCTGCCCTGGGCAGGGCCACCTCCCACCAGACCAGGTTGCTCAAAGCCCCATCCAGCCTGGCCTTGAACCCCTCCAGGGATGGGGCAGCCACAGCTTCTCTGGGCAACCTGGGACAGGGTTAAATTAAAAAATAAGTCACCAGGAGATAGTGCTAAATCAAGATTACCTTAAAGAATTTAAGTTATTAAGTACGGAAAGATACTGATGCATATCTCCAAGGAGCAGATCAGTAGCTGGTAATAATGAGCACATCTATGGAAATGTAGACTGACGTGTCCCACCTTTATCACATTACCAAGGAAGTTTTTGCACGTAGCTACAGCTGTCCATTATCTCTATGGTTCTCGCAGGAGGAAACATCTACGAGCAGGCTTCGTACCTCTAATCTTCCAGCTGTTCCTTTCCTTGCAATTTAAAAAGTATAGAGATACTGTGCAAAGAACAACCCACCAATTTCTAGAAATACAATAGCATTTCTGTGTACTTAATGTTAATACTGTAAATTTCCAGCGTTGTTGAACTTCAGATATGTTTACACGATAGTGATACTGTTATGAGCACTCTCACTTAACTTAGTCTTTTTCAAAGTGCAAATTTTATAAACAATGTATATGTATCAGTGTAGACAGTGATAAAAAGCCTTTTTCAGAGATAAGAGTGACTCTAAATTTTGTCATGCTAGAGTTTTGGGTAAAGAAGTTAAGGGGAAAAGGGAACTATCTTATAAACTCAGCAGGAACTGAGACCTGTATTTCCTCGCACTTGGATTGTAGCTCATTTTGCTGCTGGCCAGATGTATGTCCAAGAACCCAGATTTAAAACAAAATACATTTCATCCAAGTTGTACCAATTTTGGGGTAGCTTGCCTTTTATATATCTAAATGAGAAGTTATCAACCTGAGTCATGTCTAAAGGCCAAACTTCTAATATATTTAAACAGTTACTTGGAATGCTTAGATTCGTGTAGTAAAAAACAGGGATATAAACACCTGCCTGTTTAAGTGTTCACACCTGAGACAGGGTGAACATTTCTGTGACTCTGCCTCCTGATGGCTTTGAAAATCCAGCCACAGATCTTTCAATTTGAATAGATGATTTCCATAAAATTAAGCCATTTTAGAAGAAATAGGCCACGTGCCTATCTTTCTGTTTATAAAAAAAAAAGGTGACTAAATTTATACCTGAGGGGTGTTCTGAGCCTTTGGTATGTCAGTATTGTATTTTAACATGCTTGGGGGCAAAAAGGCTAGAGAGGAGTATCATTTTGACTATCCAAATCTTTGGAGCTCTGTGTCAGTGAAAAGCTTCGCTTGCCCACAAGTATGCCTATGAAATATGAATTTTCGCTTCAGCAAGCTGTCTTGAAGAGTGCAAATAAAAACCTGAAGTGATATAGGGAGGTACTGTTTGAGGTACTGTGTCTGCAGGGCACCAAGGGAAATACACACGTCTTGTTACATCTGTGCCCAAGAATCCACATCTGCCCCCACGTGACAGCAGCCCCTTTGCAGTAACTTCATCGCTGCCTTCGTGCCACCCTCACACATTAAAAAGCCATTAGATGGAGCTCTTAAAAACGCATGAGACTGAGACCGAGTACAGTAATAACCTATGTCAGGTTTTCTTTATTTTTTCTTTTAAACTTCTAGAGTTCAATTTAATATTTAGCTATGAGCAACTCGGAGATTATCCCATAATTGCCCAATATCAGTTGAGTAGCTCTGTCTAATCTTTTGAAGCAGCCGGGCATCTAAAAGGTCTGACTCTGCTTTTGCCTAATATATGTATGTGTCAGCATGAAGCTGCCTGATGGACTTGATTTTTCGCTGTTCATTTTCACAAAATTACACAAATTAAAATCATGTTACTGGGGCAGAAACAACAGGAAAAGACTTAAATATTTTTCTGACAAATGTGCTTGCATGATATGACTTCATATGATCAAAACTCCGTTTGAATGGAGCATGCTGAATATGAAGCAGAATTGTTTATGCAACTCCCACATCACGTGCAGCAAAAGGTAACTGGTGCCTGACAAATAAGGTTGCAGAAATAATTCATATAGCAGTTCTTTGACTAAGGAGGGGTGGGGAAAGCCCTCAGAAATTAATCTCTACCCAGCTTCCTTCATCTGTTTGGATGTGCCTACAGATTACATTTTTGAGACTGGCATCCCACTGTCAGGAAGAAAGAGTGAGGAAGGCAGACCCAGGCATCAGCAGCAAGGACTTGTTATCAGTTGGAGGGGCAAGAGGTGCAGGGATCGTGTTGAGTGGAGCAGCCCTACCACCAGAGCTCTTTCCTAGAATAGTACAAATAGGTAGCTGTTTTCAGATGAACATATTTTTGCATATCTAAGACAAGGACAAATGCTACTAAA
Source organism: Tringa tobata (assembly GCA_033628505.1). Taxonomy (NCBI): domain Eukaryota; kingdom Metazoa; phylum Chordata; class Aves; order Charadriiformes; family Scolopacidae; genus Tringa; species Tringa tobata. Next base: position 898,217 of record JAHREE010000278.1, read on the forward strand.
TCAGAAGAGTAAACAAGGCTAAATCAGGAGAGTTAAAACTTAATTTGTTTTTACAGGGTTTGATGACATATTGAACTTAGTTTTAAAATCTGTGCATAATTCCCCCAGTCCTCATTTAATGAAAAATAAAAGTATTGCAAAGCGGTAGCAGCTGCTGTAGGCAATTTAAAACCATGACTTTGCCAATAGAATTACTTTTCTTTCCCCCTGTCATTGTAATTTGACTTTAAATTACATTTTAGTGGCTATTACTTTTGGTTAAAGTTTTTGCTTTTCTATTTATAATTTTCTAATCTGAAGGAAAAAATTGAATTCCTCACTTACCCGGTCTTTAACGAAACAAATGTGATAAATGTCTTTCTTAAAATTTTTTTTAAGGTTTCTTCATAATAAAAGCCATAGCATCCAGACTGTGCCTCTGTGGTCTGGCTGGTGAGTACTACAAAAACAAATCCTTTCAATAAATGTTCTGAGAACATGCTGAACTAAGCATGCTCATAAACAAAATGTGCTTTTCATAATGTATGAATGTCCACATGTATATACTCCTTGTTAGTTATTATCATATAAAGTAGGATTGCATTAATACTTGGATATAACTGGAATATTCCAAGAAAGAGAGAAATTTGGACTTTGACTACTAGATATTGGTGGAATAAATGACAGTGCAATGACTTGCTGCATAAATTTGAAAATCTGCTTCCAATGCTTGAATCTATGTGTAATAAACCAGTGGTAACTCTGCTTAAGGCTGTATATGAGAGGAAAGAGTGCTTCCTTGGTCCGCCACTCCTTTGTGGTACTGAATTAATATCTAACTGAATTAATATCTATTTTTAATATTTAATATCCTGCAAAAGACCAGTTAAATATAAACATCTGGATTCTTTGCAGTTTTCTTCATCACTTCAGTGATGCACAAGAAAAGAAGACATGAAAGGTAAAATTTATTGTCTGTCTCTCTTTGTTTACTTATCTGGTTCATGAATTCTCAGCCTGTTTAAAGACAGAGAACTTGGCTTGAGCCTTGTCCTGGTCCCTAGCTCATGTCCACCTGCCTCCAGCTCTTCAGGCTTTTGTACTCTGGTTGTATTTTAGGCCACACTTACTTAGGCTCCCCATGCTGTGAAGAGAAATATTTGCTGAAAAGTAATCTCTCAAACAACATTGCATTATTTGGATGAAGTTCTTATTTTTAGGTATATAAAGACTTGTGGCTCATAAGCAAATTTCTTTTTAAGCATGTTTACACTGGAGTGTAAACACTCTGTGACTCCTCTTTGACAGTGAAACATTACTTGTTGGAATTTAATTTCAAGTGTCTAAGAGCATGACTTCAAGGAAACAGAACACGTTTATGTTGAATGTATAACACAATGGATTAACATTCACTAATATTTAATATTTAGCACTCACTAATATTTAATTCATAAAAATTTCTTGCAGTCATACTAATATAATTGATAGGAAAGTGGGGCCTTTAGAGGGTCCAAAATGAGCCAATGTGGATAAACAATGGAGTAACAGAATTAAAAAGGAACCCCTCAAAAAGCTAAAGTTATGTCCAAATGAAGAGAGCAGAAAATAGCGTGAAGCTTGACAGATGAAATGTTAGTACATAATAAGGTGTGGCAAAAGAAGTTTGAAGAGTCAGTTATGAAAAGCATAAAAACTAGTAATAAATCCCTTTTAGAGATGCAGCAGAAGCAAGTTGCTTTTAAGAAAGCCTTTAGGGACCAAAAGAGGAGTTCAGAGAACATCAAGCTGTAACAAAAAAATTCGGTGATTTTTTCACATCCATCTGTGGAGGAGCTTGAGTTTGCTGGAACTCCTCCCCAAGGGCAATCCATCAGAGGCTGCACCTCAAAACGAAGTGCAGGTTGAATAAACTGAACAACAGACAGAGAAAACTGGCAGTAGGAACAGGAACAAACTGGCATTTTGGTGCCCATTTAAGAATTCTATAGGACCCGAAGAAGTCCAACCACTCATTCCGATACGTAATCTCTTTGAAATTTCCTTCAGTACCAAAAATTTTGAAATTGGGCTGCCTGACACCAGTTTTTTAAGCAGCATTACAGAGATCTGGAGAAACACGGGAAAATCTAGGAAAATTCTGACTGATAAAGACAAAAGCATTGTAGATATGACCAAAAATATTAATAGAAATATATGTTCAAAGCGTGCAGATGCTTTTTGCAGCGAGTTGGGAAAAGAACTCATGTAATTTTTAAATTCAAAATTAAGCACGAAATATGTTTTTAAGACTTACTCCCCTAATGAAGGATTTTTTTTGTCAGCCCTGCATCTAGTTTAACCATGAGAATATTTTTGTGACACTTAGATATTTTAGAGATGCTGAAGTATGATGCATCTATAAAAGTAAAAAGTATCCAAGATTCTCTTTTCTAAAACAAATCATATTGCAATACTTCTGTGCTTCCTATTCCATTTAAATTCAGCACTGAATATCTGTCTTTGATGAAGAAATGGAATATGTTTGCTTTGTATATAAAGATAAGTAAAATACGTACACATACAAACATGGAAAGAGAACTAATTCTGCAGTGGGTGCATTATAATTGTGAAAGTAAAAACAACTTTATTTTTTCTTTTGTGGGTTCTTTGGTTTCTCTTTTCATGGAACTGGCCATCTAAGCATTAGCATAGTTGTGACTTACCACAAGGTTTTCTTTGAAATAGCCTGAAGTAACTATTGTTCTAATAATGTCCATACAGGTATTTTAAGATTCATTGACTTTGTGGTATCTGACAGGGTATCTTATCTCACAGCTGTAGCAGGTGAGGGCAACCGAAATGTATTCCATCCTTCACAAGTTTCTTCCCAAGGATCATGTTGGAATTTCTTCAAAAGAAGATAAGAAAAGCTGTTCGTATAATTAAGAAGGAAATTGAAGTGAAGGTAACACAATTACTTGAATTTATTTCTTATCCTGGTCTCCTGCTATACTTAACTATTTCTATTATTCCAAAAGATGGAAGCCTCAGTTAGAAGATATACCTTTACTAAGTAGTGGTCCAAAACTGCATAAATGATATTTCTTTCCCTGAAAACTCTTCGGTTTACTTATGGTAAGAGTTTAATCAGGCATCCTGATTTTGGGTAATGCAGATATTTTGGTAAACATTAAGTAACCTCTTGAAGTTAAGTATAAGTTTATGCTCAGTCACTCCTCAGGCTTCACATTTTGTGTAATCTTTTGTAATTCAGCATACATACTTGGCTATAAAACAAAGTTAAAAAACAAGCAGACATTCTGCAGTTGATATTTGCCTTAAATGAACAAATAATTAATTCTACAACAGCAGAAGCCTCTTTTAATCTAGCAAGTCTGATGTGTAATATCTTCAAAAATGCAATTTGTGCATTCTTGATTACTCTGTACTTTACAAAGGGAGAAATGAGTATAGTTACCTTCTAAAACTGTCTTAATTTTTCAGCCTAGCATTGAGATGCCTATATTAGCTTCTGTGCTTGTAGACATAAACCATATTGCAGTCGGGAGAACATAATCCTAATCAAAAACTCTTGATCTGTGAAGTCTGCTTTCTAGACTACCAAGCACTTGATCGGGTTAAAAAAAATCAATCGGTTGCAACATTCTCCCTGACTTGGGATAGGTTTTTTTTTCCATCTGAGAAGCTGATGAGTGCTCCATTGACTCTCAGCTCCAGAAGCCAGTTTCAACTAGTGTAGCTGAGAGGTGCTGAGTTGCAAACAGACAGAAGCAGATGTAACGTGTTGGCAGCATAGCTGAAATAATACATACCCATTCACTTAACTTAGCTCCTACTTCTGTTCAAAGTTGCCGTCTCTGATCTGGAAACAGGAGTTTGTTAAAAAAACGGTGGAATTTCTGTAGCAATAGATAGTTTAGGCCACTACACTCAAAAGACTGCTTCCTACCCGATCCCCATATTGCTGGAGAGAGCTCTCCTTGATCTAGTTATGTTCCATCTGTACTTGAGAGGACTTCTCAACCCTGTATCTTCATCTTTGGAATCATTGTTGTGGATAAAAATAACTGATATTATTATGCTACAAGGTTAATTTTTACAGAACTTTGAAGGGTAAGGCACTAAAGGAGCATATTAGGGAGAAAAATTCCTTTATCTTTTTTGAAAATTAGACTGTAGATAGTGTATGAGATACTATAAGATTAAGTTTATTGTATGGATTATTTATTTTGCTGCTTGTAATAACTGATCTAAATGGGCTTTAGTAAAACTCTTCATCTATCTGATCCATAAACTTTGAGTTGTTCAACTTACTTGAGTGGGTTGCAATGATATACTGGAACAGGTTGCCCAGGAAAGTTGTGGCTGCCCCATCCCTGGAGGTGGTCAAGGCCAGGATGGATGGGGCTTTGAGCAACCTGGTCTAGTGGGTGGTGTCCCTGCCCATGGCAGGGATTGGAACTAGATGATTTTTGAGGTGCCTTCCAACCCAAACCATTCTATGGTTCTATGATACACAGATTGCTTTTGAATATCAGTGTAAGTGCATTAGCAATATTAAAAAGTATTGACCGTGAGATGCAGACCTTGCTATCTTTAAAGTGTTGCTTGACAGCAGAAGAAAAAGAGCAAGAGTCATTGTAGGTGCCATCGTGTTTGCCCATGTAGTTTGGAAATTTTACCTGGATCTACTGCCAGAAGCACCTTTCAGAATAATGCTGTCATGAATCATTTGCTGAAAAACAAGTCACTGAGAGATAAGTGACCCCTCATATTTCGTGGGATTATGAGTCATTGAGGTTTGGGTGTTTTTCTTCTGTGTACTTTAAATATTAAGGCTTACTGTGATGTCTGCTTTGCTCTTTACTTCTGAGCCGATGTTGTTTAAGGATAGTGTAGATATAAATATCACTGACAAAATGTAATCCACAAACATCTGGGACTGTAACTCAGAAATACTGTGACTGAATTTCAAAGCCAAGATGCAAAGTAATTTTAAGTAAGCATATTAATATGAAGTACCGAGTTTTAAATATAACAGTTGTTTTATAGACTGCAAGAAGTACATATGAGCTTGCAGGAAGAGCAGACATTTTGTATGTTGATATGATGAGATTTTGATATTATCAGTGGTTGTTTGATGAATACACTTTCTGTATCTCAAATATTTTGATATAGCATGTACTAGTAACTATATTTTCCTCTAAAATTAATATGAGTGAGAGCCACACTCATCATCTTCCTATACAAAATGACACAAAGGACTTATTCAGCTCTGANCTTGACAGTTAATTTAGGCACAAGAATTTATCTTCTGAAATTTTTTTAAATATTAGAAAGCAAATCACATATATGGCTTGAGATTTTATCTCCTTCAGTTATCTCTTTTAAGAGCGTTGATGGATTCAGGCAATTCATCGTAAGTGCTGAAATTGAACCAGTCTCTTTTACAGTGATATGGGAAATAAAATTCTTAATTTTATCTTATGATGGGAATGCAAAAGCAGGCAAAATCAAAAGAAAGATAAATGCATTTATTAAAAAATAAATGGAGTATAGAAAATAAATTTATGGAGTATTGATGTTGGGGCCATATTAGACTAGAAGAAAGTTTTTCTTTCAACTGGTCTACAGAATTTTTTTTATTTTTATATATATGTGTATTTTATATATTTATATTTACATAAGGTTTATTTTACTTATGAAAACGTATTCATTGCATCATTGAGGTAATATGGAAGAGAAACTAGAAGCCGTTTTCCAGGAACAATAATTATAATGACAAATATTGGCTCATTGCATCTTTTGTATTTTGTCTGCAGTTGTTTGTCTTATTTTTACATTGCAAATTTGGATAAGAACTGACTTATATAGTTTAAGTTTTTTCCTACTGTGGCTAGCCCAGTTTACTTCCCTAGCATCATATTGTAGCACAATACAATGCAAATAATGTATTTTGTTTAAGTTGAAACTAAGCTTGAAGTTCTGAATTTACAGAAACAAGTGCTTTAAGTGGCCACCATGAAAAGAGTACACAAACGTGACTGTGACCTTGCACCTCAATACCATTAGTTACTCTGCTGGAAAGGTAAACTCTTTTCTTTTGCAAATTGGATACTCTAAGGTTGTTTGCCTTTTTAAATAGTACTTAGTAATAAGAGCATTTTCCCAGGAAGCAGAAAGACATGCTTAAGTACTGGAGGGCATGCTGAGAATTACTCTTCCTGCATGTGCAGGGTAGAATAATTATGAAAAGTAAATAACTCTGAAGCTCAGAAATACAACTGTTATTTCACTCTAAGTACATGCTCCTGTTTGTAATTTCTAGTCCCAAAATTACTCAAGTATTTTATCCTTTGACTTTTTTCCCTAGTGAAATAGATGAACATTTCTAGGGACTTCCATCTTTCGGTTTTATTCCATCGAGTTTGACATTCCCAGCACTACTTCTCCCCATGATCTGATAAGTTTTAATGCTCGTCTGTGCACCAGCTGCGCTTCAAGAGATATCTTTGACACCAACAGATTATAAAGGCTTTTGTGCTTCTTTTCTTGCCCTACTTTCATGTAGAAAGAAGAGAATGGTTTCAATAACAACTCTCCTTCTACAGCATATTTTCTTATTTCATTTCCATTGGACATAAAAAAAAATCCATCTAAAAGCTTCATTGGAAACTTAGAAAGCTTGAAGTAGGTATTTGTGATAGTTGAATTCTACTGTTTAGGTTGGAAAAAATTCTCTTTTCATTGACTCCCAAGCCTGAGAGAAGGAAAATGCATTGGCCCAGAATATTATGCATCCTCTGAAGTACACAAACTTATTTTTATACAGAAAACTCTCAGAATCCCAGCAGTAGTAGATGGAGATTGGAGAAGTTAATTCATGTTCAGCAGCTCTGCCCAGTCTTCTCCAAGGAACTGAATCAGGAAAGCAAACTCCGCTCCAATTTCAAGCCTGGTCCTTGCTGTTGCAGAAGGAGGTATGATCAAATAATGGAATGAGAGAGGGAGCTTCAGGATTGTGCATGCGTTTTGTGGTTGAAGAAATGGAGGAGAAATATAAGCAGGTACAGACACACAAAAAAAAAGACAGACAAAAACCTTACAAATCTATTATTTATTTTTAAATTTAGTAGGTTTTGGTATGTGGCAAATTGACAGACATCTGAAATAATTGGTTGGCATGAAAGTTATATTATGCTAATGTAATTTTTAGCTGAAATAGCACTTTTTTTTTCTCTTAGATATGGATTACTTAAGAACCACAACTTTCCTTAAACATAAGTAAGCAGACAAACTCTGTTTCACACATGATTACAGAGAAAGGCCAGAAATGTGCAGTCATAGAGGCCCAAAGACAGAGGGCAGGTCAGCTAATCTATGAAAGATGCCATCTCTCCCTACGAATTTTGTCTGGTTTACAATTTTAAACCACCCCAGCTACAACTACTCTTAAAGTCAACTACAGTGTAATTTTGGCTAAGGAAGCAGGTTGATTAGTATTGAAGAGGTGAACTGTGTTGCTTTGGCAATGTGACTAACTTGCAGGTCGATGTGCAGCAGAGTCCCTGTGGTGCCCTCCCTGCCCAGCTTGCTTTGGAAACAGTTGCAATGAGCGGTCTCACTAGAAGTGAAAGAGAGGGATTGAAACACAACTTTACTCAGAAATCTTGCAGTAGCACATTATGTCTTTCAAGACATGGCCCGAGTAGCTGCATTCAAAAATTAATGCCCCAAGGAAAGATTGCTCTGCTTCCGTCATTATACAGATCGTTGGGCCTTGCTGAAGGCCCAGCTTAGCACATGGAGACCTTGGCAAGTGGTAGGTGTATTGCTCCTGTTAAATATTGAGTGTATGAAGTGTTTATAGGGTGAGCTTAACAAGAAGAAATGAGTCTCTCAATTTGTTTTGGAACAGATGAATCCCTGCTGTATAAACTCCAGAAAAATAGTCAGTTGAAAAGTTATTCAAGTTTTTTGGCTTCTGACAAAGATCTAAAGATCTTTTTAATTAAACCCAGGGCTACTCACTAGAACACTATATTTTCTCTCCAATCTTTTTAAGACATCCAGTGCCTCTCTCAAGTGGCCAGTTTACAAACACATCCCTGCAAACTGAAGCCTGTATTCAATTAAAAGACTCTTGCAGTAAAAGTTCCAAGTGGTAGGAGAGAAAACTGGCTAGAAATGATGGGGAGAATGGTTTGTTGTGAAATTAAAATTTTTATTCCTTCTCTTTCTTTTACATTTTTGTTCAATTTTGATAGGTTTAGTGTTTTCATTATCTACCTTTTACAGTATGAAATAGAGTGACATTTAAGAGACAGAAAAATACTAATTTTGCATCAGTTAAGTGAATAAAGCAGTGCCTGAAACCTTAAAAAAAACATTTATACATTTGTTGTTGGAATCTGATGACAATAGATATCAGATTATCGCAGAATTAATGAACTGAATACCGGTTATTCCTGTTTTGTTATCTGAAGATTGATGTCCAGGACATTGAACGCTCCTGAAACAAGTTTCAGTGAAACAATATGCATGGAATAAACTCAATAGATATACATGTGACAGGATCAAATGACATATCGTTGTTCATACTGGTTCAGTTGATTCTCCTCCACTAAGAGGTGGGGTCTCACCAGAGAGGAGTGGAGGGGCGGAATCATCTCCTTTTGTCCTTGAGCCAGGAGCCATTCTTTCCCTGGCTCTTGATTTCATACAAAGACTGCTGTTGTCCTTTGCTGAATCTGACCATTTTTTAAACGTCTGTCAAGCTTTACCTTGGGGAATGGAATTTACCAGCAAACATGCAATATAGTGAGGATCAAATACCTAAGGCTGTCCTTTACATGTTTTATTCATTTTCTACTGTACCTGAGAAGTTCTTTATGAAGTTAAGCTCATTAAATAAGGAGATTAAAATGACTGAGACAGGTTGTTGTTAGAAGGAAAAGCTGGTGAAGGGTAGGATGGCTCTGTATGGTTTGGAACAGGGTCTCCCATGTCCCAGGATGGGATTTTACCCTCTGTGTTTAGAGGTAGGCATTTGTTGCTGTTCAATTCTTTGTGGGAAGCATGCAGCTTTGAATACATAGCCAGATAAATTTCCTCACATATGGCTGGAGGCACTTGCCTACTTGCCTACAGTCCAGATTCATCTACTTCTTCCAGTTCAGAGCACTAGAATAATCTTGAGCCTCTAACATCGCATAAAGGTACCCTGGCCTCTGCGTATGTTTCTTTCTAATCAGAAATTCAATTGCAGTGCCCATGAGTCTGTTCCCTTTTTAGAATATGTCCTGATAATGAACACCTCATATAAGGTTCTAATATAATTTCATTTTAGAATGAAATAAGTGGGTGTTAACAGGTTTTGTTAGAGCTAATACATCCAACTCGTCTTTTAGATATTCCGCTTGGGCTGCTTTGGGCTGCCACAACATGTGACTGCTCTTTGTGACTATATAATGAGGCTCGCAGACAGTACTTGAATTTTTTATTTGCTTCTATTTTGTAAAATTCCAGCTCCTAGAATTGGTTAATTACATTATATCCACTTTCATTCATTCAATAAATAAATGAATGAATAAAGAGTCTTGCCTCATGCAAAGAGAAGAAAGCTTAAAATGTTAAGCAAATGCTAAAGGCTCAAAAGTAGAAAGCACATGAAAACCAAAAAATATTTACAGATCTTATAAACAAAAAGCAGGCTGTGATTTTCTTAGCACCCTAATTCATACTTTGTGAGTAAGTGAAGTTGGCAAGACAGTTGACTGCTGCCCTCTATTTCTATACTTGCTTCCATGTCTGGTACAAAAGAAAACATGCCTGTTACATCGCCTTCCAGTTAGCCTCTAATTGATTTGTGGTGAAAAATACTCATGGGAATCCTATTTTTGTACTCAGAAAGTGATATTTTGCTTTTTGTTAGAATTTGAACAGATTTTTTTTTCCTTTAAAAACTATTTATTGTCTAGAACATAGTTGAGTACAAACATAACTTCTCTTCCCAGCTCTTTAAACACAGAATGTACTTGTTCTGCCTCATGCTAATCATGTCTGATTTTAGTACTAGAGCAGCTCTCCAGCTGGGAACCAGCCTAGAGGACAGTCCTCAAGTGACTGTATAGTTCATAGGATTATTTTTACATTACTAGATGATGCAACCCAATAACTGTAAATTTGCAGAGAGACACTGTGCTGATAAACCAATTAAAAAATATGTTTTACAGATGGGCTTACTTCAAACTAGCTCTTTTCCTGAGAACTGAATGCCTGTTAGTGGTTGGAGTGCATTAGGTTTGCTCCTGGAGTGCACTCTCCAGTTTCATTTCAACTGAAAAGAATCAAGTTCTTGTGATTTGTCTGCTTTGCAATGTGAACCAAAATAGAGGAAATGGCAACAATTGGGAGATTCACTTTGGGGACGGTATGGCTGACATGAGCTGAAGCGTCAATGGTAGTAGGTTATAGATACGGCTCAAGAGTATCTTGATTTGAGCTGGTTTTGGAAGCCACTGGTGAAGTTGCATTTTATGGAGAAACCCCCCCAACATTGCAGTTCCTGTATATTTCAAATTTCTTAATTTTCAAGAAAAAAACCACCCTTGAATTCTCCCAACTTCCAAATCATGTATTTGTCTGCGTGAAAACCGGGTTTTTTTTCTCCAGAAATGTAATGGCTTTTCTTCAGAATTCTAGAAGCATTCTAGTGTTAGGAAGAATGAATTAAAAGCATTTTTGCCGTCATTTATATGTTGTTAAAACTAAGTTGTTTGCATGAAGATCACCAGCTCGATAAGAAACAACTGCCACTATTTTTTGCTCTTGTGTGGATGTTGATATAATTCATGAAGTTGCACTCATTGCTCCCACTTGAACGAATCAGCATGACCTTTTACAGGTTCTTTTTTGAGCATAATCCCATCCTGGTTAAAAAATATTTGTGAATTTACCTCGGTGGACTTTGAACTGTTTTTAAACCACATGCTTTTAATTCGACTTTTTAATTCTACTTTCAGGTGTTTTGCAGCCACGTTCTCATATCACAAATGATACTCAATAACTTGGTAATGACCCTATAAAAAAGAACTAAAGGAATCAGTTAAAAGGGCAGTTTCTGGAGAGGGATCAATACTTTTAGATTCTTCAGGGAAAGCCACCGAAGGGCTCACTGCTGCTGCAGAAATTTGACCAAGACTGGAGACAAGGCAAGTAAATGGACTATTTACAGATGGACAGTAAAGCAACCCCAAATGCAGGCATTTCCCAGATGGTTTGGTATGGAACTTGTTCTGACTGCTGTCTTAGCCTTCTAGTCTGTGCTGCCTACTCTCCCCTCACTCTGGGACACACTATCCCTGTATCTTCTTCATCGAGTTAGAATGAGTATATAGTTTCTGGATTTTTCGACAAAAAATGTGGAAGGAGAGATGTTCAAAGCAAACCCTACCTCACTTCCCCTTCTCCCCATCACTGGTGGTGATCTTCTCTCTCTCTCCAGTGAAATGCTGCAGGATCACTGGTGTTCTGGCGGTGCACTGGGCAAGGCAACCCATTCCCAGACGAGCTAGGCATAAAGGGTCTTGCATTTTCATCCTGTGCCCTGGGATGGGGTCCCCTGAGGACAGGGAGGTTCCTTCTTCCTCTGTAAGATGGGGACAACTGGGGGAAAGAAATGAAGCAGAGGCTCAACTCATCCGTTTCCAAAGCTATGATGGTATTGCAGCACTAGGTGAGATGACAGTACTTTTATTTGGTATAAAGGTTGTGAAAAACACACATCTTTGCACCCCTACTTGTCCAGAGAGGAATTTGATTAAAAGTTTTGATTTGTTTTTGAGAGAAAAAGACTCTTTGATGTGAAAAGGCAGAGAATGCAAGACTGTCTGACACATATATACCTTTAAAGCATATATGATAATAGTGAAATAATAGTCTCCTATTTATACTACCATTTCTTATACTTATGCTGAACTAAATAAGTTACTGTCAACTTCAAGCATTCAAAAATCACAGCTCAAGTCTTGAAAAATGCCATGAACTTCAAAGGGTATATTATCATTGCCTTCTGTTTTTGAGCCGTCAGAGATCACATTTTTAAGCTTTTCTCCAAAAGTAACAGAGTAAGAAAGATTTCTTGCTTAGGCTTTAAAATGAATTTACTTTAAAAACCCTCACTAAAATAATGTGACACTTGATAAAATCGTGAGGGTTTGCAGTACTTTAAGGGACTGTATTTCTGTCTTTGATTTTTCAGTACACCAACCTTGTTTCTACTATAATACCCTATGCTGAATTAAAGCGGAGGAGTGTTTCAGAACACAGCTTCTATTTTACCGTCTTCCAGTTAATTCAACCTGCCCACCCCCTTGCTGCCTGGCAGCAGGGAAAGTCTGCTGGTGCATCATTCAGAGCAGAAACTGTAAATCCAGTTTTCAGGCACCTGGATCATTCTGTGCTCTGACCCAAGCCAAAGCATTGTTTGGAAATTTGGCTCCAGATTCCTTTTTTTTTTTTTTTTTTTTAAAGACTGACTGAAGCCTTATCTCAGTTCTAACTTTGCATGGAACACAAATCGAAGCCAGGATTTCTTAATTATTTTTGAAAAAGGTCACATGAAATTGCTTCACACCCAGTGAAAAGCTGAGTGTTGCACCATTAGATAAATGGAGTTTGAGTTTCATACACAACATTTTAAAATTTTATATTTTATTTTTGCAAGGATTTGTGACAGCAACTTGTTTGAGTTACTGATGACTTGTGTGTCTGGATTTGTAACCTGATACCAGCAATTATTTGATATTTTGAGGATTAGTTGTGCTGCAACATCTGAAGTGAAAAGCCTTACCTTGGTCCTATATGAATTAAACACCTGTAGAATTCTTAGGTAAAAAAATAATGTATATGTACCTTCTACAGAAGGCCTACATACCTGTGGAGATTTCACTATTTAAATTAGGAGATATTTAAAGTACATATTAGTTCTAGAGTTTGCCAGTTTTCAGTCTTTTGCTGAATATTCATTCACTCAGCAAAAAACCCTGATCCTGCCTGTGGTTTGTGTCCTTCCTGGTGTGGATAAGACCAATACAGAGTTATTTTTCAAGCTGGTAGCATAAAACTTTGTAGCTGTCTTGTTTAAATGTTAAGATAGTGAAAGAATTCTTTGTAGTATCGTTATGCAAATCTTGTTTCATTTATAAAGATCCAATATCATATACAACTTTTTTAAGGATGGAAAACAATGTAACTGGCAATTGCTAAGTTATTTTGTGCATAAAATACCGTAGTCGTTATACTCAAGCTAACTGCAGACTTCTGATGAATTCTATGTTTCTCAAGATCTTTGAGAGTGTTTTGCTAAAAGGAGATGGATTCCGATTCCACGGTGGAATCGGTGGGGAAGTTATAGGGAGGGAGGGAATAATAAAAGGGGAAACTGATTTCTGATGCTGACCTGTTATTCTTCAGTGTTTAGCAACTGGTGTGATAAGACCTAATACTGTTTTTCACAAATTTTCAGAAATAGAAAGAACTAGAGATTAAATTTTAATTAATATATTCTTGTAATATCTTTTTTCAGTTACTCATAGCTCAGTCTCAGAATAACACTGTCTAACATTTAGGATGATCCTTCATGCATCCAATTTTGCTGTTTTATGTTTTTTTTTTTAAAAATAGATATATGTTCTTCTGTCAGACAGAGGTGTTTGCAATATGTTCTAATTATAAAAGAGATTTTAACAGGCCAAAGCTAAAAGCTACCATTTTAATTCATTTGGGGGAATCGACTGTTCAAAGCAAAAGGAGAATAAAATCACTTCAGTAGTTTTAGAATATGTAGGACACTTCTGAGCACTGACTTTCTAAAGAAGACTAAAGGAAATCTTCAGAAATCTCTGGCTTGCATTCTCATATATATATATTCACATAATAAATTTCACTCTAGATATGTCCAAGAAGCTTAATTTTTCCAAGACATATTAGGAGTGTTAAATCTTTCTTCCAAGCCCTCTTTTCAGTCCCTTTGTTTCTTAAATTAACTTTGAATAGTACTGCATTGTCTTTAGCTCATGTAATGACCCATTATTCATTAAGAGAAAGAACTGGAAAAGTTCTCTTTTTATGGAAAACATCATCATCCAGATAAACTAGCAGCTTGCTTAACTCTTCAGACTTTCAACTACTAAAGGAATTTATTGCTTGAACTCTGGGAAGCTGGTTTGAACACTGTTGTACTCCACCACACCAGAAGGTGGTGGAGCAGTGGTTCAACAGGCAGGGACAGCTGCCGAGAGAAATTCCTGTTTGATGGTCAGAATCACATCAGATGTGACTGCTTGACTGAGGAACAGATTTCATGTGTGACATAAGTTTGTTTATTTTTCTGGCTCTTTGGGATGATAGAACATTTCCTCATGGCCAGGAGAAATAAGATCAGGAAGAATAGAGTGGAATGCCTCTGTTAGTTGTATTCTATTTAAGAAAAAAAATATTCCAAAGTATCTCTCATTTTAAGCTCCTCCTTTTACCGAATATATTTTTAAAGAAGAAATCTTTATCTTCTTCTGACTGAGTATGCTTTGTAATAAGTATTTGATATCAGAAACAAGTATCAGGCAACAGTGTAATGTAAGAATACTTCTGCATATTTTAAAGTAATTCAGCTTTGTGGTTAAAGTAAATTCTACTTAACCATCCATTTAAAACATGATGTTGTTTTTACTTCAACAGTACTGAGACTCCCAGCCAGATGCTTTCACTCTATTTTGGGATACATAATCAAAACATCATCTCTGCCATAAACAGAATCCTATTTGTGGTCCTCAATTACTCTCTTAATGAGGAAACATATTATTTATTTCAAATGAAATATGCCCAATATAGATACAAGATGAAAATCAAAGCATACACAAACTCAGTGTAACTACTAATGATTTGCTGAATCACCTATAATGCTATGTATTCATTCGTAATGTAGAGATGTTATTATTTTTATCTGTCAGTAAGCAGTCACATCCTGCTGTCAATTTTATGCATGAACTATCTATGACTGAATGCAAGCACTGACAGACTGATGGATGTCTGAACTGTAGATAACAGCAATAATTTATCTAATCAGACTTGATATTTTAAACATCTGCTTCATAAAATTGCTGCTGTAGTCCAGCTGCCACTTTCAACACTCAGATACTGTTTCACTGTGACCAAAAGATGATGGGTAAATGAAGGAAATAAGTGTCTACTTTGAAGCAATTAATTTAGCAATTGCTTCGTGCATTTGCTATTTCTAGCCTACTATGTGTGGCTTGAGAGGTATTTCATCCACATGCGGTCTCATGAACAGCTTTTTGGATATTTTTTTTTTCCACTTAGAAAGATGGCATTATCAGAGTTATTTATTCCATCTTACATTAAAAAAATTCTCTGAAAAACTCCAGAGCCTGAAACATGAAATTCGTATGAAATTCAAGGCTGTTATGGACCAGAATTCCCTGGTGATTCAGGATATCACCTGGGTCTTCCAAACTGGCTTTAGGTACCTCTGTTGCTGTATAAATTCCCTATTTCTGACTACCTTCTCACATTTGGCGCACTGAGTGCTGCAAAATGCATACTGTTGGAAGGGAGTGACAACTTCTGAATTTCCAGTGTGAGTTTTAAAAGAGACATTTGGAGGTCTCTCTCTCTCTGTATTGGAGTGGCAGCTGTAAACTTTTAAGGGGCATTAAGTAGTCATAAATATTCTCTTAACAACTGAAAATTTTTAGGTGGACCTGTAATATTGGTTGTGTCGGTAGCATTGATAAAGAAAACCAAGGAGAGTGGCAACTGAAGTTTATGGGACCCCTCAGAATAGGAAATATACAACTTATATTTAAGAAAAAAAACCAAATCAAGCAAGCAATTAAATTCCCATTGCTTTGATTTCGGACTTGTGTAAATTTTTAAATTAAACAATGATGAAAAGAAAAATTGAAGCTGCATAAAAACTAATAAAATAGGATGAGACTCAATGGGAAAAAATAGGTTTACAGAGAGTAACTTCTACTAAACAGAAATAATTGATTTTTTCAAAAAAGAGAAATAATTTTTGATGCATTAGCTGGAGAAACTTGATAAGTATGGGATAGGTTCATTTGAGAAATAATAAAGTGATAAAGATAAGGAAATGGGAAAACTTGGAGCAACAGTGGGTCATGCAGAAATGTTATTGTTCTGGACAGAATTATTAATGAATTTTGGGGACTGGGGTCTGATATGCTTGCAGAAACAGGGAATTAAGGTTATTGTAGGCAACATGATGAAAATGTTATGAAATTCTCTGGATAACACTGCTTGGCTGAATTCAAGAAGGACAAGCTCAAAACAGGTCCTCACCTGAAGACTTTTCAAGGTGATCAAGGTGACAGACACAATGTTTCATGCAAATAGGAACTGCAAGAGTTTGACTTCTTTAGTTCAAGAGAATGAAGGTGTATAAAAGATACCACATCTCCGTACAAACTTTGCCTCTCCTACCTAAATTCAAGGATTGTAAAACCTAGTTATACAAATATATGTTTGCTTTGAAGTTGGGAGTATTTTGCAGTATAAGAAAACCTACATAGTTAATGCTCATGCCATGGTTTTGTTTTGTCAGTAAATAAGAACTTGTTCTGCAGTGCTTTCAGTCTGGTAAAAGGCATGAACACTAAGCACATTACAAGTTTTTCAAAAGCATAATTAGCCATGGTGCACGACTTGCTGTAATCAATGCTGTTCTGCCAATGTGGAAATCCCCAGGTTTCTCCTTGATAACAGCAAAGTGTTCCTAATTCTGTCTGGCAGTGCAGTAATATTTTTGAGCCTGAGATCTAATTAAAATCTGTGTGCTCTTTGATATGAGACAGATCAAAGTTAAACGGGGTATTCTTAGCATCCAGCTTTTTCTTCCCTTTCCAAATGCGCTATTCTACTCTATGAAACTATTTTGCAGAATTTCAGCAGACTGTTACCTTCTCTGTTTGAAGATATTTTTTTTTCTATGTCATTGGAAATTTCTGACGCTTTGATAGGCTCAGTGGAGTAGATGACACACGTGCACTGGGATTTCTGCATAAATAGAGGAAGGGACAGGATGAAGCATATCCTCAGCTAATGTAAATGGGCAGTGAGACACCAGAGTTCCAGTGGTTAATAACTGCTGAGACTATTGCCTAATGGTTTTTACATAGGAAAACTCATACATACTGATAATCTTTTCCATTTAGAAGGGCTGAACAAGGCATAATACAGCTGAGGGTCTGCTTATATAATCTGAAATACTCAATCTTTACTACTGGAAGCTGGAAGGGCTATTCAGAGACAAATTTACATAGCACCCAACTACGGGAAACACTGTCCTTTGCCTGAAAATCTGTTTCAGCCTCCTGTATAATTGAAAGTATTGAAGCTTCTCTGAATCAAGATTTTTTTTGCCTATCATGACTACTAAATATGATCTGGTTTGCACTTTGTTTAGGAATTGTGAAAGGTCTTGTTTAAAATACAGTACATCAGACATAAAGAAATCACTGTCTTTTACCATCCATCTCAATAAAGAGTGTTGCCGAGGTACATGAAGTAGGGTGATCCAGTTAAAGGAAGAAGGTAATTAATTAATTAAAATATTTATATCCTGGGCCTCAAATATGGAGAGTAGATGAAGATGGTATTCATACTAAATTTTTCTTCTCCCAGCATGGTTTGGGCTCCTTGATCTACATTATGTGTCCCCACAGTTGACTCCACATTTACAACTCTAATTTGCTGCTGAAATTGGAACATTCAACAGACAGGAGAGTCTCTGTGACACCTAATATAAAAAAAAATGTATATTTTTTACCTATTAAGTAGGAATTAAGAGCCTCAAGATGTAAGGGGATTTGGCATTTAAGTTGTCCTGACTGTTCTTTTCCTTCGGCTAGTTACAGGAGACATAGATAGCCTGTGGCAGCTCCTGAGACTGAGGAGACTCTTGTTTAGCCATGATCGAAATGGATTTTAAATATTGGTTTCTTCCTCATTTAAATATTGCCTGCTCTTCTGTGCCAGCTGGGTGACTGCTGTTCAAGACAGAGCCCAGGCTGATCAGACACCATCAGATTGTACCATTGATAGGTGACAGAATAATGTACTTGTTCAAGGCTTATTGATGAAGAGGAAGAATGATCTTGACAGCCCACCAATGTCATTGATGGATAGCTTAATCCTCAGCAGGTTTAGCTGCTTGCAAGCATTTTACTGATGCAGTCGTTACCTGGCAAAACTCAGTCACCAGTAGCAGCACTGGTCAAGAGCCAGAAAGGCTGGAAGCCAGCAGAAAGATAAACCCATGCAGATATATTCTCCACCTTATTTCTAGCTTTGAGACGTACAAGCTCATTGTCCCACTGACTCTAAAGCCTCTGGGAAATAACTTAGTTCAGTGCTGTGGATTCAATTAGAAATGATGCAAAGCCAAAGAGACTAAACCATTTTGAAGAGTTATTTAATTATAAGGTGGTAATTACCTGGTAGCAAAACCCATGCTCAGATATGTTGCTGCCCAAATAATTAACTGGGTGGAAGGGAGAACCAAAAGCAGATTAAATCTGCACAGCAGGCCTCTGGTGCAAAGTTCTCCATGGCTCTTACAGAAAAGAGCATTGGCATTGGAATAGGCTGCCCAGGGAGGTGGTTGAGTCACCATCCCTGGATGTGTTTAAGAGACGATTAGATGTGGTGCTGAGGGATATGGTGTAGGGGAGGACTTTGTAGATTAGGGTAGATGGTTGGACTCGATGATCCCAAGGGTCTCTTCCAACCTAGATGATTCTATGATTCTATGATTCTATGAAAAGAGCAACAATATGCAAAAAACCCAGTGTCTCCTTTCCACTCAGTGTGGTCTATGTGAAAGTGTTCAGAACAGAGCCTAAAGGCTCAGACAGATGTTTTTTAATACTCTTTTCTCATGTAGGGATGCCTATTTTTTCTTTTTCTTTCAGCAGCAGAAACTCTTCAGACAAATGGGAAGAACAGACTGGTTTCTGGAGCAGCATTAATTAGCTTAAGGTGTAGACGGAGGAGGACAGAGAGTAAGTAGAACCCATTAGAGTTGTAGGAAAACAAATTTGTCTTTTTGACTGTTTGAAGCTCATAGTTGCTCTGTAAGATTCCATTCAGAATTTATTTTGGCAAGAAGTTGTTCCTTAGCTTCAAAGTTACATGTTGTGTATAAATGGCATGGTAATTTAGACTGGGTTGATTGCCTCTGTGTGAATACCAAATCCACCCAGAATCCTTGACAACTGGAGATGGATTGACTCTATACCACTGTAGAGACTATTAAGGATTATTTGTTTGTCTTGCTTTGCATTGGTTTTAAAGACCTAGACAAATATTTGTTGAGTCAGTGCCTGTTTCATCATATAATAAACCAATGATAAATCAGTGGAGGGTTGAGAAAAGCATGGTTGCTTTTTTGTTTCAGGTTGGGTTTTTTCCCCTGATAATTCCTAAACTTCTGAAAGCATTATAAGTGCCTGAGAAATGTGTCAGATTGAGATAGAACACCAGATTAGTTAATTCCCTACCTTGACAGCAAACTTCCCCTCTTCTTTCTCTATTTGTTCTGGATGGGAAAAATCACCTCTCAGAATGCAAAGCAAGTCCATGGCTTTCACATCCTCCCTTCTCTCTGGCTGCTAATGTAGTGTCAGCAATACAGGTTTGTTACGTGAGCCTTGGTTTACTGAGAGCAATTTTACTGGGCAAGTAGTAGTAATAAGGTTGTGGTCATTAATGCATTTTACAAGAAAACCCGACTGAATAGAGTGAGATATTTGCATCAGCAAAGCCTGAATGGAGAAGATAAATAAATTAAGATGCAGATAAATCCTTGTTCACTGCTGGGAATAACGCGCTCCTGGTTGTGGTGTTCAATGTGAACACAGCATCAATATCTGTGGGCTTCTGAAAATTGGTAATCTGAAGTAGTGTTAAACAGCCTTTCCTCTTCTCTTTATGAGAAATTTAATTTATGCAGTTATTTAATCTTATTTTTTTTCTTCAACTTTTTTAATATCTTAAGTGCAGAGCAGTTCTGTGTCACTGTAAAATGGAAGGTAGTAGTTAGCATCTGTTTGACACCAGTTTCAGTTATGCTTCTCGGTGTTGATTGAAGCATATTTTTTTTGTTACATTGTCAACCCCATTTTATCCTGGAAAAATGTTCTGAATACGCAATAGTGTCAAGGTATATCAAAATAGGAAATACCAAATTAGACAGGGCTGATTAGAGAGTCGTTATAAGAAATATGCAAAGCAAAGACTAGATAAATTGAATTATCTATAGCCAAAATGTTGCATGCAGATATTTTCCAGTGTAGCAGGAGGCAACTGAAAAGAAAATAAATCTTGCATGGTATTTTTCAAAGGTTTTTGAATCAGAGGCAATGGAAGACTTCCTTGGTATCCTTTGGGTCGAGCTCCATTTGACCCAAATGTGCTACCAAGCAAGTGATACTAGTTTTATCTAAAGTGTTGTCAGCAGACATACTGTTTATCTCACCACTCATGAAAAATGAGAAGGTGTGAGACCAAACCCAATATTTTATTTTGAATAAAATCTGAGTCTACAGTGACTCCCTCCAAAGTACTACCATTCAGAAAAACGGGCTAAAGTGCGTGTTGTGAAATTTTTATAGTTTATAAAAGGTGGATTTGGAGTTACACGGACAAACTCCCTTGCTGCAGAAACTCTCTGCTCAGGTTCCCTGTTCACATGGAGGGGTCTTTCACTGTGATAATTCCTGCAGGAACAAAATGCCATCTAATGGTGTTAGATACCATATAATGAAGATTCCTACAGTTGTCCTAATGAAGTTCACTGTTTTTAAGATTAGTGGTAATTTCTACCACTCAGAGACGATGATGACCATTATTTAGGCCCCCTACATGACATAGCAACATTTAACACCTCAAAGTACACAATTTCATCTTATTTCACTTCTTAAAAATACCAAAAAAGGCAACTGCTCTATCTCCGAAGCAGCCAGTGGACCTAAGAGGGGCCTTATCCCTATTTGAATTAGTTCCCATCAACCTTCTGCAACAAAGCAGATGACTATTAACAGATGTTATTTGTAAAAAAACAAAGAGGGCCAAGCAGACTGGTGTCCAAAGTGTGAGTTTAGACACACTCACTGTCATGATCCAGACATGGCGTGTTTCCTTGCCTTTTGTACGCCAGAGAAGGTTAGTCCAAGACATGTGCTCTGCATATGAGTCTACAGTTGTTGCTTTCTGTAGGATAATCCTGTCATGGGTAACCCTCCTCGTGGCCTTTTATCCAACTGCTCTGAAGTTGGCCACTCACCCACTCTGTGGGAGCCTTGAATTTGCTTTCCTGTTGAACTTAATCTGCCTTTTTCTGCACAGTGGCTGGGAGAAGATCTTTCTTTTTTTAAGTCAGTGAATTAGAAAGAGAAGCGACGTGAAAGCCTGTCTAGTCTAATGGAGGGATGCTGATGTGGGAGAGGAAGGATCTGGATTCCTGATTCTGTTCCAAGGACTCTCTCTCCACCTTTTATTTGATGTTATTTGACTACAGCATCAAAAGACTCCTTATTTTCTCCCTCTCCACTTCCACTGAACATGATCGTCTGCTCCACACTGACTGCAAAACTGTATTTGCAAAGACCGGCATTTTTGTGGAATCTACATGGTGGTGATCCATATAAAAGCACAGCTTTCTTACTGAAGGTAAGCTTTTATCCAAGTACCCTACAATCTAGCCTGTAGTTAAGCTGCAGATTTAGTCTTTTTGGGCTTTCAAGGACTTAAAGTCATCAAAAAATTCTCTAGATTTTTCTAGATTCTCTAGATTTTTCTAGACTACTGATTCCTAAACAGTGACACAGATATTAACCTCTTCAAATGATAACTGATGTGTGTTTACATGTTAAGAAGAATGGAAAACAGAAATAGTATATTTGTAAGATAAAGCAATGTTGCCAAACTCTAGCCTGAATATTGGGATACCATAAAATCCAATCTATTTTTAACCCTATTTTGACTTTCTACAGTTTTTTTCTCAAATATCTCAAAGGTATTTCTAAGGCAAAGTTTACTTATTGAGCTAAAGGGCTGAAACAAAAGCCCTTTTTTTAAACTTGAAATGTAAGCTAATAATTAGACTTGACTCAGTGAGTAAGGAGAGAGAGTATTAGCCAACCCGTATCACCGCAGGCAAGTCACATTGTAATTCACTTGTCTGTATTAAGTAAGTTTTCTGGGAGCTCATTCTAATCTCATTTACACCACGACTCAATTTCTCCATGGTTGTGAAGGTACCTTGGACAGGGCACCAAAGTTGCTAATACAGGCTCCAGAAGGACTTGATGAGATATATTTTCTTGAATTCTGCTTGTGGCACTGTCATCTCAGCCTCCCTTTGCCTCACAGGCTGAGTCACTGTATTTTTGGCCTTAATTTTAAATTCATAACTTGATGAACACTTCAATTACCACCCCCACATAAATGCTGTTTTGCATTATTTTTTATTTATGTTTTACATAAATAATTTCACATTATTTTTCTGAATGAAAATAAGAATATAATGAATGACTTTTTTTTAGGGAATGCTACTAACTATACTCAGTGTTGATGAGGGTTCGCTTAGTGTCTTCTACAAAAAGGTTTAAGGATTTTATGATAATCAGATCTAAAAAGGCTACCTCTCAAAAATAATGAGCTAAATTGCTTTCAGTTTTTCCCCATCAGTAATGTATCCTTTTTTTGAGAATATACACTTGCAAATTAATCTAAATTTGGAAGAAAAAAATATTTCCCCCAGAGGATAAGTTTGTATCTTGCAGAATGTAGCTTTAAGTAAGGGATAGGTAAGTGTTTGCCTTCTGATTGTACTATAACTAGCTTTAGGCAGGTGACCTTTCAGAATAGTGTTCCTTGCAAATAATTTTGTATTCGGGTTGGTTGTGGAAAGTTACACAAATTACTTTGTGAAACAAAAAGCACCGATTAGCATAGGTGGTTGGCCTCCTTAATTAATAGAGCCCGTAATTCAGCTCTATACCTGTGACAGAAGTAGTGTATCTATATGACATTTTGTATGGAGGGGTAGAGGATCACAACTGATTGCTACCTCCTCTCTCATGAAGGTTACCTGTTTTAATTTATATTAAACCAGGTTTAGTAGCTGCCCGTTCTCTTCAAGCTTGGATGGTTTATAGCTGCTGGCATTCCAAACACTGCATCAGATCTCATGGAGCTTGTTAATTAGACTTTACAGGTTTTCCGCCAAAGTTTGAAGTTCTAATATACTTCATGCTTTTTAATGAACTTCCTTGGGACCTAAATTGAGAAAATCAGCCAATTCCTAGACATTAGCTTATCTGCAGCTCTTCTATCTTTTCTTCTCTACTAATAGCTCACAAATATAGCGCTTCTAGTTGTTATCCTAGATAAATCCAGAAAATCACCTGAAACAGATATGGAAATTGAAGGTTTTCTTAAATTTTTAGCCTCAAGTTGACTAAATAGATGTCTGTATAAAAGTTCACCACCTCTGTTTATGAAGAAAAGTAGATGAATAGCTGTACAAGCATGTGAGTGCATGAGGTGCGGGGGCAAAGGAGGCTGATACCTCTGATTGTCCCAACCCACTGGAGACAAGAATTGGATCTGGCAGCACACCTTCCCCATGGCAGATGATTGCTAACAGGGATTGGAAAAGTAGCACAGTTCCCATGTTTGAATTCCTGTCACGAGATCAGCTTTAGCTTTGGTCATCAGCTCTCTCACTACTCAGCCCGTGGTGGTAGGTAAAGGATAGGTAGGTGGTGGCCCAGGGTAAAAGTCTCAGATAATTCATCTTTATTTGCTGCAAATCCACAAGTACCTACCTACATGTGCTGCTGAGTGTTATTTCTTCCCCCCACAACAGTTGTGCAAGCGTGTCACTGATAATTCATATGGAAGGATTTTAACTACATGGAAAAAACTAACACATTTCTATGGTTGAAGACAGAGAAAATATTTTTGCAGCTCCCTGAAGCCTTGAAAGCCAGCAATCACAGTTCTGAATGGGGCTGCCATGATGATTATTTGCAGAACATTTGTCTGATTTCTATTGATAACAAATATACCTTCTGAGCAAGGAAACATATTTTCAGTCAAAAAGACCATTTGTAAGCCCATAGCAAGTGCGTGTTGCAGAGTCTTATGGTGCATATGTGTATTGGGTAATCATTACAGTAGAAATTGCAGAGATAATCTTGATGGGAAAAATAAGAGAATCCCAACAAAATGTTTAAATATTTTTCCACATTTTGTGAAGTTAGATTAGTGCAGTGGGAAACAGTCTGAGCTATCATACTAAAAGTGTCTGTGGGTTGTTTTTTTCCCTAAGGAAAATGAGAGGCAAGAGCCTTTATTTTGAATACAATTTGTGATTGCTGCAATGCAAAAGAATAAGTGGAAAACTGTTACTGCCTCCCTGGCCTCAAGTCTTGTCAAGGAAGACTGAAATTGTCAGCCTTTGGAGCCAAAGGGACACTGAATGGATGGGCTAAACAACAGAGAAAAGAGGCAGATATTAGAATTAGCTTCATTATTAATGAGGTTTTCCTGTATTAGCTAGACAATTTGGACTATTAGACTGTTATAAGATTAATTAGACTAAAAATGGATTCCTACCTCCATATGCATCCTATGTTTTCTTTTGTCCATAACAACAATTTGTGTGTAAGACTTTGGCAGTCCTTGCTTAGCTCCAGCTGAAGCTCTGGATTTTCTGTTTTGTCGCAGCACTAACCTTAGGCAGTGCCTTGGACAAGGCATCCCTTCCACTGAGTAAAAAATCTCCAGGGAGACAATTTTGGCTCCCTCACTTTCTTTTGCCTAGTTCTTTTCAGACCTGCTCATACTGTAGGTCTGGACTTTATTTGTCTCTCAACTTTAACTCTAACTCTAGACTGTGCCAAAGGCAAAAGGATACCAGTCCATGAAGAAACTCAATATTCCTCAAAGAAGTACTCTATCAGCAGTCCTAACTTTTATCTGGAAGATAGGTATTTTCTGTATTTGCAATAAGGATTGATACTCTAATTTTCACCTGAGGAATACTTAGGCGATGAACAGGGAAGGGTCCCTACATCCAGCATTTTACCCATCTTAAACAAAATATGAATTTGAAAGATTCAAGATTATTGAGAATTACATTTATTTCCTCCATGCTTTTCTATGCCTGATGTTATGTTCTGGTGAATTTGTAATTCCTTCTGAAAAAATGGCTCTGTTGCTTTATGTTTCCCAGTCACACGAACAGTTACCACAGTAAGAAGTCTTGATGCACACACAAACTGTAGCCACTCCTCCTCCCCTCCCCAAAAAAAGAGTTGGAAGAATTTTATTTAAATCTTACCCTGAAGATTTTCTGCAGAATTGGCTGTACTCCCTTGCACAGGGATCAGACAAACTGACAAATAAAAAACTAGCTGTGAAAGAGGTACAAGCTTTTCCCTTTCAGCAATCCTTTCAAAACTATACTTGTGTTAATAAAAGAGAATTTGCTGGTCCAAATCCTACATAAAGGAGAGAGAAAGAAAAATGCAGGCAGTGGACAGGATCTCTAATGCGCATGTGATTGCAGATGCTGGAAGCTTTGCAGCCCAGGAGGTATGGCATTAAAAAAATAATAAAATAATCTGTCATTCAGATCTGTATGTGCAGGGGAACAGAAGAGTCACTGGGGAAGGCAGATGGGTCAAAGAGCTGCTCAGACTGAATTGCTACATGCTTTTTCTCTTACAGGGTTTAATCTGATCTGGAACAGGCAAGTCATTCCTCCTGAGGGGGAGTCAATGCCACTTTCAAAGAGTGTGTTTATGAGGAATTGGATGGAACAAGCAATAAAAGAGCTTAACCACTCAATTTATTATTATTGTTTTTTAAGGCAGTTGTCCTGCAACCCTTCCTAAAGGAAAATGGCAGTGAAGAAGAAACAATGGGGCAACTGAAAAGAAGTCATTATTTCTACAAAAAGGTAATGTAAGAATAATATAATATACCAGTGTCAGCTGTCACCAGCCCAGGGCACCGTTCCCTGTCCTGCAGACTGTTCAGCCACACTGATCTCCCAGCACACATGGCTGTCTTCCCTTGATTTCCCTCAGAAATCCAGGACTTTCTACATCAGCTTCACTGGTAGGTGCCTTACATCACAAGAAAAAGCAAGATTGTGGTACATGGCTTCTGCTGGTGTAGTTCCCAGCTATCTTGCTTTGAGGACAGGACCCTGCCAAGAGGCAGTCACGTCTCCGTAGCTGTCACGCTGCATGGAAGTTTCTCTTATTTATTTAATTTTTCCTAGCAAATGGCCAGACCTGTTAAAGCAGAGGTGACAGAATCGGTTTGTTCTACAAAGGTCTGGGAATACTTGGCAATGGAGCGTGAGGTAGGAAGGTGGACAAAGGTGACAACTCCGTGACCTTATCAGAAACTTGACAAATGCAATTGTGGGTTGGTGTGGGAGAGCAGAAGTCATGCTTCAAAATGGCCACAGAGTACATCGTGAACGCAGGGCAAGCACTGCTGAAGAGACAGGGATTTGATTTGGGCATTGCATCTGAGCTATTTTCTGCTTCATGGAATTCAGGGAGCCCCTTGATACAGCCCCTTCCAGTACCTAAAAGGGCTACAGGAGAGATGGGGAGAGACTCTTGATCAGGGAGTGGAGTGATAGGATGGGATGAGAGGTAATGGTTTTAAATGGAAAGAGGGGAGACTTAGGTTAGATATGAGGAAGAAATTCTTTGCTGTGAGGGTGGTGAGGCACTGGCCCAGGTTGCCCAGAGAAGCTGTGGATGCCCCATCCCTGGAGGGGTTCAAGGCCAGGCTGGATGGGGCTTTGAGCAACCTGGTCTGGTGGGAGGTGGAATACCGCATGGCACTCTGAAGGCTTTCTCATTCGAAGATCCTAAAGTGCTTTTAATAACTCAGCTACCTGGCTGCTTTTTCAAAGGAGGCAATTTGGTTGATGTTTCAAGCATATGAAGAAGAGTACAGTTTTCTTCAAGGTTAATTGCTTTTGTGGAACACAGATGAAGTGAGATGTGATTCTTGCTCCACTAGGTATTTTGAAAATGTGACTAAGTTAAAGCCAAGACTTTCATTTGCAGTGAGAATGTTTTCTGTTTACACTCCTTACAAACAGTCAGGAACATTGATTTCATTTTACAATACTGCAGGGAACTATTTTAAAAAATTCAGTTATTACAACTGAACTAATTGCAATTTTATTATTTTTGTTATATTAGCAGCTGAAAGGAATTAGATTATAGAAATTTTAATTATTCTGATTTACCGCATTTAAAGATTCTGGTATTAAATGGCAGCAACATTTTTATATTTACTGCATAAAATTATAGTCATAGAAAATAAAGGGTAATGATAATATTTGAAGCCATGCACCAGAACTCTAGGAGGGGATGTGCTCAGGGCTCTGGCATTGATTTAAGCAACAGATGCAGAATTTAGCCTTTTGAAACATACATAGAAGGGAATAAAAGTGTTTAAGACAAATTCAATGAGATTTGCTCACACTGAGCATCTCCTATTGCAGTGGGTCCAATAGTGACAGTCTCAACCACTGGACAATCTTTGTACACGTAGTGGAAAATATTTTTTTCCTGTGGTCAGGATTTCAGTAGGGTACTTAAAAAAAGGATTATACAATCATCCCAACTGTGAATAATTCTAAAGTTGTAAACAATTTTGATGTCTATATCGTGGCCAACTGGATTGCAGAAATATCCAAAATTTGGCTTACAGTGTTGAGCAAAGCAGTAAAGTTAGGACTAGTAGATAGTGTTGCACAAATTAAAAAATATATATAATAATTTAAAAGTACTTGCTGAATCATTTCCTCAGATTTAGACCTCCTATTTAAGAATTATTTCTGTTAAAACCTAGAATTGAAAAGGTTACTTCATGTTTAATCAGGGTCACTAAAACAGTGATGAAATGCATATAGTTGTATTTTTATTATCTTTGATTATTGGTGTCTAATCTGCAAACCTTCTCCATCTGTGTCTTTCTTAAAGACATTTCATAAAGCATACCAGGGAAGAAGCAGAAAGAGTTGAAAAAAAAGCTATCTATCTGAATCATTCATCTGGATAAAACTTGAGAATTTTGTCTTTTACAGTCTGTGACTTGTTAGTACCTTAAAATTTTTCCAACCACTTCACAGGTTATTGGGAAATTTTTGCTGTGAATACCTCTTGGTCCCTTTATTACTTGTAAGCAGCTGGTTAGAAGTACTCAGACTGAAAGTGAAATTTAGTTAAGGTTGTTTGAGCATATAAGACATCTGCTCTTGTCAGGATCAGCATCACTCTTCAAAGTAAATCCCTTCAGCAAATAGTGATATTTAAACATTTACGTTGAACATCCAATCACCACGAAAAAAACTTTCAGTAATTTAACTGCCTGAAAGGAAATACAGATTTGCTTCAGTGTTTATCTGCATAATCAAATTAATATTGTATGTGTTAAGAAGCTGTTTTGTGTTATAGCGGGGAAAACAGTTGTCCACATCAATATTGAAATTACAGCTCTTAACTGTGAAAGGATGGCGAGGTCAGATTATGTAGTACAGTATTTCTTATAGGAAATATTTTCTATCAGTTTCATATATTATGGGCATAAAAAAACCCCACTATTATCAAGACAATGGTATACAAAACAACTTGAACACAAACCTTTATAGCTGTTGCAGAGAATAACAGAAATAATTGCTTCATGATGAAATAATGTCTGATAAGAGATACCTAAAAACCAAAAAATAATTTGATTTGCATGCTTGTTGAGAAGTTTACTTCCTGCACAACACAGAAGATAAACCTCTGAAAGATTGATTTGTGAGAGAAAAACTATTCCATTGTTGTGTTTTGATCTAATATTTGATCTAATATTTCCTCAGACATGAAGAAAAAAACTTTTTTTTTGTGACAGACTATGTATTTTGGAAGCAGCACACTGAAATGCTGAATTCTCAGAATAATTAAAAGTAGAACTATAGAAATTAATCTTCTCTAGTGCTACCATTTGGATTGAAAAAAATGAACTACTGATCTCTTCTATAATGCATTACAGGTAAAAACGTAATAATAAAACATTCATATATTCTATTATTCAGGCTCAAGACACACATTCTCAGGCAGATCACATCAATGTTTGATAAACAGGCATTTTGTTGTTGTGATTTGCCTGATCAAACAATCAATTAGGTTGATACTAAAATAAAACCTGTCTAACTAGGAGAAGAGTATGCAGACCTTGAATAGAATGAGGATCAGCTTTAAGAAACATACAAATCAAATTATTGCATTAGATTTCGTGGACTTACTTTAGAATTAGTTCACTATGCATTTGAGTATGTACTGATAATTTCTGGAAGTCAGTTTTACATATAGTACCATTTTTTTCCTGTTCTTTTGATATGCTAAAATGTGCATTTTAACTGGTTTCTTTTTCTTTTTTTTTTGTCATCAGGAACCTGTAGTAGTCAGACCATGGTCAAACTGAAACTTATTGCCAGTATATAAAGGCACTGGTTCTTGAGGGATATTTTCTGTACCTACATGCAACTGCTTTTATACCTTCAAACACATGCTGAAAGCCAGTAATTTTTGGTGCAGCCATATATACAGGGACAGATACAAACCCTGTCTTCTCTTCATGACTTGTTAAATGGCTGGAGCCATGGTGGACATCTATCAGTTACTCTCAACTTCAGGAATCCTGAGGAACACTCAGGGAACTAAAAGATCATCTCTAAATGGAGATGTTGTCAACTCCTCTCAAAGAGGAATAAGTCGTCACATCACTTTTTCTTCAGGACTCTACATGTAAGTGCAGTGCAACTTGTTACTTTGCTAAAGTTATTTATGAAAGAAAAAAAGGTGTGTGTGTTACCGTTAAAATTACTACTGAAAATGAAGCAATTATTTCATGTAATCTTGCAGAAGGATAATGTTCACGAGCATGATGTGAAAGCTCCCAAGCAACAATTTCTTAATCACATTTTTATGCCATAGTTAGGAAATGAAAAATATATCAAACAGATGAAAATAACTCAATATATGAACCAGTACAAGAAGAAGTTTATTAACTCCATAAATCACTTTACTTGAACATTATATTAATTCTTGTGATAGGATTATATAGCATAAAATGTGTAATACACAGCATTCTATTAGGTTGCCGTAACTTAACCTAGCAAGCATCTCAGACATGACGATGTAACAACATAGTAGCAAAATAATGTTTTTACTTTCCTCATTAACTAACCTTTCTGGATAATAGGATAACTTTGATAGACCACAGTTGAACTTGTCTTAACCCAGCAAAAAACAGGTAGGAAAATGTATAAGCACGGCTGGTGGGGGTGAATGAGAATTCTCAGGGGTCAGGATAGATGAACAGGATTTTCAGGCCATGATGAAACAAATATGCTTCTGATAACAAATTCACATGTGTGTTGCGGGGGGGACCCCCATCTGATTTGTGACTCTGAGGTGATGCTAAGAGCAGGACTGGGGAGATGCTCAGGGGTGGTGAGAGGAGAAGAGGCACCATTCTGTTTTGCCATTGTTGTATTCTTGCATTCACCTTTGAAGCAAGGCCCTGTTACATTCAAGGTGGAAGCAAAAAAAAGATCCATGAAGAAAAACATGAGAAAATAATCATATCTAAAAATTGGCTTAAAATTCTTACAATAGATATTATAAGAATGTTGATATCTATAAAGTTTTTCTTTTTTCCTTTGATGCTTTCAATGACAAAACAAAGCAAGCATAACTTGTACCCAGATTTCCAGAAGATCTAAATTTCAAACATTTAAAAAAAGATTGAATTTTACAATTCTGTTATCAACTACTTTGTATAGAACACATATGATTTTCCAAGAGTTCATTCATTATATTTAGAGACAAAATGCAGTCATTTAAATCTTAATCCAATATCTAGTTACCGCTGAGAATGAGTCTCAGTACTGTTCAGAAGAAAAATTGTAGCAATTGTAAAACATTAACAATTGAAATTAACATTGACTTCAATGCCTTTTTTTTCTTCTTCCCATTTCCCCTTTCCTGCAAATACCAGAAGTACTTTTTTTTTTTTTTTTAATTTGGTGAACATTTTAATACAAAAATTTAAAATGCTGAACTGTGTTAGTTGTAATAGGACCATGACAGTTTTGCATGCTCTGAGGGAAGAGCTTTAAAGTAAAGCCAAGTATTTCAGTGTCAAAATGACTTTGGATGCAGAATGATGAACATTTTAGAACTGGGAGATCTTCACATTTGAACTTCTAAACAAGAAAATTTGTACTAATGAAGTGCAAAAGGAGACTTGATTAAAGAAAATTCTTTACTTAAACCCCAGTAAGTAATAATAGTGTAATTGCTCACAACATAATTGTTTGCTAAATTATTTTTGTCTTCCATGCTGATATCTTTACAATCCACAGAAACAAAACTAAAGCAACTTGGAAACTGTTGGTTTACTCAAATCACTCTGGATTTTATTCTGTAAGGGGGCTTTGTACCTTTAGCTGCCAGGGAGCTTAAGGGGAAAAGAGGATGCTTAGCGCTGTAGTAATTACTTTTCTTGCTGTTAATAGAACCAACAGAACCTAAAGAATCTGGGAGGGAGAAGCAGAAGGCTGGGAGGAAAACAGTGCAGAAGTCATTGAGTCAGTAGGATATTCTGCTGTATTACATAAAGTATGCACATTTCTGGAATATGTAGTAATTTTCTCAACAGGAAAAGAGGTTGCTGAATTAACAAGAACAGTCACTGCAGGGAAACCACAGCCTCTGACCTTATTTATTTTTGCTTTATTTTTCTCTTTTGTTACTGCAATTGCTCTTTTCATGGACTTGCCAGTAATGGGATCTACTCTTGCTGTTCTCCTAACATCCACCAAATCTAACCAACCCACAGTTTTCCCTGAATCTGCAAATTTATTCTATTTTTGATATCTTTTGGGTGTGGATGGGGCATCCACAGCTTCTCTGGGTAACCTGTGCCAGTGTCTCACTACCTACATAGCTTCTTCCTAATATCTAATCTAAATCTCCCTTCTTTCAGTTTAAACCTGTAACCCCTCAGTAAATAATTTCTTCCTAATATCTAATCTAAATCTCCCTTCTTTCAGTTTAAACCTGTAACCCCTCATCCTATCACTCCACTCCCTGATAGAGTCCCTCCCCATCTCTCCTGTAGCCCCTTTAGGGACTGGAAGGGGCTCTAAGGTCTCCCCGGAGCCTTCTCTTCTCCAGGCTGAACGCTCCCAACTGTCCCAGCCTGTCCTCACAGCAGAGGTGCTCCAGCCCTCTGATGATTGTGGATGGGTCTCCAGAACACAAACATCACCAAGTCTGTTCTAAGGCAGAGCCTGAGTATCAGGGACAGAAGAGTTATTATATTTAGTACAGAAAAGAGAGCAAGACCTGGGAGAACTTTTGTTTACCCAATCCAGGAAGAGGCTATCTTATTTTCAAGTCAATATTCTAGCTTAATTTATCCTTGGACAGCATTTAAGTGTTTGTTTGTTTGTTTATGTTGTATTGGAGCTGTATTTGGATTACTGACAGTGAGTCAGTTATACACTGGAGGCCCTTAAAGAGGGAAGACTTAGAAAACGGAGGTTCTCTGGAGGACTTAGGGAGAGCAGCAGATATGGTGCCGTGCACAAGTGCTTTTGGTTACAAGTCATAGAACAGCTTCTTTTTTTTAAACAATTTCTAAAAAAAAAAGTTGTCGAGAGAAAATTTCCTTTTCATAAGACTTTTCTAAATCAGAACAACTGTCAGATGTCCTGTCAGTCTCCTTTTCTGTGGCCTTGAAAGCTCCTCATGTTTTCTAATTTTCTCATGTCTTACTGCCTTCTGACGAATTGTCTTAGATTTCTGTGCCTCTTTATTCACTGGAAAGCGAACACAGTGTTCCATGCTTCAGCAGAGACAAGCTGAATGGAACTGTTCGGCTCTCTGCTTTTTGTCATACGAGGAATTTTTTTTGTTATGAATCCGAGGTGAGTCTTTCTTACGGCAGCATCACGTTGTTGATTCATATTCAAGGACTTCAATTCACTCAAACCCCCAGACTCTTTCATCTGCAGTGCTGCTGTCTACCCAAGTTTTAATTTAGCGTCTGTGCATTTGATTTGCTACAACATGTAGCACTTTATACTTGGTTTTTAACAAAAATAATTTTGTGGATCAAAGTTCATTTAATTTGTGATACCTTATTCAGATTCTGCACTCCAGAAAATAAATAATTCCTTCCAGCTTTTTTTTTCTGCATGCGTTTCCTTTATTCCATCCATCTAAGCTATTGATGAAAATATTGAACAGAAACAGACACCAGGCAGACCTTTGCAAATTCCATTTTAAGTATCTTGGCGGCTTGAAAGCAAGCCATTGGTGCCTTGGATTTCCTTCAGATTTTTTTTTTGTCAATTTGCTATTACTAACTTAACAATGCCCTGTAATCTACAGATGATGCATTTCATAAAGAACACCCTGTCTTCTGCTTCTATGTTTGTAATAATGAGGCCCACTGTTTGCCAACAGTGCCATTCTCCTTCACCAGTGGTAATGAAGTTTTCTTGTTAATTCATTTTAAACCACCTTTCATAGAGAAAATTTCTCTAGTTTGACATTCCAGATTATCAGTTCTAGACTCGCTGCAACCAGTTCTTGCCTTGAGCTGCCTTTTTAACCAGCAGCCCTATTGAACAGCTCTGCAAAGCGCACAAATAACTATTTCTGCATTTTCCTCTGCCACAGAGAGGCTGTGCTTGCTGTTCCTGACACTTTTTAAAAAGGGAAGTTTTATATAATGCATCCTATATATATACTTAAAATAGGAATTATTTATTTCTAAAAGTTTATGCTGAAGGCAACCTGAAAAACAGAGGGATTAGACAAAGATTTTGGAATAGGAATCAGAAAAGCTCCTGAAGCCACAAGGTCAAACCTGCTGCTTCATGCCCTGGTGCTCTCTTCATTCACAAGGAAAACAATAATTCAGGTTCATTCGGTACTTGAGTTCTGGCCTCATCTGTATCCTCTAGTATTCTAGATGCATTCTTGAGCAAAAAAGCTTTTGCTATGGTGAAGCTGCTGCCAGCAGTAATAGTTTATAAGTATGAATGTGTTGGTTACAGTAACTGTAGTGCCCGCGTAATTCAGACTCTTCCAGCACGTCTTGCCGCAGACAACACAGCAGTAAGACAGACCCAGTATCTCGGCGGGTATGCTGTGTACACTGATCACCAAAATTTGTTTTACCCATCTAAAAGAACAGAAACTGCTGGAGGCAGAAGCTATGGCAAGTTTCCCAGAGAGCTCCACAAACTAGGTATGGGGATGTCTACCTGCCTTTACTCATAACAAAACTAATGATAAGATAGTGTTCACCCTAAGATGTAATTGTGCCTTCTTGAGGACTGCTCAGGTGGCCTCTGCATCTGTCCTTTGGGCAAATCATAGCAGGGTTGAGCAAGCTGTGTCTGCATCTGCAAATCCGAATGGTGCTTCTGGTGGGATCAAGGCCACAGATTTATGTAACAAACTGCTGCAAAATGGGTAAGGGCCTGACACACATGTCTACATGTATATGAATCCACAGAACAAATATTATAATTTTTTTTTTTCCTGATGTTTCACCTCTGTCATCCCACTTCATTGTAATGTTATCATCGGTTGTCAGTGTTGTTATGGGCAGTGGTCAAGAATACTCTACTTTGATGCTCCATGTAAACAAAGCAGAATCCTGACTGCATCTTTTTTTCCTTCCAAAAGGACTTCTTAGTTAAAGACAGAATATACAATATCACAAAATACATGCATTAAAACATGATACATGACTAACAAAGGTACCTGACAAAAATATACATGAAACTGTCCATGACATATACATAGGCTAAAGTCTGCAAAGTTGTTTAAGTTTGGGAATACAAACATGAGAACTATTTGAAATTTTAGAATGAATGAGTTTTTTGGATGCAGATTCTAATATTTATACACGTAAAGGTTTATCCATAAAAAAAAAAAAGTAGAAACTTACAAAACCAGGAGTGTTTTAAGACTTCTGTCCATGCATAAGTCGAACTTTGGTAGGGCAGCTCATAAAAAATTGTATAAAACCTACTTCTTATTCTAACTAGCTTACATTATCTCTAGCATTTCTAGCTAAGCTTACAGTATCTAAAAGAAATGCTTATCTGCCAACAGCAAACACAGTAAAAACATTAAATTAACCTCTCTAATAGTTAGAGGTACTGCAGTGTGTCAAGGCACTGTAACTAATAACATCTAAATAATAAATGTCTCCCCAAAGTCAGTGATTGAAAACTCCTATTTACATCTTTTACAAATCAAGCATCAGTTTCCTACTGTTTTATAGCCTAGTTACTGAGGAATGTCTGCCAGCAGCTTAACCTACGGCAAATTACATTGCTAACAAGTCCGGTAATAACTGTCAGAGTCTGAAAATGATCTTCTCTTTCCTACCTAAAATCATCAGAATTTATAGGTTCCTTGGCAGATTAGTCTCATGAAATGGGTGTTGTTACTTCCTTCTCCAAGAATTAGGCAGTCTGGGAATTTTTTTCTGGGAATTGTTGGTTAGCTTATGTTTAAAACTTGAAATTGATTCATGTCAGCTTCCACTTTATTTTTAGATGAAAACCTGTTACTTACTTTCATTTCAATTAAAATATTCACTATATAATTTTTCTTCTACAATTGCAGAAGAGAGAAGTAATTTGAAAGGGTTTGTCTAAAAAACCATTATGTATAAAATTGAGGAATGGGTTCTTTTCTATTTGAAATTGGGTAATTAAACACACTGTAAAAAATGAAATCAATTTAATTTCAGTGTGTTTACATCTTGAAACACACAATTACTCAGTATCATTCAAGAATAAATTAATATAAATTCATTTTTTAATTCCTATTCCAAAAGTGAGCAAAACAAGCCGAAAAAGAATACGAGGTTGCTTCTCAGTAAATCTAGATGAGACTT
The DNA here is from genome assembly GCA_033628505.1 of Tringa tobata. Lineage (NCBI taxonomy): Eukaryota > Metazoa > Chordata > Aves > Charadriiformes > Scolopacidae > Tringa > Tringa tobata. The sequence goes on from JAHREE010000278.1 coordinate 934,331, forward strand.
TACTTAATGTCCTTTGTCATCAACTGAAAAAGTGAAATGCACAACAAAAATTACTTTGAATTTGAAAGACAATGGACTACATCAATTCAAATTATGCTGGCTTTCATTTCAGCAATGAAATGAAAGTAACCCCAAAGGGTTTAATGCCATAAGTGTTTAACAATAATGATTTACAAGAATATTTTTTAACATACAACAACAGTGTGTTTGGGCACATTTCGACTGAGGAACTACCAGCCCTTAGAGTAGCAATGGGCTACTTGCTATATAATCATCAAAATTTAATCTTTATGAATATTAAAATATTAAGCACTCTTAATAAGTAAGAGGTAAGATTTGCAAAATGAGAACTTATTTGAGCATGAATTCCCATACTATGAATTCCAGTACTAAATACTAATATTGGAGCATGAATCCCAATATTAAGTTGAAATAGTGAAACTGGGATCTGAGGAGACTACTGTGATTTTTTCAATTTTACTTGAAGATTTGATGAAACCTGTAAGTAAATCATGATGTATTGCTCCGGGCTAGATACCATGTGACAGGTTGATTATAGATACATAATACAAACAGTTAGACTATACTGCCCTGGATGTAGAATACCTGGAAAATGGGTTTGAAGTATCACATCAATTTAATGAAGTTATAGACAGTACCTGCAATCTGCATGCCTGAATGGCTCTCTTCTGGCCTTGCACAAACCACATTCTGCAAGAAGGATTACAGCAGCCTATGTCTCTCCTGGCACCCTCTGTCCCTCTGTATGTAGGAGTTGATCCTGTGATTTTGCATTCCTCCCTAAAAAAATAAAATCATCTAATTAAAAATTTAAAAAAAGCCCTAAATTTATTAACTCACTTTTGACCGACTGAGGCAGTAAGGTGAGAAAAGAGCTATGCAGACTTTGTACCTCCGAAAGAGAATAATCCCTTCTCTCTAGGATAAACACTGCACCTGTAATAATTCTACAGGCATGGGAGTTGCAGAAACCACAGACAACAAAAAGCACAGAGCATCCCAGCAGCTGCAGCTTTACTTGGGAGGAGAGCGCAGAGGCAACAAAATCCCCCTCTCCCTCTGGCTAAATGGGTGGCAAGACATTTGAAAGCCCCCACAAGCCTCAGGACTTCTGCTGAGTCCTCTCAATTCCTTCTTGCAGTCCCTCTGCTGTTCCTTTTCAAATCTCATCGGATCAAGGTTCCCCACATTGAGGCAGGTTGAGTGTATTTCACTCATAAAAATAGTGACAGCAGATGAAATTAGCCATCTGCATTCTGTAGGACTGGTACACTGGAGAACAGAACAGGAGAAAACAGATGGCCCAGAAAAATATATAAGGAAAAAAAAAAAAGATGAAAGAACTATAATAGGATGCTAAATGAAGTAACAAACAGTGTCAACTAGATGTTGAGATACTAGATTTCAGTAACAGAAATCAAGTCAAGGAATGGTGTGATAAAATAGATAAGCAAAGGGAAAGATGCTTTCGAACTGAACTAGTATCCTCCATGGATAGTAAGAATGATAAGGCAAATTAGGTAGCATTAGAAAGACATATTTGAGCAAATCAATTCATTAATCACATGCTTTTAAGAAAAACTTTTTGCTTTCTTCATATTTTACTTAAAGGAAAACAATTGCAGAGAGAAACATAAGACACTTGGTTTTGTAAGTGTGGGAATAGTGTTTGATAACGGCTGGAGGAAGATTTCTATCCCATGACAATTTGCAAGATCTCATTTATCCTCTTCTCACCTGACAGTAAAGAGTTAACATCTGAAAAAGTGTGTGCAACATGGAAAATTTTCCTCTTTCCTTCTACTGGAACCAGTTGATAACATCTAAAGATTTTGTCCAAAAAAAATTAATTAAAAATTTCAGAATGAAATAGCGCTTTGTTCTACAAAAGTGAAGAACCATTCCAGTTGTTACTAGGGGAAGCTATGGGAAGTTAGAATTTCTCATAGTAGTCTAAATAGAAAAAACATGGAATGTGTATGTTAAAATATCTTGGTATAGTACTAATGTAGTACATAAAAGTTTGAGATTAAGGATACAGAAATTCTAAATGAAGATTTGAAAGAATGTAAGCACTGGGAGCACTGTGCACCAATAGCAGTGATCAAGAACCTGACCTTAAACAAACAAAGAGGAATAGAACATGCAACAGTGTTCAGAATGTAGGAAGTACAGCAAAAAGTGTTAGTTTTAACCCTGACAACAGCTGATATTGAGACTACAGGAAAAAGTGATAAAAGTATAAATGCTGATACAGAAGAGAGAAACCAAATGTGAAGCACAATAAAGGCACAGCATCATTCTGTGCTACAAGTGGTCTTTAGTCTATATCAGGAATGGCTATTACAAATAGAAAGTGACTATTTTTTAAGCTAGAAATTTGTCATGCAGGTTTTAATTGATTTAAGTGTACGAACTGCAATGATTATGCAATAAGTAACTGGAGAAGTAAATGCATAGCTAAATCCAAATATCTTTTCATGCTGTTATCCTATAAAGTTGGCAGTCTAAGCCTAATCTTAGAAAAGATGTCAAGAATTGTACAATAAATAACAATAACAGTGCCAAAGTTCAGAATGTTATTACCTTTCCTGTGCTTAATCATGCAGACAGATTGCATATCAGCTGACAGTAAAAAAAGGACATTTTGTGAGAAAGGTGTCTTAAGACAGGAGAAACACAGCTTTGGATGCAATTGTCACAGAAACGAGGCAAATCCAGTTTTGCTTGAGGCAGTAGGTCAAAAAGACTTGAAGCTGGTATAGATATCCATTACACCTGTCAGTTACCAGATTGCAGCCAGCATTGCACCTGCTCATGGGTGCTGCTGACTTCCCCAGCTACATAGCCCTAGAAACTCAGGAACAGCTCAGGGAAAGTGTTGAGTCTCCACAGGGTGGGACCTGACCACATCCCCTTGCTTTTCAAAGATACTCTGTCTCTGCACAAGCCTCCCTGTGAAAGTAAAGTTAAAACTGTCTGTATTCTCACTTTTTCCCTTAGGCGTTCTGTCATCAGGGATTTGGTGCAGGATTTAGGATCAACACCTGATTTTAGGTATTCATCTAAGTCATAAAATGTAGTCAGTGTAGAAAAAATATGTCCCAATTAACCCTGTCTGCATATAGTTCATATTTAAATAAATTTAAAAGCAGTGTTCTCAATATCTTCACCCACAAAGGAGAAATAAACTATGTAATGGAGGCAGATGCAACAGTCATGCTAATCTTGTTCCTTTACTTCCCACCTTGCTTTTATTGAGGAGACTTTCCCCAGTTGAAAAAAGTGTATGTTGAGCAAGCTTTTAGCTTCACAAGTCATACAAATCATGTGGTTAAATGACTGCACAATACTTGTATTTCTAAAGGTTAATACAGTTACCCTTGTGATATGGCTCACAAAACTATCATTTTTTACATAACATTTGGGAGACTTTTCATTATCTTACAACATCTTACACTGCAAATATCCTCACATTGTGTAAAGTATTTATGTTATCCTTTATGTTAGTAGACTCCAGTATATTTTCGAATGCAATTACAGATCATAAAATTAATGACATTTTTAATAGGTATCTCAGTTTAGTGGTATTTCCTAGAATAAGAAATAAGTGACTGCATTTTACAATGTTGTTACAAGTGTTAATACTATGGTTTTCATTAGTTGGCAGAACACCTCATATTAAATTTGTTTTGCTATATTGAAATAAATGAAAACTTTTCTTTTAAGCCCATATGAAGTTACTAGATAGTTTCAGTTCAAGATTTATGAACTAAGGTCTGGTTATTGTTTGTGAAGTGTTTTCATGTAAAATTAGTGGAACAAGTGGACCCTCTCTATGGAACAGAAGTTTCAGTTCATTCTTAATCATCCAAGAAAACTAGTCACCCTAAATGCAATGTTTTGTGCAGAAAGAGAAAAAAACATCCTACAGACCTGAGAATATCCCAGAGGGAATAAAAAATTGTTCACTTCCTTGAGGTTTGAATTAGTCTAAAGGAGGTATGACTCTTCCAAGATTTCTTTGTATCAAAGTGCACAAAAATAGTACAACAATCCTGAAAACATAAGTTTGTGTCTATGTGTCTATACCTATATAAGCCCAGAAAAATAGCTCCTTATAAAAAAAAACTTTTTTTCTGTATATTGTTGTGTTTGTGAACATTATTCTGGCTTTGATGTTACTGTCTTTTTCTCCTGTTTACTGCTAGTAAAGAAGAAACCTTGTCTTTCATGTAAAGTATGATTTCCTACTAAGAGGTTTTACACTGAAAAAAAAGAAAAAAAAGAGAGCAGATCGAGCAACATTAACATATCAATATAGGAGTAAGAAGGTTTTTTTATTAAAGAATTGCTTTTATTCACATAGCTTACAGTGTGGAATAATAGAGTTCATGTTCCACATTTTGTAACAGCTTTTCTTCAAAACTACTTGAGAACTTTCAGGTTTACATAGTGAATTTAAAGTATAGACTATTCAAATTGTCAAGATAATATACTGAGAATCACCTTGTAAAATTCTTGCTGTTATTTTACTCTGCAAAATCAAATCAGAGAGTTTTATTTGATTAAATGTCAAGAATGATTGCCTGTTTTATTGAATAAACATAATATAGTCAATTCCTGATTTAGCAAAACATTCAGCAGATATTTAATCTTTAAACAGGTGAATAATACTGTTTCAAATTAAGAATGATATTGACATGTGGGGTTTTTTCCTGTGCAGAAGATGCAAAAAATAAGAGTGATGAAAAAAAAATCAGCAAGGTTTCTGTAGTACAGGGCCTTCTCCTAAACATAAGTAGCAAATTCTAAAGTTGAATGTTGACGGTAGTTTTTCAGAATTTAATTATTTTTCAGAGTAAGTGACAGTAAATGTAGTTGTAAGCTGTGAAAGAGAGGGAATGTTAGCAAGAAGTGATAAATGCAAGAATTTCCAGGAGAAAGAGACACACTGCTAATTTAAGTCTCTCTGTGGAACAGAGAGAAATTAAGAGGCAGTGGAGGGGAAAAGAAAAGAACATGGAGACAATATTGTACCATAAAATCAGTCCAGAATAGTTAGGGTTCAGAAAATGTCACAAGAATAACTTTTGACCAGACTTTTACAATAAATCTAATCTATTTATTTTGTTTTAAAGAACAAAAATTTGAACCCTTCTGAGGAAAATTAAGTTTTTTTCACAATAAGAGGAAACAAAGCAAACCGAAAAGTCTAGTATTGCTCAGTGTTGATGCGTATTAAGCAAGTAGTTAGCACCCACTATATAAATTCAGTACTGTTTCTGCAGCATGCTGTTGCTATCTGCTTTCATTTCCCTCACTATGCAACAATCTCTGGCTGTTGGACTATTGCTGCTGTTCCTTGTAGTCTGTTTTTCTGGATAGAAGTAATTGCTGTACCATACAGAGCATGGGGTCATAATGTCCCCAAAACTATTTTGTTGAATAATCTGCTCCACAAAGCCCTAAATTTATTTTGAGTCAAAAAAATTCCCGTGTCCTGTGAACACTGAAGAAGGGAAATTAGATATTTCTCCTGAAAAATCTAAATTTTTTTTTAAAAAAAGCAATAACAAACCAAAAATTTTCTGGGAAAAAAAAAACAAACAGCATTTGGTTCTGCATGCATACGCACAGGTAGGATGAGCTTTACAGGAAAGCATACCACAGCTGAACAACTTTTTAAAGAAAATACGGGGCTCATCTACACAGATAAGGCAGGCAGACCCCAGGTATTCTAGTTGGGCTTCAACTCAGCTTTCTTGTTGAAAAAAGGTTATATCAGATGTATTCAGAGGATGCTGAAGAAGAGCATGTCCCAAATTCCAAATATCCCATTAGTGCAATTTAACCCCAGAGCAGGTCTTTAATAGAATGCAAATTTGTTATCTGACTGAAAGTAGTCCTTCCAGTCTTGCTCTAAATTCTCTGAATTGATATTAAAGTTTATTTTGTTAATTGCTAGTAACTTAATTAGTAAAATAGGTCACTATAACTTCTTTTCTTGTTACATTTCTGTACCTTTTGATATTACTTTGCAAATAGGCTTATTGTTTGGAGACAAAATAAAGGAGAACATCCTTTTTTTTTTTCCCCAACTGATTTAATGGGCCATTTTAAAAAACTTTTAAAAAGTTCTGTGAGGAATTTTAGTTTTTAGATAAGGGAGTGAGTCATCCGTTTTGCATTGACATTATATTATTGTTTTTTAAAAATAAATCTATATTTGAACCTGCAATTCAAGCTAGGGAGAAAAAAAAAATTTAATATCCTCTCTTTTCCCCCCTCAGCTTTATTAAATTAAAGTATATATGAACCAAAATAGAGGAAATAATCTCAAATGTTCTGTTTTTTTGACACATCAGAAGTTTGCTCAATACAAATCACAACACTAACTGGTGTTTCATGTGTTACCCAATGCGCTTCAGATTCATTAATTCATTAAACTGAACAGAAGAGTAAACATCATCCATAGGAAGTATTATCAAAGGAGAAATGAGTTACTATAGATAGAGTTACTCCTAATACCCCTTTAGGTCAATGCTTAAAGAGTCTGTTCTGAGGTATTCACAAAGGCTGATTTTGGGCACATCAAGCTATGCTCACCCTGGAGCTAAGGATGAGATCACTTCTGTAATCCATGGGATTCACTGCAAGGCTCATCCTTGTTCCACAGGCTAGGGAGGAAACTGGTGGGCACCATCATTCTGGGATTAAAGTAAGCCATTTCTGAATGGTGTCCAGCAGTGTTGAGGTAAACACTGGAAAAAACCTGCCAAAACACCATCCTTTTACTTAAAATATAATCACAACAAGAATTGCCCGTGCCATCTTTCATATTCTAGCTATTGTTAATTAGTGGAGGCTGACTGAGCAGCAGGTCTTAAAATAAACTCTGAATTTTTCTACACATTTTCAGATAAAAGACTCTGGTTCAGATTCTTTCAGATTATTCTTTCAGATAAGGAGTCTGGTTTACAGTCAGCTATCAAACTGCTATCTAAACTGGAGGCAAAAGATGGTGAATCATATGAGACTTCATCTTCCCTCTCAAGAGATCAGTTTGTAGTTACATCCTGCTGTATCACGAACAAAATCACCTGTCAGAAGACCTTCATGGGGGGAGAGCACATTAGATGCCAGCTATTGTTCCTTCTTCAGATATTTCTCTTCAATAATGATGCTGCTTTAACAGCTGATCTCGGGCTTCACATGGCTTTTTCTCTGGTATCAATGTATATATACACCTTTATATATACCTTTTCATCAAACATGGCTTAGTGTCTGAAATCTTCTCAAAGACCAGTAAGCAGGGAAAGATATCAAAAACTGGATATCTACCTCCAATAATATTTAAAGTTACGTAGTTTTGCCTAGGTCAATCATATAAATATTATTCCTGACCATATCTCAGCCACTTAAAATTGTGGTTTATGGTGAAATTTTTGCTGCTTTTGCATTTCCGCTTTCTCTTGCTTCTTTATTTCTTATTTCCTGCTCTGTTATTGACAGTAAGTATAGTCAGTGATATTTTCCTATTGATGGTTAGTCCGCTTTTTTGTCCCCTGCTGAACAACCTATGTTTCATTCTTCTAATTTTAGCTGGAGTAGAGCACATTCTCTCAGAGATTTTAATTTCTACAAAATGATTGAAGACTTTAACCATTTATAAGTAAAAAGTGACCTGCCTTTGAGAGAGTTATAAAAACAAATGCACACAACAGCTCACTGCAGCAATAAAAAAACCTGCACACGTGTACCAAGCAGATCAATGCCTGCTGTCCTGCCATAAATTGCTGGGCTATACTCTTCCTTACTGGTTTTCTTCTGAAAGTTTGTGAAAGGTCTTACAACAAAGTAAGAGACAACACAAGGACTCCCTTTCCGCCCTATATCTTCCTTGTGCCACATACTATTAGCAAGGTGCAATATTTATGCACTAAATAGTAAGCAGAAGAGACAGAGTGAGCACCAATTATTTCCCCAAATGTAAAGGCAGAAAACTGTACTAAAGTATCCCAAGAAGCATGTTTAACATCCAAAGGACTATAGTAAAAGGTATGCTTCTCCTACAAATGTGTTTTGCCTCCAAGTAAAAATATTGACATTGTTCACAAAAGTGCACTGTTAGAAAAAATAGTGTTCATCTTTAATTGTAGCTATAATCCTTGAGGATGTGACAATTATTTTAAAATATGCCTGAAAAACTATTTGAAGCTATTTCCAAATGACTGATTTCTTCATTATTCAGTAAAATGGGAAGAATGTTAATCTTCTCTCTAAGGAGACTATCAATCTTTATATATATACAGTTGTAAAAAAAAAAAAAAACAACTCGAGAACAAACATGAGGTTTATTTTAATATCACCTGAATAACTTAGCAACGAATCAAAAAAATCACAGAGCTCACGGAAAACTTTAGGCTTTTCCACAAACAGAAATGTCATCATCTACTGCTCTCTCTTGAGTAAATAAATATTTATGTCAAAACAAGAAACTATCATCAAAAATAAATTCAAAGAAAGGTCATCCCAGTAAATAAGAATTCAGTTTAATGACTGCTATACTTAGAAGAGCATCTGTTCTCCAATAGCGCATATGGTAACACAAATGAGAGAAAATATTTTTTGCTTTTGCTTACAGGGTTTTAGTTACATAGGTACAATATATTTAATCCCTTCTTCTAGTTTAGACCTGTAAAGCGTGTTAACTATTTTTCTTTCCAAACTGAAATCTATAATAAGCTAGGCTTGAAAATGAAGATAGTCTTTCTCTCTTTTCAAGGTGAAACAAGTTAGCCACCGTGCTTTAGAAGCATTAATACCCACAGTGCCACAGCCACTGCATTACCAGATCACCCAAAACCAGTACTTCAGTGTAAGAAGCATCATAATTTAGAAGGAAACTGCTCAGGGTTGGCAGATATCTTTCACGGCCAGATAACATTAGACGTGGACGTTAAAGCTGTGTGTCTGTGAATAGAGTTTTCACAGAATGTGTATCCATTAAAAAAGAGCAGGTGATTGCCTCTCAGTTACTAGATGTTATACATTGCTTGATGAAAAAATGCAATCAGCAATTGCCTCTTCTCCTGCATGACCTAAATTTCTCCTCTGGAAGTGCCTCAGCAGAATGAGAAAGCAGAGCAGCTCTTTGTCTGTCACCCTATGGGATCCTTCTGGCCTGTCTCAATAAAAACAGAAGTAGGCTGCAAGAAACAGATTAGCTCTTCAGCATTGGCTTAAATAAAGATATTGACTGTTTGACTAGCTACTGATGTAGGCCCCATGGTTAGAAGTGGAATTAGAAAGACAACACAGTTCTGATACTGGTCAGTGGTTTGTCTCTAAATTTCCCATACAAAATTGTTAAAAAATAGATTTGCCTTATCAGGGCTTTTAAAGATACGTAAACACTCCCTTTTCTATTTCACCTAAATATCTTTAGCACAGAACACAATTCTGCAGGACAGTGGCTAATGGTATTGATATTTGCAAATAAATGGAAAAAAAAGTGCCCAAAGTCATACAAGAAGTGTACAAGAAAGCAAGGACTTAAATAAGTCATATTTGATTTAGTTTTATTAAGAATTATATATTCTTATTATTAATTAGTCATTAGTCATATTTGATTCTAGTCTGAAATATTCCAACTTGAAAAGTATGTAAAGTTCATGTAAAGATCTAATTTCTTCACACTTTTCTGGTTAAAGGTCTCTGTCACAGCAGGTATTTTTGAAATCAAGGGCTTTCTGTGAAAAGCAGGAAGGTCTTTCTTTTCTGTAAAGGAATCTCAGAGTTCTCTGTACCTCATTGATGATTTCACATTATCTGTGACTCACAGGGCCTGTTCTAAAGCCTATTGCAGTTATTGAGAGTTTCCTAGGAGTATAATGGCTTCAAAGTGGTTGAATTGACTAATAAGGAAGATGTTAGGTTTATATTTTAATAAGTTATACTTTCTGTGTTTAAAATGTTTAAACTTACAGAACTTTCCAAGTTCTTTAGGAGCAAAGTTTATCTAGTTGCCCACACCATCATAGTACCAATGCCACTCCATTTCTGAAAAAAAACATCCCTTGTGACATTGTGGTGACTGTTGTCACAAGAGTATTTGTGGCTTCCTTAAATCTTTTACACCACTTTGCTAATGGGTATTCATTTCACTTCTTTAGAGCCATTAATCAAATGTTTACTGATTCCTCATGTTTGTAAGTATAGATCTGATATTTTATCTGATTCTAAATTGCAGGGTCACCAGGCTGTCATTTTTCAAGTATATCACATTTGGGCTTTTTCTTATTCAGATTTTTCCTTGAATTTAATAAACAAAGCAGGCCCTCTGTCTAGTTCAGATAGACAGGGAGAAAGATCTTGTGCCTCTTTGTACAAGCATAGAAAAACCTGGACTTTTGGGACCCCCTAAAAGCTTTAGTGTTTTTTCTCATAAGCCATTTGTATTTGTTTTGTCCCTCCAATATGCTTCCTCCTCACAGTTTTGATTGATTTTGTGAGGTTGTAGGAAAAGAAAGAGTTTCAAACCAAATAAAAAGTGCAGTGTATGAGCTACAGAACTTTAGGTCTTTGAATGAAGAAATAGTCACACCAAATGAAACTATAATTTTCTACTGCAGGAGATGACGGAGTGGAACGGTAGATGGAATAGTCTGTGTCCTACTTGCTTTATACTTATGACAGAAATATTAAATTTCTGAAGCTTGCAGCATGAATGTCAGTTTATTTTGATTTTGAAGCATCTCACTTTTTCTCTATATACTCATTAGTTATAACGTCAATCAAAATCACTTTTTTAAAGAAAGAACAAGTACAGGTTCTCGAGAAGACAGAAAACTGATGCTTATGTGTAAGAACTGATATGTAGCAAATTTATCTTCTAGTAACACAGCAAAAACATCTATTAAAGTAGCACTCTTGAACACCTGGAATATACAGTTTTCTAGTCCTGATCATTCATATACTTTGTTTTTAGAATTCCGTTCACATAGGCAAGTGTTCAAGAAGGTTAAACACACACGTGTGGTTTGCCAATATTTTTTCAGATTTCTATAGGGGGTTGTGGCTTCCCCTTGCACCTCCTCAGCTGAGGCAGGATCTTCCTTCTTGAAGCAGGTAGGAGTCTAGAAACCAGTACTCTATCCAGCAAAACAGGTTAAGGGACTACAGAGGTCAGTCCTTTGCTGCTTCATTTAACCCATTCATTAGTTGATGTGGATAGGAAACATCTCCCATATCCCTCAGTTCTCATCTGAATAGACTGCATGAGAAGAATCTACATCTTATCCAGTTATTATACCTTCAGAGCACCTTCTGCCCTACATATCTTAGACCGTCTTAGTCAAAAGCTAAATTATACGTCCCAATCTATTTAGACAGGCAGAAACCTTCAGACATTTTATAACCTCTCATGCATGCAACCTTGTCTCCTCAACTCTTGTAGGTCCCACAGCTCCTGGGGTAGACTTTTACTAGCTCAACACGCAATTTCTGCTGTCTGTTGATGGTACATCCAGCTACTTTTTCTTTCCTTTTATAACTAGTTAGGGAATCAATCAAGCAAGCTCTTTTATTCATGATTTCATAATAATGTTAATCTGGTTTTAACAACATCCTCATTTGTAACTTGGTTGTTATTTTTTCCCCATATACTCTTATTGTGTGGCTATTTCAGATGAAGAGCCAGACAGAGTGCTGCTAATGAAGCTTACTTATTCTCCCTCTTTGCTCTGTGTCCATTGTTTTTATCCAGTAGCAAATGTGAGGAACCAGAAACTCCATCACTCTGGTAATTAAAGTGTATTTACAGTCTAACCTTTGGGAATAAAATGTATCAAGCCGGATATATTTAGGAGGAGGAAAACAGATAGATTTTTTGACAGAATTAACTGGGAAGTGTCATAATTTCTTCATAAATTTTGGAAGAATTAATTTTTTGTGCATTCAACATGCAAATTTAAATGGAAATAAGACTTTTTTTGGTCAGTTCTTTCTTTGGAAAAGAATAGATTTTTTTAAATCACCAGGTGTTTTTCATTCTAGTCTAAGTTACTTGTTAATTCTATGTCTGTAAAGATACCATCCTAAGAACACTTGTCATCTTCATATCCATTCTATTTCCTCAGCTGCTGAGGCAAGCAAAGAACCATATGCGGATCTCAAGCAGTGAAAACAATGCTACTGATACTCAGAATGAAATAAGCCACCAAAACAGGTAACCGGTTTGTAATGTTATAATGCCATCAACAGCCTTTTAAAAAAGGGTATAAACCATCAACAATGAGAGAGGAAAGACATACATGAAAGAAGAGAGACCACTAGGGTTCCTGCTTACCTCATCAAATATTTCCTGTGAAGGACTACCTTGACTTCAGACTAAAAACCTTCCAGGACTGTAGCCATTAGTGCTAGCTGTATGGCACCAGTTCTGTGGAACCAACTGACTTAGAGCTAGCTCAGGACATAAGCGTTAAGTACTAATTGTTTCTGATTGACAGTAATTAAGAACTAAGCACTTGGCAATGTGTTTCGTTAAGGAATATCAAATCCAGTTGAGATGTTTTGAAGTTGGAAACTGGTCTGATTTATCAGTCTTTCAAACACAGTTTGAAAGCCAAATCACAAATTTCCTCATAGTTATTTTGATATTTTCATACTAATAACTCCGTTCCTTACAGATTGTAATAATTTATTTTCTTAGCACTTCCACACAGCTGATACATATTCTCTGTCATGATTCACATGTGCAGAATTGGCATCTTACACCTTTAAGGTAAATTTAGGAACATGTCAAATAATTTGGTGTTTTGGTAAATGAAGAAAATTATTTTTTCAGGGTTTTTTTACTTCCTAAAGCACTACATATGGACAAAGGAATCTGCATTAATCTCATTTTCAGGGGTGTACATTTATTATTTTTGAAAATTTGGATCACAAGCTATTCGTAGTCTTAGGAATCTCTCCATACTGCTGAAGAAGACGGGGAGTTCTGGTTTCATCTTGACTCTGTACAACTCACACTTCTTCCTCCTGTCTCCCATTCAACGATCAGGTTTCTGTGGAAAGATGACCAGGATTCTCTGGCCAGCTAAATGACAAGGACCTAAGGGAATACTGCAGTTATGACCCATAGGCTAGTACTTGTCTCAAGCAGAGACCTAGGAGCTGCCTGCATGCAGTGATGACTGCAAAGGTACTTTTCCTTTTAAGATCTGAGTCTGAAAGGTAACTCTTCTTGCCCCAACTTTTTTAGTGACAATTGTCAGTGACAGCAACCTGACAAAATGAACCACTAGCATCTCTCCTCTTATGTTTTTTTCCTCTTATGATTGATAGTTTTTGGGTTTTTAAAGTTTTTAAAGACTGAGGATTCTAAGCTCTAATTCAGGGCTTTTCTTCGTCACTCAATCATACTTCAGTTTTCTCTGACAATGGTACTTTGCATGTTTTGCCTATTGTCACACAGATAGCAAAGGTATTTCTCCAGGATGGTGATCAACTTCCTAAACCACAGCTTCTTTTTTGTGAAGCTTGTACTACTTGTTACTCTGATAGATCAATGAAGTCTTTAACTAACCTCAGTTGCTCAGAGTTTCATCACAACTCTCAATTTCTAAATAACATAGAGGCATTTTTTAAACAATTCTTCACTGTTAAATAGGACACATTTGAGTGTTTTCTTCATATAGGTCAATATTTTTAATTGATATTTATTATTTTAGCTGAATTTCCCAGAGTTTACTTGCACTTCACAGAACATTAAATGATAAAATCCATGTATGAAGAGTATGGTCCCAGTGGAGTTTAGTTTACTGAGATACAGACTGATGAAAAAAATACTCAACATGAACTGGAAATTAATGTCCATTTTATAGGTAGCCTTCTGGAAAAGCTGTCCTGTACATTCTGAAGTACCTCCCTATGTTTCTGGCATGGCTAAAAAATAAATTGAACTTTAGAAATTCTAGTAGATGGCAGCTGTTTGACAGATTATTCAAATTAGCATCTTCAGAAAAGAATACAGAATTGGATTTTTTTTCCTGAAAATTGATTATTTAAGAAAGACTTGTATCATCTTGTATTTACTACAGAATATTTGAAGTGCGTATTATTATTTTTGGATGCTAGTCTTGGAGCTAACACTTAATCCTTGACATTCTTGTAGGAAAGATACAAACAAGGCAAGAAAGGTCTTTTTTCATGTAGCATATGAAGCTATGCCTGCCCTTGCTGATAGGCATATGTCAAAAGCAGGGCTACATCAACTAGAAGACTTTCCTCTTTATTACATAGTCATATAAAGACAGAGCGCAAAAAACCACTTGCCTAAAGGCAGTGAAGACATTGGAGACAAGTAGGTACAGTGAAGATAGCACTAGTTCTCTGATTTGGACATTCTGCACTGATGCCAGTCAGGACTCAAATCTGACAATACTCAGAATAAGAATAGGTAAGTTTCAGAATTTGGTTCACTGGCAGAAGAAAAAGGTTGAACTTCTACACCGAAGTCCAACTCGCTTTTTGCAGAGAAAACACACCACAGTTAAGCCCAAAAGAGCCCTTACAGATGCCTCCATGTATTACATCAACAGACCTATGAACTACAGGAAATTTTTCTAATCCCATTTTGGGCAACATCTTCACTTTTTGCAGACCAAACTCAATAAATAACTATTTTTTTTTTAAACTAATTACTATTTGACACAAAGGTAGTCACTAGACTTACACATAAAGATGCATACTAATATGGAGCATATTTAAAGTCTAAATTCACATGCCCCAGTACATGTACATGTGCATTCTTTGAGGAAATTGGATCCGAAACGATAGCAGCTTTCCAGGCAGATCACAGCAGTGTCAGTGGAGCAGCTACAGTCTAATTAAGGTTAAGAATGGCTGAACAGCAGTGACAGAGCAAAACCTTTGAAGGTCAGAGATATATTTTAAAGGGGACTCTGAAGCCAAAAAAAAAAAAAAAAAAAAGGAAAGAACTTCAGTGTGGTTATAAGAGCAGGCTGAATATGCTGGGAAAAGGGCTTGAAAAATAGCTGGCATATGACTTGTCTCATTCATTATACAGCTTAAAAATTCTGCCACAAAATAACTTTGACTCATACAAGGCAAATTTTCTTAGCGATATTGCTTCCACAGCAGATCCTTTTGTATTTGTGGACTGAAGTAGGGAACTTAGGAAACATAAATTCTATGTTCATGTCCCTCTCACAGTCAGTAAAGCTGCTCTCTTCTGCAACAGCTCATCAGCTATCTTTCTGTGTTCTGTAGTTTACTTTTCTCTGGGGAGTTGGGATCTGGGTAAGATAATTCATTGTGTTTGTGGCAAAAGCAGAAGATGTTTTTGTTTGTTTTAATGACAAGATGGTAAAAATGCAGGTGAGTTCTTCAAAGGTGTACAGTTAATGTAAATTATCAGATTGTTTTGCGGTTTCTCCTCACTCTTCTGTATCACTGCTCTGAGACCTTGAACCTGTGAACCGTTAAAGACCTTTAAACTCTGGTTTAGTAAATGGGACCTAAGACTGCACAAGCTTGACCATTAATAAGCCATACTTATTAATGTTATAAATAATGAAATGCACATAATTAATTTGTGTATATATTAGTTTATATTCATACATATACCTACAGAATAATTTTATTTTATCATCTATTTCCTGTGTTGTGCAACTGTAGTCCGAATATGTCTATACTTGGGAAAAACTGGAAGTTCTTCAGTATAAACATTTTGTTAAGCTAACCTTCCATTTTAAAATCATCAAGAATAAAGCACCACCATTATCTAGCCTACCTTGAATATGTGATATTTCAGTCGCTCAAAGGAACGTCAAAATCAGTAACAGTATGAAGGCAGCAGTTGTTCTGACAGCTGAAGCATGAACTGAATCTGTCTAGCAAAATTAGCCTAATATGGTCAAATTGCTTGTGCTTTTTAACTGTATATGGGCAACAGCAAGACACTGTGTGTGTGACTTCCACATCAATTTAGAAACATATACTAGAATTATGTAAAAAATCACTATGGCCATTAATAAAAAATAGGAAAAAATACCTCTCGAATCTCAGGGGATTTTTGTATCAATGACTTCACTGAAATCCTTCACAGTTTCCATTTTTCCTCCCACCAATAGTAATTAAAGTTCTGCATGGAATTTTATTCCTCAGTGATACTTAGAAAAAAAAGAAATCCTATTATGCTTTGTTTCTGCTTTTTGCGCTATGGTAGTTTCACGTTTTACCTTTGTTAGAAACCCTTCCAGTTGTTAAGGAAATGAGTCATTTTTCTTTACTTAGCAAGTAGCATGACACAGATCCATCTTGTATATGAACAAAACAAGTAAATAACCAAAACCTTCAGAAACTTGAACTAAATTGTTTTGACTAGATTCACACTCCTTTAAAAAAAACAACCTGGAACTGTGAGAATGGGTCTACCCCGAATATATATGTTGCTTTCACTCTTTTTCAGATGTTTTACACAACAGGATTCTCTCAGCAGTTTCCTATGTTTTTTTCTGCTCTGCTTTTTGTTATTTTTTCTGAGGAAAGACAGATCTGCATGGATAAGAGAAGAGGAAAAAAATAAGAGAAGAGGGAAAGAACAATAACTTGACAACACAGCTAAATTTACAAATTCCCAATGAGGCATAGTTGCATTAAGAAATATAAACCTCTCTTTTTGCATCATCTCAGCCTCAACAAAACTTCTTAAAATCCATGGCATGAATCCCCTCCCTCGCCCTGCTGGCCACACTGCTGGGGAGGCAGCCAAGTATGCAGTTGGCTTTCTGGGTTGCAAGTGCACATTGCCAGCTTATGTCCAGGTTTTCATCCACCAGTACCCCCAGGTCCTTCTTGGCAGGGCTGCTCTCCATCCCTCCATCCCCAGCCTTTGCTGATACCGGGATTTGCCCTGACCCAGGTGCAGGACCCTGCACTAGGCCTTGTTGAACCTCATGAAGTTCACATGGGCCCCCTTCTCCAGTCTGTCCAGGTTACCTCTGGAAGGCATGCTGTCCCTCAACATGTCAACCACACCACTCAGCTTGGTGTTGTCCGCAGACTTGCTGAAGGTGCACTTGATCCCACTGTCTATGTCATTGATGAAGATATTGAACAGTACTGCTCCCAGTACAGACCCCCAAAGAATACCACTCCTCACTGATCTCCACTTGGACATTGAGCCATTGACCACTAGTCTCTGGATGTTACCATCCCACCAATTCCTTATCCAATGAACAGTTCATCCATCAAATCCATCTCTCTCCAAGTTAGAAGGATGTTATGGGGGACCGTGTCAAAGGCCTTACAGAAGTCCAGATAGATGACATCCTTAGGTCTTCCCTTGTCCACTGATGTAATCGCTCCATCATAGAAAGCCACTAGGTTGGTCAGGCAGGACTTGCCCCTGGGGAAGCTAGTAGTAGATATATTTATTTTTAATGAGTGGAAAAAAGGGCATATACTGGATGTTTTAACCCAGAAAATTGATTTTGCGTGGCATACGCCTTACAAATCAGCAACCTGTATCTTCTCCATTCTGACTAAGCTGTTGCCAAAGAGGAAGTACAGTAAAGGGGAAAGCACTTGAAATCAAGTGCAACTGTACATGACCCGTGAACTGCTCCTGTTTTTCAAAAGGTTTGTGCAAATGCTCACATTAAGCCATCTAGAAATTTACTGGCCCTGATTCTGAACAGCTCAGCAATCTTGCAGATTGTCATCTGGAGCTTTGTGGGTATTCCCCAGTGACAAATGACATGGAAATTACAATTTAGCATTTGGTGTTTATCAGTGATGCATTTGGATTCCAAAACAAGTGACAAAATACAGTAACCAAGAGCCAGATGGTCATAGTGTAGCTATATTCATGCTAGATCTACTAGATTCTGGCAGATTTTATAAGTAGCTCCCATTACCTTCTGAGAAGCTGAGTAAGTACTGACACAGTTAGGTTTTTTTAATATTCATGATACCATAATTGATCTGACTCAGTGCCAGTATGTCTGTTTACACTGTATTCACTGTGGTGTGGACTCACTCATAGAACAAGCACCACAGCCTCTGTCTGCAAGACACTGCTACTAATCTGTCTATACTAACCTTCGTCTAGTCTCCAAGTATATTTTCTGGTCATGATGTTCAACCAGAGGCTAAAAGTCTCTGTCTTCTTGAAAACGTTAGCTTATGTGAACTAAGCAATGGGAAATGATAACAGATTGAAATCCATCATGACAACACTGAAAGTTCAGCAATTCTTTTTCTCCTTATTTTTTGGAGTACTGTCTTCAGCTTTGTAGAATATCAGGAGCACAGTAGATATTTTCTGCTTTTTCCAGATTTGATTATGTTTCACACAGACCAAGAGGTAGCTTATTTTTCTTCTAAAAGCGAGGAACTATCAGAGTGAAGACAAGTATTGACTGGAGTAATCCCATGACATAGCTGTTGGCATCCTAACCTTTCTCTTACACTTTGCAAGGCAGTGAGTATTCTTTTTAGCTACTCCAGATAAAGAGCATCTTGTGTTTGATAGCAGAAAAATATGTTTCTTCAGAAGCATACTGTTTCAGAAAGAAAACTTAGATGGGAAAAATGTATAGTCATGAACGTCACGTGGAGAAAACAAAGTGCCTGCAGGCTGTAGGCTCAGCAACCTCAGAATAGAAAACTGTCAGTGTTTCCTTCAGTTTCAAATGGTTATTATCCTCAAATTGTCCTTTTCCATTGAAAAAGAATATAATGAAGGTTGTTGTTGATGAAAATGACACTCTAATTGATAATGTCATTTAAACTGTGCTTGTTAGACATCAAAAACTGACAGTAGCAAATGTAAACGTTAGACGTGTGTTACTTCCTTCCATAGCATCCTTCCAAGATGCTATGAAAATTGGCAGATCAGTTGTTAGAATCTGCATCTTTGGAGATTTGCTGAATTAGAAGTATTTTAGTACAGAGCCACCCCTCTGTTTGCTACTCTTGAATAAAGGACATGTCATTCTTACGTGTTTTATTTTGTATTATCCCTTGAGTTTTCTTTCACTAAGATGGTGAGAAGTGGTCCAAGAAGGGAGGGAGGTTGTCCTTTTGAAAGAAAAAATTCCCCTCACCCCAATTGTCCCGGTTTGAGGCAGAACAGAAGCAACTTTCTGTTCAGTGATTTTATTTCTTATCTAAACCTCTCCCAAATTTCCGAAATCAACAGCATGTTGTGCAGGAAACTGTTCATTCTCAGAGGGATAAGACCTGTGTTTATAGTTAATGCCAAGCAATGGTATGCAGAGAGGGTCTTGCTTATACTTATTGCTGTAACAACCAAGGTCAGCTAAGTTTGTTATTTGCCTTCTTGGAGGGTCAGAAACGGAAAAGCATAGAGGGGTCGCACCTGCAGGTAGGAGCAGACAGCACAGGTGACCCAAAACTGACCAACAGGGTATTCCATCCTATCTGCCCCATGCTCAGTATAAAAACTGAGGTATCAAAGGCTCAGCCCTCTTTCTTCAAAGGCCGACATCCAAAGAGAACTCTGTCTGTTCATCTGCCATTGATCCCGATCCATATGTTCCTGACTCCAGGGCTGGAATTCAGTTCCCATCTGTCACTGAGTCCAGTCTGGGACTTCCTCAGTGCCTGGTGGTGATGTCATCCTGGGAGCTTGATAGGATTTTGTATGTATTGTACCTATTTCATTATTTCCGTTTAATTTTATTCTTAATATTTCATTAAAGCTGTTTAGTTCCTTATAAATTCATAAATCTCTTTAACTCTCCTTCTCCTCTCCTTGGAGTGAGAGGTGGGGGACAGCATCAGTCATCTGTCATTGACCAATTCGGCCTAAACAATGACACCAATAAATTTAGGTCTACTTGTATAAAGAAGGCTTGTACCATGGCTTTCTACCTAGAATCTTTTCTCCCACTACCTTGCCTGCTATAGCAGTAATTTTCCAAGAGTACTGCTACTGATGGGAGCAAAAGATGTGTGTAATAGAACACTGCCATGAAAAATAAGAAGCTATAAGATTGCATGTGGTGGGGAAGATTTGCAATCTTTAACAATAACTGCATTGCTCACATTTTCCATAACTTACTCTTTCACTGATTTATATTATTTCAGTTATCATATAGTGAAAGGCAAAACCACAGTCTGTGGGAGAAATCAGAGCGTATAAAAGCCTTTGTTGAAGCAACTCTATTTATATGCTTCACATAAAGCTAAGCAGTTTTAGATATAGTAACAATATGCCTCATTTTACATAATTTTATTGTCTCATTAATTTTGCACTTTTATCTCCAGATAAAGATGATTATAGCATCAGTAGCATCAGTATCTCCCACAAATCAAGCTACTTATATAGGGTAGGTGCCATTTAAAGGTTAAAAAGACCTTCATTTTGTTTCCCTCTCTCATTCCTTTTCTTTCTTCTGACATAAATAACGGCTTCAGAAAGGAGAGGGAAAATAAGTTAACAATAACCTCCCAGGCAAGAATTCTAATGAGATTCAAACTTCACCCTGTCTCATCTTCATTTCCTTTCCTGGCAGGTCTGATTGCTTATATATTTGATGTCTTTCATGATACGTTTCTTCAGAAATTATTTTTTAAAGGGCATGACACACACAAAAGAGAGGAGAGAGGGAAACCTTGATTAAAAAATCTGGAGTTGTGTTGCGTTTATTTTTATACATCACAAGACTGATCTCTTCATGTGAATATCCTGCATAACTTTTCACCTTTCTGTGTTGTGTCAGGGCTACTGGCTTTTAATTCAGAAAACACAAGTGGTTTTTCTCAGTTGTGAATAATTTAATTCCTTTCTTACTGTCTCAATTTCCTGTTACACCTTTGTTACTGATCAAGTACTCTGAATTACATCAATTACCTTGTATAGATTTTTTTCCTTCCTGCTTTCATTGTGTTGAGTGTGCAATATTCCATTGCCTATTCATACTGCATGCTGGGAACCTTGACAGACAACCTTACATTTGTAATAAAACAAGGACTCTGTTCAAACCCGGGTTCTTAGCTCTTGTAGCCGAACAATCTGAAGTAAATTATATTAAGAAAAAGTATTTATATTTCTAAAGCAGTTGCTTATTTATTGCTATTAGGTTTTTTTAGTGAACATGTTCTCACAAGTTATTTTAACAGTTAGTGATAGTCTTCACATACTTGCTGGTTCTGACCAGCACAGGCTAGGGTAGGAACAATATCATGTCTCAAACAAAGGTAAGTCAGACGATAGTGACAGATGCTCTTTGAAAAGGAGTTACTATTAAATAAAACAAAAAATGCAATGATAATTTTGGGGTTTTTTTCAGCTAATATTCCATGCTTGCGCTCCGCATTGTGACAGAAGACACTTGCTATCAAGGCAAAACACGTTCTTACAACAATTTGTGACTAGTGACAAGCCAAACAAGCCCCTGTTCTGAGGCCTTCCAAATTTCATACAAAGCCTGTGGCCTCTCACTGGCAATAGCAATACCCTACTTGTTGGTCAATGGTGCTACAACATGAGGGACTACCTTCGCTGCTCCACGGGGACTCTGTTAGCACTTGATTCTTTCAGAACATTTCAGAAACACAGAATATAATCTGTATTTCTCCTAGGTTTTGTTACTAACTCCTTGCCACTGGCCTTCCACTGAACAGATTTTATTAAATCTGTGCTCAAAGTGTTTAAGTGACCATATATGATCCATATGCTTTTTGTTGATTTTCCTTAGCAGAGCTGAACTTTTTGCTGGCAATGACCTCAAAATAATTCTTTCCTCATATTTCTCATCTGATAAAAAACAGGAATTATATCATATAATGTCAGTGATTAGGCAATGATCTAGGATGTATAATATCCTGTAACTTTACACTGAGTGAATCTGGAGGGTATCAGTTGTTAATCCTTTCATGTACCTTCCCAGTTTCTTTAAAAATAATAATAATCTTAGGGGAAAAAGTGTTTTGTTTTTATCTCTGAAAGAAGAAATGTTTCCTCCAGGTGATAGGAAACATATTACAATATGACCTACCTTGCACTCCTCATAGTTTCTCGCAGTAGCACATGTCCAGACACTATTAAGCAAGCAATGAATGCCCCAGAGCTCTCAAAACAAAATCCTACACATTTACAACTGCTGTAGGCCTAGCCTGTTTACAAGTCTTCTTCAAATACGAATAACTTTGAAGCTAGAAACCTTAGGAGCTCAGTCCTGTTTCTAACTATTTGCAGAGATTTTCTAAAGCTTAGTCATTTCCTTGCAGAACATGACCAAGAGAAGGAAGAGGTCATTAAACATGGATGTCTCAATTCAGGTAGGAAGGATATGAGATGCTGACTATTTCAATGAGGCAACGTGTCTGATCTGAGAAAAGCTGAACCAAGCCAGTCTACCAGCGTGTCTAATAGTGGAGTGATTTTCTGCAGGAAAACAAATAAGAGGAGTATCTTTCCTACTCATTCAAAATTTTTTCCTGGATCTTTAGTAGCAAGTAGTTTTGTACCTGAGGACATGCTTCACCTCTTGCACAAAGTTCAAGTGGTGATTCCAATTTTTATATTAGTATATTTTTTTCAGTTTGAAGAATCTCAAAATGCTTTTGACTGAGAGGCAAAGCCTTTAGAGTCTTATTATGTATCAGGGATCAGATATGACTAGAGTCACACACATAATTTATTTGTTCACACCACAGGTACAGGTAACACAGACACTCGGCATGAGATTGAAATGCTCCCTTAGTAGGAGGAGAGAAAAAGAAACCAACAAGTGTGTCTCTGTGTATATACCCTCTCTCCTCTCTTTCTCCTTCTTGTTTTCCCTATGGCTACCATATAATGTGGGTCTGGAGCCAGTGACTGGCTTGGGAAGATTTGCTTTTCAGTCACTCAGGACTGGTGTTAAGATTAGCTAAGGAGATTAGCTTGGCTAATTTAATTTAATGAATTAAAACAAATTGATTTTAGGATACATGATAAAACAGCAGATAACAATAGAGAAAGATTTTTGGTCAATGAAATTGAAACATGCTCTTGATATAGAAAAGGTAACAAGAGTCCTTCCAGCTACCCTGTAAGTTATCTATTATCTTTTTCCAATAATTCTGCCTCATGGAGTTGAGAAGGCTTAAATTGAATCCGTAGTTCTGGAGTGTGCCACATATGTCTTGTACAGAGCGTTTACTCAAGGACAGAGGGACACCCTTATGATATAGGGTTACTTGAGTGTCCTGGCACAGAATCGTGTGTGATAGGGCTAGATCCCTGGGTGAGAGCCTGTGACAAGAGTAGGTCCTTGTAGTGGTGTGCTGTGGGTGAGTGAGAAGTTCCCATCCCCTTCAGTCATTCCTGGGAGTGATTAAACTCCTCATAGCCACAGTGTCTTCATAGTGTTAAGTCCATGCCATAAAGTTTCTCAAATAGCCCAAATGCCTTTGCAGAAAGTACAGCTTCTAGTATTGTGTCCTATGTATCCGTTGATTGTGGAAAGATCCCATTTGCGTTTTTGCTTGAATTTACTGGCTCATGTAATTCTGCAGATTGTATTTGAAGACATTTATGGCAGCTCAAATGCACATGACATTTCGCTGGATTTTTACTTCCAGGAGAAACTGCTATCTGACACTTAGGGTTGCCTTCATCAAGCGATTCATGTGAATGTTTTTGATATCATGTGAAAAACTCAGACCCCAGATGTATGCCTTTTTGTTTCACACAACAATGAAGTCCTTAATAGAAGCTCTTAGCTCTGCTTTGTAAGGGATGGGACAAGGAAAACATGCTGATGATGAGACACAAATGACACAATGATTGCAATGGGAAAAATAAATGTTAAACATTTAATATGTAGTAATTATATTTTATCTAACTGTCTTTTAATTGCTGACAGCTTTTTCTTCAGTTTTTAATTTCACTGTCCATGTGTGACAAACCAAGCTGTGAAGAACAGCTATGGCTACAAATTGATCATATGGTGCAGAATTTTGATGACGAGAAATGTATTATTGATTCTCTTCCTGCTTTATATTCTTTCCTGTCCTCAAGCCTGGCTGTACAAGTCACCTCAAAGGCATCAGCAGTAACAGCCTTATTAAGAGTTTTGAGTCCGTGGTTTTTTTGGTCTAAGGCTTTTGCCAACAATTATCAATACTGGTGTATCTGCTTTTAGGGTTAATGTCCTCATATAATTTACAAGTGGTTTTGCCACAGACTAATTGTAAAAGACCTGGATAGGCATCCTGGAGTCTTCTAAATACAGGTCTAACCCAGCAAAAAGATGAGCTTACAAAGCCTTGTTGAAAGTTTTGTTCATTAGGAGGTGTCAGTCTTTGCTCTCACTTCAGTTACAGCTCTCAGGAAGGTCTGAAATGAAGGTAATTTGGAAGTAAGTTTGGAATGGGGCAGATCTGGAGAAAACTGGGAGAAGTCCTTCCCTCCTCCAAGGTAGGAAGCATAAGTGTCTTGTTTTCAGTTTTGCAGCCAGCCACCTTCTTAGTATGCTCAGAGATATAATTTAAAATTTCTTAATGATTTCTTGTATTTATATGATCTAAAACGCACCGGTGACGGACTGTCCACTACTTAAAAAAATATGAAGTAATTTTTTTTTTGAGAAATCATCACAGTCTATTTCCTTTCCTTTTCTTTTTATTTTAGTATTTGTATGCATTTATTTTCTTTGTAGTTGCATGCACTTCTCCCAGCTGTATAATTTTGCATCTTGCCATTTCTGTTATGAGATTTTATTTTTCTTCTCCTACTCATCCATTAATAATAAAAATTGTCAGCAAACATCCCTTGCTCTTTTGCCTACAAAAAAATGAAGCTGAGAAGGTCAAAGGAAGAAGCAATCTGCTCTAGCCCAGCAAAATATGAGCTGAATATATGTTCATACCATTTACTAGTAACCACACAAAAAAAAAAAAAAAAGAAAAAGAGAAGAAAATCCAAATTGCTATTTTCAGTCTCTTTTTACTGAAGCACAAGAGGGCAGTGTTTCATAAACTCTAACCTGTTTTCTGCTCACCATTACCAGGAAGCCAGGACTGGCATTAATCTAGCATCAGACTAACACCCAAAATATCAGTGTTAAAGGCAAATAGCTCCCTGTCAGAGAATCCATGGCAGAGAATCCATGTTATGATAAGATGAAAGACTTCAAGCCAGTAAATTAATCTCTTCCAAAATTTGCAGAAGTTTGTTAAAGACTGGTGATGCTACGAAGAAATAACAGCAACAATGAAAAGTTCAATTAAAAATTACCTTCAAGGCCAAAAGTAAGTATGATTAATTTCCTGTTGATTAGAGAATATGGAAGGCTACACTAGGAAAGAAGAAAACCCAGCCAAACAAAAAGGATATCAATATGAACCTTATAAAACACGTGTATATGTGTGCGCATGTGCATGTTCATATACATCTGTGTTTGTATGTATACATATATGCTGAAAGAGGCAGAAAGAGAGTAAGCTACATACAAGTATTGAAGAACACAGAAATATTGGGAAGTTAATGGCAGAAGAAAATTAAGAATTACTCATGCTACTTAATTTAGGAACCTAATCTCAATCTTTCCTTTTTTGTCTTTCAGCTAATTTATACAATTCCTCACTCAATCGGTTTTTGGAGATTCCTGTCATAAGTGTCAGATGCTTTCTCTGCACCTTACTGAGAAACTGTGCATCTGATTTAGGGCTCTAAGTTCCACAAGAGGGAAGGATTGAAGTCAGACACTTTTGAGGCTCCAGCTCTAAACACATGACCAGTTACTCACATTAGGGAAAAAAAAAGAAAAAAAAGTAATTCTTTTAAGTCATGATGAATCCAACTCTGGATATTTGAGGGCCTAAATTTGGAGCTGAAACTTTCAGATGTATTCTTGAGGTCTTGATGGCTTCATAATAGCACTTATCAGGCAGACATCCAGCTCCTGCTTAGAGGAGAACTAAGGCCCCTGCTTAGCACTCATTCTAATAAATGGTTTACTGAGTCATATCTTGACCTTGGAATAAGCAGCAACTGTCTCACTTTGTCCTAAAAGCACCTGCTTGGCTTGAAACCATGCATTTGTTCTACACAAAAATAGATATTGGTCAACCTGTCCCACCAGTCTATTTTACTCTAACTCCATGAAAGTAGCTTATGTACTGCCCTTGAAGAATTAATTGTTTTTAATGGATGTGTACACATCTTTTTTTGATAATCTGCTAGCCTCTCTGTTTTGGCATCGATAGTTTCACTGCTTAAGATGCAATATATTTCCTAGAACAAGAATCAGCATCTTCAGCTATGTCTTAATAATCAGCTGTCTTGGAGTAAAATTAGTCCAGTCTTTCTTACTATAGCTGAAAAAGTAATAGTCTTTATATAAAGCTAGCAATGGATTCTTCCTGTGCTGGCCAGTTGTCTTTGCTCTAGGATAGCTAGAGGCTAAAGTAATATTTGTCTATAAATGACGTGAATTGTTTCCCAGCAAACTGTGGACCATTGTATGTGACAAGTTCCTAGATTTTCTCACCATGCAAAAACATGGTCTTAGGGCTATTTATGACACTTGAGATAGAAAGGTCAGAGAAGCGTTCAATTTCTAAGTATCTAGAAAAACTGCAAAGTGCATCTAAGGTCTTCTATCTCTGCTATTCGCAGTCATCATTCTCTACGTCTTTCCAGTGTCCAACTGCAAATTAAGAAGAAAATTCTTCTGGACAAGCAAGCAAAACTTCTTGGCTATCTTCTGAATTTGTTATAAACACTTTGATATCTTTCATTCTCCCAGACTATGAGGGAAATATTATTTTCTATTTTGAATTACTGGCATTGTACAAGTCATGGGAGGGTTGTCCCTCTGCATACAGACTACCTCTGGACTGGTCAAAGCTAGGAGTCAAAGCTTCCAGGTAGAAAGGAAAAGTACACATTCATAAGTAAATTAATTTCCTCCTAAAGCTGTCAGACCCAAGCCAAGGAACCATCTGTATTTCCATACATGCCAGTAATTCTATATCTAATTTTATCCAAATGGAAACATGGATGATTGACTAAAGCTGTCCATACATGGATTTACATATCCTCAGTTTCAAAGCATTGAGTTATAATGGGAACTACCAGTTATAATGGTAGCTCCCATAACTACGGTACATTACTCATATGCTTTCATACTGCTCATGTTGCAGGGATCACAGAATCACAGTCACAGAATGGCAGGGGTTGGAAGGGAATTCTACAGATCATCAAGTCTGACCCCCCTGCTAAAGCAGGGTCACCTAGAGCAAGTTGCACAGGAACACATCCAGGTGGGTTTTGAATATCTCCAGACAACAAGACTCCACATCCTCTATGGATAGTTTTAATAAATAGTTCTACTAATCTATCATATGTAATAAATATTTTTTTTCTTCTTTTCTTCAAAAAAAACCCCCAGTTTGAAATGCCGAAGTATTGCAAATGATGCAGTTATAAGATTTCTTTCATGTACTTTAGTATTTCTCATTTCCTGGTTTCATATGAAGTTCAACAAGGAGAAGTGCAAAGTCCTGCACTTGGTGAGTTACAGACTTATGCACTGGTACATGGTGGCAGGGATGACCAGCTGGAAAGCAGCTTGGCAGAAAAGGACTTGGGGATCCTGGTGGACCAGGCTGAACGTGAGCCAGCAAAGTGCCCCTGCAACAAAGGAAGCTAATGGGATCCTGGGCTGCATTAGGAGGAGTGCTGCTAGCAGGTTGAGGGAGATCATCCTTGCCCTCTACTCATCATTTGTGAGAACACATCTGAAGTTCTGTGTCTGGTTCTAGGCTGCCCAGTGCAAGAGGGATATGGACACACTGGAGAGAGTCCAGCAAAGGGCCACAAAGATAATTAAAGGACCAGAGCACCTCTCCTACAAAGAAAGGCTGAGAGAGCTGGGATTGTTCAGCCTAGAGAAGAGAAGGCTCAGGGGTGATCTTATCAATGTATATAAATATCCAAAGGAAGGGTGTAACAAAGTTGGAGCCAGGCTCTTTCAGTGGTGCCCAGTGACTGGACAAGAGGCAACGGGCACAAACTGAAACACAGGAGTTTCTGCCTAAACAAGGAAACCTAAACAAGGATGACCACTCACTGGAACAAGTTACCCAGAGAGGTTGCAGGGTCTCCATCCTTGGAGATGCTGAAAAGATGTCTGGACATGGTCCTGGGCAGCAGTCTCTAGGTGACCCTGCTTGAGCAGGGGAGTTGGACCAGATGGTCTCTAGAGGCCCACGTCAAACTCAGCCGTTCTATAATTCTGTGACTTTGTGAGTCTGTTGCTGCATTTTATAAACCACAACTTTAAATAGATAAATATTTCATCATTTTTTTTACATCCCATTGTACAACTTCCCCCCTGACATCGTGGATAATGAAAGACTGCAGTAATTTGTTTACAACTTGAAGCAGTAGACTACTAGTTTCTGCTAATCATGCTTCATTTCAGTTATAATGGCTGGTGTCACACAGAGTGATTGGCACAGTAGTGTCACAACCACTCATAAAAGGAGCACTTCACACTGCTGAGGGTTTGTCTCATCCTGTGCTGTTCTTCCTCATGAGTTTAGTTATTGGCTAAACATATTAGGGTGCATTTGAAAGAATAATTTCAAATACCAGTAATTATCTAAATGATATCTCAATGAAATTAGGGCTTTCTGTAATTTAATCTGATCTGCTACATAAGGGAAATTCAGATTTTTACAGAAAAAATCCTATGTAATCCCATACACTGTGTTTAAATTGCCATTTTTTCTTACTGTAAAAAATTTGAATTTTAAAATTGTTCAACATCTTTTAGTAGTTGGTTTAAACAAATAATAATATAATCTACAAGATGAAGTGAGAAAAGGGTTTCACTGGTTCTGAAATACTTTTCGTCCTGTGACTTTGCTGCAAGACTATATCCTGCTCTGTAGTTGCCCTACGGAGATCACTAGTGACACAGAAATACTGAATCTAGTTTTTAATAAGTTCAAATAACTGAAGTGATTAATGAATGGGATTAATCTTATCAACTAAACAATCTGAAAGTTAAAAATTTGTTCAAATTTGGTCTGAGTTTAGGCATCCTCAACTATGAGGACAGATAGAGATATTTCCAGGGGACAAGTAACGCTAGTTTTTCTAGACACAAAACTTATGCAGAAGATGTATCACTCATCCCTTCCTTTGACAACAGAAGGAACCTATGAGTCCAGTTTCCTCTCTATGCCTAACTTTCAGAGAGTTTATAAGCAGAAATGAATTCCACCCCAAAATTCATTGCAGAATAACCGAACTGATCAGCTAAAGGGTTGATTCAGTAAATTTGAATGAGCTGCAATCTCATGAGTAGAGTTAATTCCCAGAATACAGAGTAAGATAAACCCCATCCTAGAACAGCCAAAGGGTTTCTAGGGGTTCTAGACCAAGGGATTATGGGATAATCATGCCCTTCTGAAGGCCAGCTGTAGGCCTGGGATATCCCAAATGCCACTATATGCCTTGTGCTTAATGCCACCATTAAGCAACAAGCACATAGGAAATCTTTAATAGCTATAAAAGTTAAAACAATGCTACAGTTTTTTTGTGGCTTTTTTTTTTTTATTTTAATTTCAGCACCCCAGGATCTAAGTATTAATTTTAATCGCATGTAACAATAAAATCTCAGTTTAACACCTTTTTTGCAGTGTTCCAGTGAAACTGTTTGTTTTCCAGCTGGTCTGTCACATAATACTACATCCCAGATGATTTCAAACAGTAAACTATGCTGATTTTACATCTCCTTTTCATCTCTCTACTGGGAATTGGACACATCATATCCCCAGCTGAGGCCCCTTTACAGTTTGCATTTCTATTCAAATACAAAGCAAAATTTTCAAGCTCGTATAAGACAATGGGTACCACTAGAAAAACAATTGAGTTGCCTGTTTGTTTATTTGTTTGTTTTCTTTTTTTATAGTCTACAGTCTAAAGGGGATGAGGTGGCCACTTCTGAGAAACTGGTGATAATAGTGAACAAAAGCTGAAGACTGCTTGTGCAACTCCAATATCTTAAAACGGTAAAAAGAAACAACTAGGAATTTATACATCATTTAGTGTGACCTATAAGCTGAATATCTAATGAAGTGCTTAATTTAGGACTCAAAAAAGTAAGAGTTCAATTAGCACTAGTTATTAGACTTTCTTGGGAAATTGAATTCCTTAAACAAACTCAATAGTGTTTTTAAAGACTCGCTGACTGAAGTGGTGATAGTTATGATTAAAGACACAGGGATTCTTCAAAGTTTTTGACATGCATTTTGATTAAAATACATATACTTACATGGAATTTACAACCCGGTTGGACTAGAAACAGGCTCTTTGCCAAATTTTGAAATGCGAAATATATGAATGAATAAAGTTATTCAAGTAGGATCTTTTAGAGACCAGTTCTCTATTTGACCCTGCTTAGTTTCTTTGTCATCTGTTGGGATGGTGATATCAAATACTTCTGGAGAAGTCTGGAGATGGCATACCGAATAAGAATTATAGTATGTAATAGCTATATTACACAGGTATGGAGTGATGGTAATTACTCGGTTAATGATCACCACTGTGTTTGTGATCACCACTGCCAGACACAAAGCAGAAGCAAAGAAGGCAGGTTAAAACTACGAAATTCAAGAATCAATTCCAAGAGGGAGACACATAGAGAGAAGACTATGACATAAGTATAAATAATTGCCCAAGGATAAGTTCTCAGTGCAATTTTGTGGCCAAAATGCTACTATATTCATAAAAAGAAGAATATCACAGAGCAGATGGAAATTGAAATTGAGATCTACATCTGCATATTACACTGATGAATCAAATGCTATTATGTCCCCTTCTGAGATCCATACATGCAGAATAGTGTTGAAACCATAAATACATTTCAAATTAGTGCTGCAAAAGTTATCCGTAACTGAAAAACAAGCCTTTAAGAGTTCATCTGATCAAGGAGTTGTGTGAAATGTTTCTGAATCCCTATGGAAACCTGTCTATGCACATGAAAATAATCAGATAATGGAGTACTTTTCAGTTTTGCCAATCAAAGTGTAACAGGATCTAATAGTTGGAAGTTGATGGTAGAAAAACTCAACCTTGAAATTAGAAGCAATTTCCTGGCTGTAAGGGCAATTAAACAGTTTCCAGAGAAAACGGTAGACTAACCACCCCTTGGTGGGTTTTGGATGAGACCATTTTTTTTCCCCTAAATAATATAATTCAGTATAGTTTCTGGGAGAAATTCCAGGCCCATAGGAGTTTTTGAGTTAGTTAACTGGGATTGTTCTTTTCAAGCATGAAGTTGTGAATTTATGTGTTGGTTTATTCATTTCCTTCTTTGCTTAACTTTAAGAAAAGAGTATTGCCCCAAGGCTTCAGCTGCTCCCCCACAGAGGTTAGGAAGAACATTATTCCTAGAGGCACAACTGATCAGATGTGTTCTTGATTGCAGCTGGTTTTTTCTTTCTTTCTCTGAAACATCACTCAGTAATATAAGTGATGACTAGATGTAAGAGTAGGAAGATTTTTTTCCCCAAATTCAGGGTGTAAAGGGGAAGGGAGTGGGGAAGGGAGAGAGGAGGAAAAGTTAACTTTCCTTGAAAATTGGATGGGAATTGGCAGTTTCATCTTGGCTCTGGCCATTTGTGTGCCGGTCAGTTCCCTGCCATTGTGGAGGCCTCTGGGCATTGCCAGTATTTTGATCTGTGCTGTTCTCCCTCTGTAGAACGAGGTTCAGTGCTGTGTTGCAACCAGAGACTGGGTATTTAACACAGACCTATGTGGAAAACATATCTGGATGTATATGGCTTCATTACACTAGAGGTCTGAACAGATGATATAATGAGCCTTCTGGCATTAATTGTTTTTATTTTCTTTGGGTTTCCTCTCATAATTTGTCAGTCTACCAGTCCACCAAGAATAAAGTCACGGTAATGACCTTATCTGTGCCACTCCTTGAACCCAATGACCCCTCACTGGTTTATACTGGCTTTACTGGCACAATTTTGCGTTAGCACTGAAGCTGTGTCAAAAGGTGGCCCCTGTGTCCCTTTTAAAGAAATTGAGTCACTGCTTTGCCTAAAAGTCTGGGCATAGACTCGCTGAAGTTCACTTATCAGTGAAGGCATGAGAATTTGGAACAAAGTGTGAGAAGCATATTTCTTTATACCGGTAAGCTGGCAGTGATTTTTGGTAGCAAAAAAAACAGAAGGAACAGGAAAAAAAAAAAAAAGATAATATTTTTATATTTCTTTCAAAAGCTTAAATGTAAACACAGTAGCAGAAAAATTTGAAAAAAAGAGGCTCTAAGGAATATTTGCCCTTAAAGAAGTAGAAAAGGAAAGACAATTACAGTTTAGCTAATATTTAGGCATACACAATCTGCGTTGTTTTTCAGTCACTATGTCCTATCTTAGTTCTACGGCAGATAACATCAAAGATGCCTAAATGACCGTAAAGAAACCAAGTGTCATACATTGTCTGTGATTTCTACTTTGAGTATTCTGCTCCTCAAGGCCCTTATCAAAACTAAAAGCTTTTCATCTTACGACCTCGCAGTCATTCCAATTCACTGGAATGACTTCTGACAACAGCATTTGGTTTTTACTTTAAAAACATGAATCTTTGGTGGAAGCCAGCTTTTTCACTTTTAAGCTGGAAAGATATTCATATGATCAAACTAGAATTTAAAAATGAATAAAAACATAGTGATAGAGGAATTAAAAAATAATTAAAATATAGTGAACAGACTTCAGGAAAGCTGTGGAAAATATAGTAAAATTCAGATCACAGCAAAGAAATTATGAAAAGAAGGTAAGCCTTCAGCATGTATAAGATATATAGAAAGATATGTGTGTGTATATATATATCTTAGCAAAGACACTGCTAGACAGGGAGTTTCATTTTCTGCCACTTCAGCCCTTTGTATTCCTTCATAGCTTTTCATTTCATGAATCCAAAAATAGTCAGTACTGTCCCTCAGAGCAGCTTATTAGTGTTGTTTCAAGGTTTTTTCCACCTTTGAGATATGGCTGAAGAGTGTTATCTGACTCTCAATATGGAAAAGCAAACAGCTCTGTGAGACAGGAACTAATTGTTAAACAAACATAACGATCTGAAACAGGGGGGCTGTAACAGTAAAGAGACAATTTGGGTAAATTATTTCACAAGTGATGGACAGCATGTACCAAAGCATACACCTGAAGCACTGTATTGGGCAATACCTTCAGGAATAAGCTGAGGGTACGTGAATGACAAAAAGATAAACAGCCACTTAAGAGATATTTCAGGATTAATATATCATAAACTGAATAGGTTTGCAAATGTAATTAAAGCAGGAAAAGTACAATGTTAATTCCTTCCTACCTGCCTGTGTGCCTTCCTCTCTCTCTTCCTCCCTGTCTTCCCACCCTCTAAAGATGTTAGAGTAAAAGTCTTGGGAAAAAATTAAGACAATTTGGACTTCAAAGCATCTTCACTTTCTCCTTTCTGCCATTCTCGCTGATTTGCCTTATGTGTAAAATTTAATGGAGAGCTTCTTTGGCACAGAAACCAGATATACCTGGTGTTCATGTGGGACTTCTCTAACTCTTTGGCTGTTACTTAGTCATCTTGTAACTGCTGTTGTAACAAAATTAGACTTTAATATCTGTCTTTAAAGAAGAATTGAATGCACAAAGGAAATGCAAACCTTTGAGATTCTCAAGACTAATAACTCTGACACTCATTCTAATATAGTAGAAAAATCATTTACTACTGGAATTAAAGCAATGCGATATGAAGTTGCTGTTAGGATAAGGACGGTTGTATTTACTCATATGTAACCAAATTAATGGATGAGAAAAGATTTCTTATCCTTAGAACCATCCCAGTGTTATCAATCCAGAAAAATCAAAGTTTTCCCATATTTTAATTTGCCGCTATTTAAAAGTATTTGACTGCTAGAGGTTATATTTCTAAAATATTTTTACTTCTTTTAAATGCTTGTTTCTCTGAAATGCTGAGCGCTTATAAAACTCATTGACCCAGTAGAGAGCAGAAATAATCCATCTCTCGTGTTGAAACAGTTGTCTAAAACCATGGTACAATGACATATAAATTTAATAGTAAAACTCCCTTTTAGAGAGAATCACAGAATCTTAATGGTTGGAAGGGACCTTTGAGATCATTGAGTCCAACTAGAAAAAACAAAAAAAACCCCAAAAACGCCACAAAAACGCCACAAAACCCACAAAAAACCACAAAAAACCACAAACACACAAACCAACAATCTCGGACACTAGAGCATGCCCTGAAGTGCCATGTCTACATGTTTCTTAAATACCTTCAGGGATGGCAACTCCACCACCTCCCTGGGCAGGCTGTTCCAGTGCCTGACCACTCCTCAGTAAAGTAATTCCTCCTAATGTCTAATCTAAACCTCCCCTGCCGCAACCTCAGACCATTAATTTGAACAGGAGGAACACTTTGACTACAAGGGAATGAACTTTCTTACCAAGAATGTTTATTTCAAACTATGTCCTACACAATGTCTTTTTTTTCACTTAATTTACATACCTTCAGGCCTAAATGGATGGTTATGTCCATGTGATGGTTTCCAGGGTAAGATCTTGCAGAGATTCACTGATGCTAAGCTTTCACAGGCTGGTCTGGCCATATGCTCTTACTGAACACTCATTGTTAATTACAGGTTTGAAGACTTTTTCTAAGGGTTTTTTCTCCAGTGAAAATGAGAATTTTAAGAATGTTCTCTCTCTTCTGGAGGCTACTGGTTGATGATTAACTCATACATGCTCCAAACACTTATTATTTTTTTCTCCAAATAAAAACACTAAATGAGGTTTTCTAAATATCACATAAACATTTATAATTGTTTTAAACAACTGCTAAACAATAAATTCTGCTCTGCCCTTCAGGAACAGTAAAAACTGCAACATGAGCCAGCTTAGCAGCCACTAATACCCATGTTTGTAAAATGAAAAAATGTTGTGGAAAATGGACTCTGCTATCACACTAAATGAAAGAGCATTGTTTTAAACTCAAAGAATTAATATCACCTTTGCTTTGCTATTTCTTTTAGTGAATAGAAGCTTTGGCATTTTTTTCAAAACCTTGAGAGGAAGAGAGGGAAGGCATTTCAGACTGTTAAATGCAAATTTTTCAGCACCTGTCATTGCTTCACTTCAGAATTACCTTGAGCACACGTTGTGCGGCTACTGTGAAAGTGTCTGTGACTGCATTTTATTCCAAGACTGAAAGACTTTGTTAGATGATTTGCATTCTTCCCAATTCATTTTCCTTGAATGGACTCAGAATTTTTTAGTTATCTTCTACTTCCAGTCATAATAAGACAGTTAGCAACTATCATCTGACCCTATTTCATCAAACTATGCTAAATTTGATATTTGATATTTGAACTTGTACTGTGATGAAACAGTCTTGACTATTTGAAAGTAGACAGCACATGCTTGTATGAAAAAACACAGAAAAAACAATTTTTCTAGATCAGTAAAGTTTAGAGACAAGGAGAATTCTTTAGGGAACATAGAGATTATTTCTAGTCATGAAACTTGTACCTTTTAAAAATGCAGAATCTCATGCAATTGAATCCTGGTAAACCTTACTGTAAAGTTTATCATTGAAAAATGTGATATCAAATCTCACATAGTTAGGATGAAGGATGAAGTTCTCTTTACTCAATAAGAGCATCATTATGTTATGCTGCTCAATATATGGGGGAGTTTGCAGATACAAAAGCGAAGAGTTAAAGCAAATGGTGAAATGTAGGAAAATAACAAGATACTATATTTGGGAGGAAAGTTAGCTTTCTTAATAGAGGAATCGCACTGGTTATTTGCACCCTATTGGGAATAAACATTCAACTGCATGCAAAATTTTTTTTCAGTCCTATAAAAAAGGTAGAATTGCTAGTACAGAAGCAGCAGAAGAAGAACAGTGTGAGACTGAAAACTGAAATTTTTAGAGTATTTTATTACTTAACTTCACAGCTTCTCCATGTAGAGTAAAAGTTAGTATAAACAGAATCTGTCTAAAATATAATAGAGGGAGAAGTCTCAAAATACCATAAGACATGTGGGCTACTTTTGTAACACCAGAGAATTCCTAATTGCATGGCCTTTAAGTTGACAAACTACAGTTTTGAGAAAATGTGACTGGGGCATTGTAAGGCAGAGAGGTCAATAACGGCCATAGCAAGCCATGCCAAGGCTTCGCTTCAACTTCACTGACCTTCAGTGATTCCCTTTTTCACAGTCAGGCTGAAAGGATGGGAGAGGCTTTTTGCCATAGAGATAAGGCATTTAGATTGTTACTATTTTGATCATTAGCCTTTCCCCACCTGAATATAAAAGTCTTCTGGTCCAGCTTTATCCTTTTTGGCACTCTCATAAGGCTTGCTGAAGTTGGCCAAAGGGGCTTTGGTTACCTTGGTAGACCGGGATAAATAGGTATGTGCTGTGTGTAGATTCAGATCCTATTCTGCCAATATAAAAATGTGCTTCTGTGGAACAATATATGATCCTGAATAATCAAGTATTGCTACTCCCAACTGACTAAAACATAGTAGGAGGGCACACATCAGTATGCATAACATACGCTCTTAGGAAACAGGAATAATTTGCCAAGTCAGGCAGAGCCACTTGATAGAGTCCAACATTATCTATGAGATCAGATATGCTGAGAAGTAACTACAGCAACAAAAATAGGAGATGGGACTGTTCAAAACCTTTTTCACCTTATGCTTTACTATCAATAGTCTCAACGCTTCTCTACTCACTGTTGTCTGTTCCCTGCTCCTCAAGTTTTTCACTCTGATGGCCCCTGTGAAAACATCCAGTAATAGAAACTTAGTCCCATAGAGAGTAAAATATTTTTTCTTTACAAATATTTTCATGAAGTTGACCTGAAAGTCTGGATTTGACCCACCAGTTCCCAAATCTCTAACAGTCTGTCAGTCTGAACTCCCCTGAAAATTATAACAAAGCGTGGTGAATAAGTGTAGATTAATGACTACAGTTTTCAGAAAGTGAAAATTGATCAAGCTAAACCAAAATACTGTCCTGTTACATCAATGGGCCAATGCATTATCATGCTGTTATATAAGAAAAAGTATCAAAACTCTTCTTAATAGATCATATCCAAAAGACTTGCGATTCACCAATATATTGCATAAAAAGTCCCCACGTTTTTTTGCGCAACACAGAATTACAAGAAAAAACATTGTTTTTTAAATAATAAAAAACATTAAGAAGTAACAGCATGTTGATGACTTACAGCTATAGAATAATTTTGTGTGAAATAAACAAGCAGAAGGATGCAAGTATTGCCTGAGTCTAAAAAGCTGCTAGGAACAAAAAAGGACAGCTGAGAATTATTAGAAGCGCAAACACAGTAATAAGGGTATGTCTACATGTCACATCGCGACACCCCCAGGCATCTGAAAGGACAAAACTATGTCCAACAATTTTCCCTGCAATATCACAGAAGAGAGTGCTACTTAATTTACCTACAGGATAAATTATTGTGGGAAGTGCTACTCTCTTTCTGATTAGCCCATGTAGCTCCACATAGCCCTGTAACACACGGTCTTAAACATGCACAGAAGCAGAGGCCCTGATTTAAAACTGATAACTGAACTGTGCTGCAGTTTCCTGCTGTATTTTATTGTTCTGTTGGAAAATTTTGCTTATTTGAGCCCCTCCTGACCACATACATGAAGGTCAGTATGAGGTCTGTCATGTGCAGTGGGTTGAGCCGGGTACTTTGTTGCCCCATCCTTGAATACCAATTCATCAAAATGAACAGTGTGCACAGATGAGGATTGTGTGTCCGTTTGCCCATTGTTTGTGAAAAAAAACCAAAACAGCTTTCCTAAAAATCAACATTAATTTTGCATAGAAATAATTTAAAATCCAAGCCAAAACAGGCTGAAAATTTAACAAGCAGATCAAAGTAGGAATAAAAGTGGCAAAATAAAGCTATGCTTATGAACACAAGCCTTAATGTGAAATAAAAATAGTTCTGAAAAAAGGAGCTGAAGGGCTTGACTGAGGATGAATTTCATCCCTAAAAAGTTGACAATGCTTTTAAGACAGGAAGTTGAAACATTCAATAAATAAGACGCAAAAGAATTACTGAGAGCATATATGCACCTAGCAATACCTTATAAATAATACTCAGTGACCCCAATTTAAGCAAAAAAGAAAATCTTGTTTTCAGAAAAAAAAATAACATAATGTTTGAAGTCAACCTAGTTGCTTTTAGTACGTTTTGTGATGACTGTCGTAAGAATTACGGAGGTCCTATCCATCATTCAAAGCGTGTTTATGTTCTGTGCATACGCAGAGTGCTCTATATCCCACGTGTAGTAAGACATATGTGGGTTCAAGCTTATGAAATTACTACGACAATAAGGCACAAATCCTGTAACGTAACTTTACATCCCACACAGTCTATCACTAAATGCAATCTGGCAGTTTGAGTCATCAGACTGGCAAGGTCTAAGACACAATGCTGGAAATAATAAAAACTAGTTCTCAACTGCTTATCAGACTAGAAATTTTAGAGCAAGTTCATTGTCTGTAACAGTCTGAAACATTTTAATTACATTTCATATATTCTATGTTGCAACTTGAAAAGGATTAAAAATTGTACATTGAATAGAAAGCCAAAGTTTTCTAAAAATTAAACAAACAGTTTTACTCTGCAGAAGATATCATTCCATAGGAGAATTGGATAGAAATAGAAAAATAAATTTAACTGAAAGCAAATACAAGAAGTTTCATGGGATTCAAAATTTTAAGGATAATAAACTGTTCAAATTTTAGTAGTTTACTGAAAAATAATGGTGGCTGGCTGCCACTGTAGTAAGAATTTAACTTTTTCAAACATTCTAAATTATTTTTGTGACATTCTGGTCCATTTCCATCCATAGCCAGGTGACATCCTCTCTCTGTCAACCCATCTCCCATGGCATAAGGCCACTCTCATAATGCTGTCGCACCAGGTATCTCCATTCATTCACTTGCTGCTCATTCACAGCACTCCAAGTCATGAGCTCGCAAAGCAGGAGAATCAGCGTTTTATATTTTATATATGGTGGCTAAATCCGTCCTCAGTGGAATTGTAGGGTTTAAAAGACTTTTTACAACACTGGTCTGAAAAAGATCTGATCAATTCATTCTAGTCAGTGCAGTAAATCCAACCTTTAAAACAAAAGGCATTATATGTTGGAAGGTCACTCTGCTCTTTACATAACATTACTTCTCAGATTAATCAGTATTTCATCTTATTCTTTTATCAAGTAAAAAGGTTAGATTGGAAGTTTAAGAAAAAGTGTCCATGATTTTCCTTCTCCCTAAACACTTGGTTTACAATAATTGCAGGTTATTTTTACTGTCATTGTGTTTTGTGTTTCAATTTAGCAAGTGTTTGATTTTCAAAACCTTTGGTGAAAGCATATGAGGGTGGTTCATTCAGTCTTAACTTGTCTTTACTGTATAAGAGCATGATACTTTATAAATGTATGATTATACATGCTTTTTCTGGTGGCCCCCTAGTGCATTTACTGGTGATAATGCCTCTTTGTATATGTGTAGTACGCTGTGCACCAGCAACAACTCTGTACACTTATCTTTACCTGAAATTGCACCATTTCACAAAAAAAACTCAGTGATAAATACACTCTTTGGAAGGTGAAAGGCAGAACCTATGAGCAGAGACCTCAGTAAGTGCCCTGATCATTGAGTATAGCTAAAAAGGGACAGGGCCACAACTGGTACCACCTTCCCTAGCAGACAACTGCCTTTTTTTGAGAAATATTTGCCATTTCATAGATCTTAGCCGTATCAAACCCTTAGAATTCAACATGATGAGCTGCAGCATAGCAGTTTCCCACAGGCGAAGTTGAGCTTCATCTTTTACACTCCTTATTCCTTGTAGTCCTGCCTCTTTCCCTTCATCCATTGCTATTTTTTTCCTTCATCTTGTTCTTAAAAACAGCTTAAAAGTTTTGGCAGAATCACTAGGATGGGGAAAAGCAAGTCAGCCTGAGGCAGATACACAGCACGAAGAAGGTTGGGGCAAATTGTTGAAAGTTTGGTGAAGTTACGTACAAATTAAAACAGACACTTAAAGAGCAAAATGCCTAGAAAACTTAAAACTACTTTTTCCTTCTATATACAGGGTTATCCTCGGGCTGTATGCTGCTTTTCTCTGTGTGGCTATAGGGATGCCTCTACCACTGGGCCTTCTTAAGATTCCAGGAGAAGTAAAGAACATGGACATTTTCTGTAGGGGTACAAACCTCAGCACCACAATGACCTTTTATATGTTTTCACACAGAAAGCAGAAAATGAAAAGGCAGAAACAAGGAGTGGGACAATATACAAAATCAAAATAGAT
This sequence comes from Tringa tobata, assembly GCA_033628505.1. Lineage (NCBI taxonomy): Eukaryota > Metazoa > Chordata > Aves > Charadriiformes > Scolopacidae > Tringa > Tringa tobata. The sequence continues at coordinate 974,817 of JAHREE010000278.1, forward strand.
TATAATATTCTATTCAGTGGATGCCCCTGTAGGACACTATTGTGCTAAAGATCATATAAACTCGTATGAAGACACAATCCTTTCAGTTCCTCAGCCTTTCTGTTAATATGCAGTGACCACGGAAAGTCTCTGAAGTTCCACTCTACTATTAGTTGACAAAAGCGAATCTTCCTTCCCATTTCACATATTTGCCCATTAACAGGACAAGCATTTAAAACACACAGATCAAAGATACAGAGGGATAAACAGCCTAGAATTAAATAGAGGGTATGGTATAAGCTCTTAAGCAGATCTGAAAGTGGTCTGGGAAGAAATTGCCTTCACAGATACTATTTTCACTTTTTAATATAATTTCAGGATGGCAGATTTCTGGTTATGGGTGTTCCAAAAGTATGATAAAATTGAAAAGTTTCTGACGTTTTCTTTTTGATTATAGGCAAAGTAGGTCCTCAGTTTTTATTGCTCCCTCCCTTCTGTTTTAATTGTGCCATTATTGAATGGGAGAGAAAAACTTTTAAAAAGAAAATAAGCATTTCTTCTTGTTTTTTCTCATCTCCACATTAAAAAAAGTGACATGCAAATTTTATTTTTAGAGACGAGAGTTTAAAAAAAATTGTAAGAAAGCCAGTAGCCATCCCATGTGTTTGGAAATTCAAACTGTTACCTCAGAGAACAGATAGATTCATCAAACACATGGCTAGAAGGGGAAGAACAAGATAACCGAGAAGTGAACACATTTAGCATAATAAGCAGGAGTTACAGCAGAAAAACATCAATTAGTGAGGCCTTTCTAAATGTTTCATAGTGGAGCTAACTTTTTGTAAGGCATTTAAAGAAGGGTAATGCACTGTTATTGAGGATTGCCATGAAAAAATTACTGTACAGGATAGAAAAACAAAGATGTGTGTACCAAAATTGAAATAGTAGGACATAAAAGTGGTGTTGCTGGTGCCATGATGATAAGGGGGGTGGCTTTACAGCTTGTTAGAACTAATAGTTCAGAAAAATAAAATTATTTTGGATTTCAATCACACAATCTTTAAAAAAAAAACAACTGACAAAGGCAATTTTTGCCTGCAGCTTTTTTTTTCTTAGTCTGTAGCATAGCATTTTTAAGTATGCTACATGGTGAATATAAACATATACATAAATCTAGATCATTCTCTTCTTCTATCATGTAAATCTCCTCCTGTGACAGCATATTTCATGTAATTCCTTCCATAAATATACAAAACAGCAATTTAAAAGGAGTCAGGTAATTTCGGCCCTTCTATAATTGGAAAACTTTTCAGAACTTCCGTGTCTGAGTACTTAGGAATCATTCTCCAAATTCCCAGATTCTTCTTGCATTACTATTCTATATTCTGTATTCTGTCATAAACTCAGATAACTCTTGTCCTTCCATGGTATTTTTAGAGACCAGAATCATAATCCCACACTGCCTTAATTTTGCTTGACTAAACCAACAAATTCTAGATGCCTCTTCCTATGCTTATGAGTAACCCTTCTCTACATCTGTGTCTACCTGGAGTCATCTTTTTCTGTGCAAGGTGCCCAACTATGGATACCGTAGGCAACAAAAACCCTCTCAGTAGTGCCTGGTAATAATGGCAATACTATTTATTTTCATTGGATTCCAACAGAGCCGTTTCTCTGCAATTCATTTAGCCCCTCTGACACTAAAGTCTGCTGTAGAGTTGATGTTTATAACACACTTAAGGCTCTTCAGTTTCTTAACCTTCAACGTGGTTGAGGTTACTGATAGCCACAGCTGCTCCTTCACATTCCTTAAATCTGCTTCTGAATATATTTTCTTTCTGTGGCGTGTAGGTTTAAAGGATATGATTTAGTGAATGGTGACATTCAACTCTAAGGCTTTTGCGTATAAAGAAGAGATTTAAAGTATTTTACAGGCTACACATCTAAACCAGCCACTTCTTGACATATCTGTCCTCAAGCAATGGTCCAACCTGGTGAACGTGTCCTGTCATCCTAACAGATGGCCATTGGTCTAGACAGCTGAGGGACATGAATTCACATTCAAGTGATGTGAATTCATTCATCTGGGTGTTAAGTGCATGATACACAGCCAAAAAATTCAAAACAGTTGTCTTTCTTGAGGCTTTGCGCCTTTAGTAAAGGAACTGAGAAGTTTTAATCTGTTTGTATCGTTAGCAAAGCATTCAAATGGATGCATCTGTTGATCTAGTCTTCTAGATGTGCTCATAAACTGAAATATTTAGTGAAAAGAAGACTCATTAATGCTTATTCTATAACATCAGAACACATTAATTAAATCTCTTGGAATTTGTTTGTTTATGCCTGCAGTAAAATTGACAAAACGGGGGATAATATGAAATGATTCTGTGGAACTCAGTCCAACAACAAATAGATAAGTAGTTGCATTTGATTTAGGATTTCCCTGTGATTGTCTGTCTATGCTCTGCACTGACTGTGGCAGAAAAATGAATGGGATTTGCTAACTCAGTTACATCCTGATAGTCTTCAATCATGATTATGGGCTTGGATCAAGAACATCTGTTCTATGTGCTATACCATCTGCACAAAGTAAAAAAACATCATAGCATTTCCCCTATTTAAAGATCTGTTGTAATAGTTGTCTTAAGAAAGACTGAATTTTCGTTTTGTAAGAAGTAAAAGCCTATGACTGCACATCTGTTTACCCCACTGAAAGGAAATCCACTTTGGATTTCAGAATGTTGAGACATGACAAATTCATTGTATTTTGACCCACAGAAGGACCCCGTGTCCTCCCTTCTAGCAGCCTACACCACGTGGGAGTGAAGTGTCACGTCAGTTTGCCTACATGAAGGCAAATAACTGCATCTGAAAACTATTATAGAACCTTATGGAAAGTTATACAAACATCTGACTTTTCTCCTTCCTGCATGAAAATATCATTATTGTCTACACTGCCATAAAAGGAGCCGTAGAACACCATGCAATTTCCACTACAACACCAAGTATAATCTCAACAGACAAAATGCAAGTTTACCAGAAAACAATTTTGTGGAACGTGGGCACTGAAATGTTCCAAGATCAAAATGAATTATTTAAGTACATTGAAGCATCAAAAAAAAGTTTCAAACCAAAATAGTATTATAATAATGTTTTTCATAACAGAATAAGTGAAATAAGAGTTAAAAAATTAAAATAAAAAATTAAAGCTGAACCAAAAAAGTTTGGTTCAACCTCAAATTACTTACTCATTTTTTTCCAAAACAATTATATTTTTTCAGTTTGACTCAGAATACTTCTTTTCCAGTTTTTCAGTTCAATTATAGAACCAGAAAGTCTAGTTTTAAATGTCACAGTGTATTATATTGTTACATTATGACTTTTTGGAAAAGCCTAGTACCTTTATCCAGTCTCTGGAAACTAGTGATTGTATTTAAGTGCAGAACACTGTTTTCTTAAATATGAGAACAACCACATAAGCTAAAACTGGAATATGAAAATTACTTGTCAGCCCAAAGATTTATTTTTTTTTCCAATTATACTTGTTTTTCTAATGAAAATGTTTCCTCTATTTCTCTATTTACAATCCTTATTTTGCACTATTATTCATTATTTGAAAACTTATTATTTTAGTGCCTCATTAGCACACTGTGTTAAAAGAAATGGTGTGGAAATTAACTTGTCTAGCATTTAACATTTACACTTTAGCACTTTTTAACATTAGCACTTTAACATTTACAGTTAAAAACACTAACTAACCAGATTTCTTCATTTGAGAATACTTTAATGGTGGACTACTAAAATCTTTTTTGTATGTTTGGTTTTTCATTTTATCTGTCGACCACATAGTGTAAGTAATACAAATGTAATTAGCTGCAACTTGAAAAGATTAAACTATCACATTTAATAATCCCCCCCAAAAAAGAAGTGCACGTATGTCTTTGTCTCCAATGACTACAAACTATTTCCCCTGAAAAAAGGTATATTGGCCAGGACAGAGTATAAATAAACAAAAAACATGCTTATGTCAGTGTAAACAAACCCAAGTGAATGTTACATGTTTTTGAATAGCTTCTAACACAGATACGACGGTCATTTTACTGAAAAATGCAAACAATCTTAGGTATGGCCAACTGAATAGACCTGTGCCACTGGGGGTTGCTATGTTAAGCTGGAGAGTAGGAGTTTAAAATGGTTTCAGTTACTACTAATGAAGTACAAAATTTGCAAAGTGTTTTATTTTTTTCTTCAGGTTCCAAAAGGTGTAATTCTGCTGCACTGCCACTGATCATTCAGTGAATTTACACTGAGACAGAGTTTTAGGAATGTCTTAAATCCTCCTTGAATATAATATATAATAATTTAGAAAACTATCAGCATATATTGCTACACTGTAAGTTGTCAGGGCTCCCTCAGAGTGTATCTGAATCTTGATCACTAAAAATGCCAAGTTGTTTTTTTTTTACTTTGTCCAAGATGTGAGATAAATATTGTCACAGCGTTTTTGTGAGATACAAAGAAAGCAAAGAAAGGAAAAGAAAACAAAACAAAACAAAACAAAACACCGCCTTTCTGTTAAATTGCATCCATCTATTCTGCTTCAGTGAAAGATTAAGTGTGCAGATAGTACGCTGCTGATCTTTCTCAGATTTCTTTATGTTGGGTTTATCTTCAGTCATAATTATCTCAACTGCCATGCAGGGTATAATTTGGATCAAATTGGGCCATGGCTATTTTCAACTGTGAAAATGTCAGTTACAACTTTTGCCAAAGTCATACTGACTAAAGATAACATTTCCTCACCCAATATAGTGTTTCTGACCACCCCTAACTTGTGGCTGCTGGTTATAGCTACTGATGACAGGGGCTTGCAAGAGGTTAGTGTCAGCAACAGTCTGATGACAGTTCTCAGATCAAATATCCCCTTTGATCCCCTTTGAAAAAGAGGCAAATTATAAGAATTTAAGAGCAGTGTTGAGAAGCAGGAATGGATATTTTGGGGTGGGTGTGTTGTGATTTTGGTGATTGCACATCTTTCCTGGCATTGATGGAGAAAGAATCTGCCCACGGATCCAATTCTACGGAAGGGGAGGTACTCTTAATGGCCTAATGGAATTCTACTATATGATATAAAGAGGCTTGATTTAATGTTTAAAGATCTAGGCAAGATCTCGAGGGATTCACTCCATGACTGTTCTACACATTCACCTCTACTTTCCATTGTTCAACAGAATAACACTTCCTGCTTCACCAGGATAAAGCATTAGGGATGTTTTTCAAAACATTTTTAGTTTCATAAACTAAAGCATTTCTAAACTTTTTTTTTTTATTTGAGATTTGAGACACTTTAGCTGCTATTTTATGTTTCAGCACTCTTCCCTGCCACTAACATTTGGCATGCTGTTTCACTGAAGTGTTTTGTATATCCCAAATTATTTTTGTGTTATAGTTCAAATAATAGCCTAGTGGAAAATAAATGTCTGTTTGCTTCATCCAACTGATTACCTCAAAACTAAGAATAACCGCAGGCCATTTAGGTCAGAAAGCAAAGTTTCTAAAATATTTATAGTGTGACCTGTTCATTCCAACCTAGATAAAAGAAAATGCATAGACAAGTGTGGGCTTCACTATCAGTCAAGTCAAGGATAAACTGAAAATGAACTTCAGAGTGCAAATGTAGTGTAGGGGCTTGACTTCAGTCCTTTTTAAGACAAGAATCAAGGGAATTAAAGCTTTAGAGACAAGTTTAGGATAAGAGTTTTTACTCATCCTAAAATTTGAAAAACCTTAGACCACTATATAAATAATTTTGTAAAACAGTAAAATAATCAGCTTTTTCATTTTTCTCTGTGTTAATACTTTTCAGTAGGTTAATTAGCTTGGGGGAAAAAAATAAGCAGGCTAGAATTTCACATCTAAACACCATGGGTTAATAAGTTCCCTACCATAACCAAAAGAGTCAGAAGAATTCAAAGATTGAAGTCGGAAAGCTTAAAAGCAGAATATCCATACAAAAATTGCTCTGTAACAATTGAGAGCTCTGCAGGACAATTTCACCTTCTTAAACTCAAACTGATAATATTTAGGTCTTTAAAATAATTTTGAAAGCCTTTTATTGAAAGGGTTATGCAAGTACTGATTACTATGCTTTTTACCATCCATTAGACATCTCCTTGTTCATAGTTATTTGAGAATTCCTGCTGAGGACTGAAAGGTGGGCAGTTCATCTGCCATTTTCAAGCCTTTTCTGCTGTGGGCCTTCAAAGACAGTCCAATGCGTTGCAAGCATTTTCACTTTAAACTAGGCAAGCACTAGCATTATAAAACCATATTATATGTATATATTTAATATATAGAGATACATACGTATATATGTACGTGTGTGTATTAAAATTAACCAATTCCTTTGAAACTACCTGAATTCTGTATAACTACTGATCAGTTGTTAGGTGTACGATTTCATGTAGGACACTGAGGTTCAAATACCTCTTCCAGCTTCAATCTCAGTGTTATAAGTCCTGTTTGTTAGTAGTCTATCACGCTACTCAGGAGCCTTTGCCCAATTACTAGTTCATGTTTTACTTGTATGTGTGGATTGCTTTCAATTGCAGGCTAGATTTTAGACTACTAAAGTAATTCCTGGGTGTTTATTGATAATTAAAAGGTATTTCTTCATTTCAAGCTTTCTATGAGAAACTGATTGTCCCTACAATTTCTGCTCATTACTGCCTCTATTCTAACATTTTCGAGTCCTTTTTCTACCAAATAAGAGCTACATTGGCATTTATATGGCAATACTTAGAAGGTACACGACTTTGCAGTCTCTCCTCTGATCCCCTTCTTGAAGTCTTTCACTGCTGTCAGCTTTAATTCCTTTATTGCCTCTAGAGCTTATTGCTCCATAATATGTATGTGATCTCCAAGGATTAAAGAATACAAGAAAGCGCTCCTGATCTGAGAGTTCACAGCTGGAGGAACGAGCCACGTTATCCCAGATTTAACTATTCAGACAGTATACTTCAAGGACATAGACAAAAGTGTCCACAGAAAGACAGTGACGTAAGACTTCTTTTGCCTACCCAGAGGTTGGCATTCATACCTGAATGTCAGTAAGCAAAATATCTTTCTTCTAGCTATTGTCTAGTTGGCCAGTGACAACTGCATCTGTATTATATACTTCCCTCTGCTTCCCTAGAAGACTGTAAATCACAATGCAAATAAGGATAAAGTACACTTAGTCCCTTTACAAAATAAATGCAAAAAGAAAAAAACAGAAATGAGAGTCATGCCTCATACCCATAGGGCAGGCTTTCAAAACTCTGCAGACTGCAACAGCAAATCACTTACAGTCCCTATGGGTCATTTATTCCTGTGTTAGAAAGGTTGCTCAGCACATGCATCTGAGCACAGCTATGGTAAAGAAAGGACTGCTTGTAGCATGAGTAGTGGCACTTGGTTAATAAGTTTCCAAACCAACTGTTTTTAAAGCTGTTGCTGTTCTTGAAACCACCTGATTCATAGGAGATATGATTATTTCTCAATATACTTGTTGCTCTTGGGCTATGGAATGAGTCTGTTACTGCTCTCCTACTTATTTAAATACATCTTCCAATCTCTCTTTTCTGCAGAATCACTACTTCATTCCTAATAATCAAAAGTGCAAAGATGTTGAGTTTCTTTTAAAATAAGGAATGGAACAGCTAACAAAAGCGTGGGTGCCTATGCACTAGAAAAATAATTTAAAAGAAGAGTTTTTGTGAATATAGAGTAGATGATGCTAAGTTCCCTGAGTTTGACCATGAGGCACGTGAGTAGGCACACAATTGCCTTACAGAGGGACGAAAGCATATTAAGTCAATAAGTGGAAGGGAAAATAAAAACATAGAAGGATGGACGCTCACATAAGGTCCTACACTGTTGACACTCCTGCCTCTTTGGGAAAATTTTGCCAAACACAATTTGAATAATTCTTTGATTCAGAAACTTCATGAATACTGACCTCTCACAAACCAAACATAAAAAAAAAATCTGTGCAAAATATTCATCAGGAAGGAGGGGCATACTAGAGACACTGCCAATGCTACAGCTCCAATAAACCATCAAATACTGAGATGGCTGGTAGAGGTACAAATTGCAATATTAGAATACTATCTGAACAGCAAGGTAACAAAACAGCAAAATCTGTGTCTTCTGTGTCTGTGTGAGGGAGTAAGTCTTTGGGGAGTCGAAGCTTTCCTACCAAAGAACTAGGAGACTGTGGGTCTTTCATCAGTCATTTTAGAGAGAAAACAAGACAAATCAGGACTCTGAAGAGGCAGTTTCTCCGTATTTCCTATATCCAGGATGAAGGGAGAGGAAGACGGAGCTGGGATTCCTTAGGGGGTTATAATAAACTACTGAAAAAGGAAGCTGGTATAGGATGTACATATATGTATGTTTTGTCTAACAATGTATTGTTCTGAGGCCATCTAAAGAGCAACATGCCTAACTCCGAAGCACTTTCAGACCACTTACATGGTCAAATACTCATCTATTTAATTTGACCACATATTCTTGAAGAGATGAATCTTGTGTAAGGTTAGTTTTTCAGCTGTCTCTTTCTTAAAAGTATCAGAGCTTAGACTATCCTAAACAATCATTTATACCTTTCAGGGTTTTTTGCATTTTGAAGTTAAATAGAGTCACTGTACCAACCATAAAGCAGGGATATAACTGATATTTTGAGTATGGAAACATGTTTACAAAGTGTTAATATATTGTACAGCAGATATTTCACAATCATCATGGAGCTGACTAGAAAATTAGAACAGTATTTATAATGTCTATTATGTAGTTCATTCTACTGTATTATAAACTGCAGTATTTTAGAGACAATATGAACGAAAAAAGGATGCTGGATGCTGTCACAACATAAGAAGTTGCAGGGTAAGATAAATATATAGAAATTCTAATAATTAATTTTAAATCCAATCATTGTTTCCACTACAATTCTTTATTTAAATGATATTATTCTACCACAAGTAATTGCTGGAAACATAATTTTCTTGCCCAATAGGTGACGGTGAAGTAGCACAGTAGTTTATCAATGGGTCATGTTTATAAAGACATATGTTAATTGGTCTACAGGGTAAATAGTACTGAAATGCAAGTGTTTGAAAGACTCTTCATGGAAATTGACTTTTATTTCTCCAAGGTACACATCATATTTTCTTGTGATGAAGCTCTGAACAAATTTACTCTTCAGAACTCATTTCCATGACAACCCCCCTACAAGTAATCACCCTGAATGGCTAGAACAAATTCCATCTTTTTATCTAAATTTTATCTGTAATTTTTTTTTTTTTTTTACTACATAACCCCGGAATGACTATACTAAAAAGTTTCAACTAGTGGTGCAATAGTCCTCAGTGAATTTCTTAAGTTAGCATGGCTTTTGTGGGGGAGGGAAACCTTTTAATTAGCATTACATTAAAACAGCATTTGCTAGTTACAAAATGCTCTCTTGTCACATGATTCAACTATTTGCTGTTGCTGGTTAAGTGTTTGGGAAGGACACTTAGCCACATACCCTGAAAAGCAGACTGTGGTCTCATGATAACTTCATGATATGTAATTACACGCCACGAAATTTCATCCCATTACTTCTTTTTTTTTTTTTTTATTAGCCCTCAAGCAATCAGAATAGACTGCATGATAAATTGTCAACCCCTTCTGTGAAAATTTAACACAGTGGACACAAGCATTTAAGCCTCAGAGCCTTAAGTTAACAGGGCTAATTGTGCAGAGGAGTAATGAGGACCACTGATACAATTTGTTCTGCTGTCTTTAATGAACAAGTAATAAAAAAATCTGGGATAGGACTGATATAAATTCTTGTCTTGCTGTTACTCTTTGCTACGTGTAGCATGAGCAGGCTACTGAGTCACCACAGGTGTATAAGTTCCAAGGTGAGCACTCGTTAACCCTGAATAAGAAGATGAATCAATTACTTCTGGTTTAGTGCTGTCAGAGACATAGGGAAAACTGTGACTATAAAAAGCTATCTGAAGGAAATATTTCATTTCCATTGCCAAATCTACATATGTTTAAGTGTTTTGATTGCACATGTTAAGAGCTTTGGAAATTTACAGCAATATCAAATTGGATTACATCAGATTTGCTGTAGTATGACATAATATAATTTGAAATAATGTAGTGAAAATGAGTTCTGTTAAGTCAACAGTTACTAAAATATGAGGTTTAATGTTTGATGCACCAATAAGTGAAGATGGTTATTTTATTATGTCCATGACGAACAAGACCAAACACAAGCACCCTTTTGAATCACTGCATCTACAGCCATATCTGGTAAGGCAATCCTTGAACTAACTAATTACAGTAATTTCCTGCACGTTAAAAAATGTCCAGCTAATTAAAATGTGAGCTGCCTTTCTTGGTTGTGCTCTGGCAAAGGCACTGCAGGCTACATTTGGACAACATGCCTTTGTAATTCAATATGCTTTGATTTTCCTATTGAACTGGCTTTGTTTCTCTCCGTCTCCTGTGTCATCCACCAAGTAATTGTACAAATACAGACTTCACTAGTAGTTAAGCTGGTTAAATTTTTGTTTCAAAGCTTAGCAAGAATTAAAATTCCTTTGTGGTGTGTGTGCCATTTATAGTCTTCATTATTTAACAGTAGGGCCTGTTGTACAGGGACTGAATTCATCCAACTGTCTGCCTCAGGACTGAACAGATTATTTAAATTTTGATTGTAAACAGTTTATTTTCGTGTTTAATTTTATGTTCATGAAGAAGGTATCCTCTATTTGACTTGATTATTTCTGATTATGAAAACTTTAATAATCACACAAGATCTCCAAATATTTGGCGTATGGAGGTGCACCAGCTGTTCCAAATGAAAATACCGTCACTCCTCCCTGATTTTACTTCTCTCTTGATTCTCTTATATCTTTAGTCCGTGACTAAAATGTGATATGCTAGGACTCTGAGATAAAAAAAATCCCACTGAATAGAATGAAAGGTTTAGTGGAATGAGACCTCCTCTGTGAAGATATTAACTAAATATTACTACCAGGTCATTTTTATAATCCAGCTAAAACTGTTCCTGAGCTCCTGTACCATTATATTCTGTTTTATTTTATTACGCATGAGTCATCTTACTGCAATTTAAGCTTCCTCAATTATCTCAGTAGATGTTTCCTTGGACTGAAATTCAGATCTACAAAATTCTTCCATTTATGGTGTAAATATTTTTTCCTGCAACCTATTCTAATTTATTTATGTTGTATTCAATTCCTTCCTTTTATCCTTTGATTTCCCCTTCAGAACCAGACTGAAATTTCAAAAGTGGGCTTACACTTTTTTTTTGTCATTTCATATTAACAACAAATTCCCTTCCATATTCCCTACCCCGTTTGAGTATTTTCTCAGTGTCTTCTTCTGTTTACACATAGGAGAGTATCTNTACCCCGTTTGAGTATTTTCTCAGTGTCTTCTTCTGTTTACACATAGGAGAGTATCTGATCAGTTGTTAAATGCATGCTGGAATTTTATAACATCTTTTTTTTCCACTTTGCAGCAACTGGATAATCAACAATAATTGTGAACCAACTTCAGTGACTACAGATACTAATAGAATATTGTCATTTGCAAAATCTTCTCAGGTTGTATTAATATTGACAAGTAGTGTTTCAGGCTGAAACAGTTTTCTAGAAGAAACAAGAAAGCTTCTTTAAAAATGAAACTATTGAAAAACTTGAAAAAGATTGTGCAAGTAGTGAATAGCAAAAATGCAGCCCTTATTTTATTTTTCTTTGGTATGTTTCTGTATTCTTGAAACCTAGAATGGCTTTGATCTTCCTCAAAAGAAAGTGCTGCACAGGCCTTTTGCTGCTGACTGGTCTACAGGGGGGTATTCTCAGGGGGTAAACATTTCAGCTCTAAAACTATCAAATGATTTATTTGCTCTTGGGTGAAACCAATAGCACAAATATAATCAAAGAACACAGGTGAATACACTGTACTTACTACATACTGCTTATAACATTTCACAGCAGTAGTATTTTATGACAGTAACTCCACCAAAGTGTGAAATAGATGTAAAGACAGTAGATAGTCCAAATCTCCAGCGGAGCTTCATGAGTAATTTATATAAGGGCTAAATTGGTTGATGTAATTTAAGAGAGTGAGTCTTATGTCTCATAGACAATAATCACTGCTGACAAAAATGCCACGTGACTTTTTAGTACACAGAGGTTTAGAATATTTGAGACTTTGTAGATTAAGTATTCCATAATTTTTGGTATAATACATTGTAATAGCTGCTTTTGAAAGGAAAAAAAATGAATAGCTGGGGTAAAAGAGAACTTTCAGTGCATGGAATTTTGACGGGGGAGGGTTTTTTTGTGGCATATTGTTGAGTGATCCTAAAATCACTTCCAGCAAGTCTGCTAATGTACCCCAGCTAAGCCAGTTTTCTAGACAAAATGAAGAAGCAAATTAACTGATCAATCTTACTTATGTTTATTTGTTAATGCAGTTGTTTAGGGAGTTCTAACACACTGTTTTGGGGAAACATTCATTTTCCTGTTCAAATGTATTATTTCCCTCTGAATTTCAATTATTACCTTTATGGATACTTTTCTTTTGCATAGGAATGTTTCATTTTTTGCCATATTCGTTTTGTATAATACTGAGGATGAGCAATCCAACATATAGATTACAAAACATTTCACTTTTCATTTTTTTCTCTGAGTCTTTTCTGCACCAACCCTTGTTGATTCTAATGAGGAGGAGAAAGGGTCACATTAGGAACTAGAATTCACTATTACACTATTTAAGATATTATCAGCTTCTGGAAGCACTATGCTAATAATGAATTACCTTTTTACCATTAGAAATTATATGTCTCAAGTCTGGCCTCTAGCTTACTGTAAATCTGACTTCCTATTGATGTAATCCAGAGCAGACCAACTGTCAATATTGGAGCCACACTAGTATATGCCACCTGACAACATTTGTTACAGTAAGAACTTTTATAACTACTGGAATGCAAAAACTATTGTATCATTAGGAAGCCTATCTGCATACAATACAAATTCACATTGCAATTAAGCAAATATTTCTGGTTTTGTGTTGTCTCTTGCTTTGCAGGAGAAATAGTTGTCTTGAATGTCTTGCCAATTACTCTTAATAGTTGAGAAATAAATAAAGCACTACAATTGCTATCCAAATGTCAGGCTTATTTTAAAATTATCGTATTTGGTTCCATGTTTGAAAGCAGTCAGCCTAAGCCTGTCTTGCTGCCAGAAGCACGGTCCAGCCTTTCCACCACTATCTGGATATTCTTGTCACCTGCTTGTCCTGGCATGCCTGCTCTTGTGGTTGTACTGTCAGCTGCAGGAGGGAACAGATCCACAGAAAAACTAGCAGTAAAACAAAATTACTTTCAGACAGGTGTGGTTCTAATCCTGATAACTAAACAGCCACAAAGTGCTAGCAAAAAAAAGCATCAAGACCCTTTGATGAGGATGGTGACAAGTGAAAAACCGTCGCCTTGGCAATACATAATTGGCTTCTCTGATTATGAAATCATATTCTTGGGTCTACTTTTGAGGGTTTTCTGCTCCCAAGAGCTGTCTTGATAAGTAAATTTGGTGGAGGCAAAGGTACAGCACAACTAGAGCGTATAGGTGTAAATTAATAAGTAAATACAATTTACACTGAAGATTACATACAAGGCCCTAAATTGTGTAAAGCACTTGCATGTGTATTTATGTCCACCTATACTCTATAGCATCCACATGTGGTTGGCATTTGGTATTTATTCACATCTCCTTAAAAGAGTAGGAATTAAACATGTGCTTGTGGGAATTAAACGTGTGCTGAATGATGGTTAAATGACCCTTCTGTGTGTACTATCACCTTTGTTGGTACTATGATTGCTTTTAGAAAAGCAAATTGCAATTTTTCCCATGGTTTTCAGAACTGGGACACCTCCCTGAATGATGGTTAAATGACCCTTTTGTGTGTACTATCACCTTTGTTTGTACTATGATTGCTTTTAGAAAAGCAAATTGCAATTTTTCCCCATGGAGGGCCCCTAGAAGAATTTTGTTATAATACTACCTCCTCAGTTGGGTTTAAACAGATCTGTTTCACTCAATGTCTCCCAAACCACACCAAAAATCTTAATCAGGAGCTAAAATTTTTGTTCCACTAAGTACTGAACCCACTAGGAATTTTGTTAGCAATTTCAGTTGAATTAAGTTAGGATTACAGTGACAATTTTAGTAAAATTTCAGGTGCTTGTGTAGAACGGAGAAACAGATGAGAACTGATCAAAGGCAATCAAGAGTGAGCGGAAGCAGAAATAGGATGGTTTCAGAAATAGAATATGGGGGTGCGAGCATAAGCATACATAAACAACCACCATCTAGCTTGTTGTCTGGGCTCTGAAGAAGGCAGGTCTCCCTAGAAGGGGAAGCCTATTAATATGAAGTTACAAATTATGGGGGGAAAAAAAATCACAATTTGTAGTAAACATCTGTTAAATTTTCCTCCTAGGCTTCTCCTTGTGCTTCTATTAATTTTGCAAGCTATTCCCCGGTGGAGCATCTAGTTTTATGTCTCCATCTATCAGTCAACTGTCACTTACGAAAACGTTGCCTTGAGTCAAATCCTGTAATTCCGTTCAGGCGGTACTCCCCAAACAACTCAAAGGAGATAGTTTTGATAAAGAAGATAGTTTAAGACTTGGCCCTTGGTTTTTAATCTTCAACCTCATTTGTTTTTTTCCATTGATATTAGCCTAGTTTTTCATCACTACTTGTGATTAACAACATTTAGTTGAAATCAGGTTATATTTACAATTCAAAAGCAGCAAATCCTCGTTGGTACAGTCCTGTTCTTACAATTAAGATCATGGGGAAAGACTGACTGTAGCAATACAGTCAAGATATCAAATAAGATATCTTCAGCTAAGTCTGAAGGATGCCTCAAGTAATGCAAGAATATGAATGTAGTAATTAGCACACCTCAATAAACTTGATTTCTTTCTAGCTTCTCTATGTTCAGCCTTTATTCGCCACTGAAACAGGTTTAATTATTTTTTCCCATTTGTACACACTTTACAGGTGCTGCTCTAGCAATTACACAAAGCAATTAACTGCTTTCTTTGCTATTTAAGAACTTGAGAAGTGGTGGGAAAAATGGGTATCAAGAAGCAATGGAAGAAGCAAATGCAGGCAAGGAGTGTCTAAGGTTCAGTGGTATTTCAAACTAAAGAAAAAACCCACTAAATCACTAATCTGAGACTTACTGTCAAGTGATGCAGTAATGATACAGACATTTAGAAATTCCAAAGATGATAAAAATTGGAGAACGATTTTCTATACCTTCACTTTACATTAAGAAGAAAGAACAATGTACTTGGCAACAGATTCCTGACATACTTTTGGAACAGACCCAACGTTGTGTCATTGCTTATGCTGGATTTAGAAAGGCTGTCCACACAAATTTGCCACACACATATAAGAAAATATTAATTGGTGTTTCTCAATGCTATTTTTAAGACAACATTCAGTCTTTGTTAGCAGAAGAAAAAGTAGATTCCAGAAGAGCAGATATAAAAGTATTTCATATCAGAGCAGATATTTACACATTGGTTGGTGCTGAAGAGGATTAAGACAGGAGATCACCAAAGCTACACCCCAAAAACTTTAATCTGGTCTGATTGCTGTTCTGAGACACAGCTTTTCAGTTCTGCTTTAATAAATGTAATAAATGCAGATGAAGTAGATAGTCATTACTAAAAGACTTCTTGTTCTCTGAGCAAAGCACAAAGTGTCCCACTGACACTTTATTATAAATACTGAAGAAGCTTTCCACCTAAAGTTATGTCCAAGGGGAAGTACATATTACTCATTTAAAGAGCTGGTTGCTATAAAAAACTTTAGTGTTTGGAACCTTGAATCTTTCTATTTTTACTTTTTCTGCAACTACTCTAATACTCAGCAGTCTCACAGCGACACAGCTTCTCTAGGGATAGGAATAGGATTTACCCACGAATGCAGGAAGAGATGGGAGCTGTCTTTTTATGAGTCAGTTACTACAGTCACTTCCTGTCATAAAAGATGATTCTAGCTCCTAAATGCAATCATATTATTGGTATGGGTTCATATAGCAAGACCACAAAATATGTGGACAGAGTATGGAGTAGGATGCACCATAATAAATATATGGACACACTTTCAGAGATTATGAAGTAGCTTTGAAGGACTCAAAGCCTACAGTACTATAGAGACACTGAGATCATCTGGTTTTCCATTGTGGTGGTGGGAATGCAGGAAAGAGGATTAACTAGGGTAAGGGGGAAAGGCAAGGAAATTTAAAGTTCCCATAGGTCTTTCCATAAAGCTGCAGTCAAAGTTATCCGTTCTAGAATCAGAAAATCAGATGGTTTTTATGTGTTCTATTTTATGTAGATCAGGCTTTAGAAAGTTACAGGTCCTATGACACAAAGCAATCTTTATAAAATATAATATCCTCACTGAAGTAGCCTACAACTTCAAAGCCCTCATAAAATTTTAAATGTTGAGTGTACATAATTAGTCCAGCTAATGGAGATTGAAGGTCAGAAGATAACAGAACCTCTGATAACTATCAAAACAGTATACTCAGAAATAATTATGATAATCTGGATTTTTGTTTGAATACTTTGTCCTGCAGAAATGCATCCTAAGAAGGATACAATAATTCCTGTACAAATGAAAAGGTTAAAATTTTAAAAATTATTCTGAAGATGAAGTTTTTTTTAACTCAAAATGCACTTTTGACTGCTGAAGAGGAATATTAGCTATTGAAAATCTTGAGACTTTCACTTTTCAAACGACTTCAGAATAATGTTCTGCAAAGTCTCAATAGTTTTCCAATGGAGGAAAATCATTTGCATTCTGTTTAAATATGAAAAAGAACAGTGATACTGCCAGATTTTCTAAACAAGTTTTTAGATAGCAGTAACCACTGAAATTGGTCATCACTGAATTAGGCTCATTAAGACTGATTCCATTTACTTGCTACTTCCTAGCAAGTAAAGAATTACATTGTCTCCATCCCCAAATAGCTGCAGAGCAAAGCAAGATTATGCGATTTTATATGGAAAGCAATCCGAGTTTAATAGTAAAAGAATAATATCCGACTGCTGATACTTACATTCTAAATGAGCTTCCCATAACACTTTCAGTGATCAAAGTTATAACCTCTTTACAGTGCAAAGAAATGGGATGAAAACAGTCCAGTAACAATGTTTGCAATCATTTTTATTAGCCATGTCCAGAAAACCTTCTGAGAAACTTTAGAGGACCCTTTGGAGCAGATGATTAGGGATGAAGACAGAATATGTTGATAAATGCATACTGAAGAATGAATAAATGGATTCATTCTTTCACTTTATAGGGTTATAATATTTTGGTATTACTTCAGTAAAAGGCCTGGGTATCACTGCAGGCGACTCAGAGAAAACTACATCTCAGTGAGCAGTTTCAGCCAAAGAAATAATCAGGTCACATGAATGCCCGATGTAGAATGTTATTATGCCTTTAGAATACTGGAGACGATGGGGGTCTGCTCTCCCTCCTCCCTCAAAGGAGAATTTGGCTTTGGATTAAAGATTCAGAGAGTGCTGGTGAGAAAGAGTAAGGGCACGGAGCAATCTCCCATGGAGGGAGACTGAAACTACTGGATTTGTTTACCTCAAAGAAGGGATAAATGAAAGGGTATGTGCTGAAAGTAGTTAACATTTCACACACATTCTCTAGCAAAAGACATAAGATGACAAAACCAGCCGCTAGGAGGTTGGAAAATGCCAAAACTACTAAATACTTTAACATATGTGCCCCAAACAAGAGAGAAATAGTACCAAGAAAAATAGTTTGCACAAAGTTGCTTTGTCAGAGATAAAAGATTTCATTATTTAAAAATAGGTTTTTCGTTCCAGTCAATTTCTGCAATTTAGATTCTTCTTTATAATATTAACACTAGGAAAGCTCTTTCTAATGATGCTCGGGTTTACACTTAACACACAGACGTATTTATATTCATAAATGGAATATAACCGTATCACAAACATGCATCGTGTTCCTTCAGGATACTTGCAGATATGAATATTTAAAATCAGATGTAACACTAGACAATATTGCTAATAGAGATACTAATTCTCAAAACTATCACAAATAAAACATTTTTCTTATTCCCTTTCTTAAACCCTTTCATTTTTTTCTCTTCTGATAGCAAATCAACAATTTTAATGATTCAAAAATCTGGCTATATTCCTTTTAATAATTTTAATAATATTTTAATAGTTTTTGCTATATAAATATAGGAAGGAGACACACAGCATACACTTTGAGAATGGACTAATCTCCGAGTCATACAAATATCTTACCAGCATGTTAACCAGGGAAAGTAATTCAGCCCTAATTTACAATTAAAGTTAGTAACAGATGCAAATATTTAGGCAGGTTCACAGCTTCTATCATAAGGTCAATTTTCAACTGCTAATGACTATTCTTTATTTCAGATTTTCAAATGAAAAATCTGTAATTCTGATTGGCTGGTTCCAGCTGAATATTTTTGAAAAATATTCTAAGATGTAATGATTCGAAGTTTCTGAGTACTAGGCTAAGAAAAAAACATTTAGAGCAATAATAACACAACCAAGATGATGGAGATAAATAGTAAATGGGGCCCCAAAAAGAGAAGACAACCTCTCCTGGAAAGAGGAAACTCCAGAAATCTTCTGAAAAGATTGTTGGGACAAAAGTAGAAGGGGGCTAATAAAATGCTTTTCATTTTAGGAGACATTGCCTATGCAGAGTACGAGCAAAATATCTGAGTGAGAAAACTCACTGCTGGTGAGGACAAGAGTACTAAATAGGAATAAAATGTAATGATGTGAAGCATAGAGTATCACCTCTAAAATGAAAATTATTATTTAGAAAGGACATGACAGGAGTGAGATTTATGCTTGGAAATCCCAGAATGGCACTTAACTTTCGGATTATTTAGTGACCTGAAAGGCAGATTTTAGTGGTCTTATTTTTAATTCTTAAGGCATCTGAATTTCTGTATTTCGCCTTGTTATATTTGATTCCTACATCTGCAGACAAATTAGGCATAAAGCATTTCTTGGAGTCATGCAAATCACTGCAGTCAGGTTTGAATTAAACTGTCTTCAGCAATTACAGTAGTGGTAGAGGGGAGTGAGATGACAAAACCTAAAATTTATACTGGCAGCAGTAGGAATATTTGCTGCATGTATCAGAAACACAAACCAAGAATCTCTGTTATGTCAAATATCTGTCACATGAGCCCGTTTTGAAAAAGCTGATGTGGTTGCATCTGACTGGCTTTAATAGAAACACTACCAGGGCACAGGAAAATCAATTTATTTCACTTTTAAAATAATAGATGGGTAAGTCACTGATGCAGTAAAACTAGATTTTATAACAAGAATTGTTTGTAATCTCAATAGAAGAACTGTTGTCTATGATATTTCCTTTGAAAGCTCTTCTGATTAAATCTAATTAAACTATAAAACTGCAAATGATAAAGAAGTCTCACTATCATGCAAGCAATTTCACTTACACACAAAACTTGTGTGAACCACTGGGACTAAATCAAAGTTTGGTTACGTATTTAGCATCTTTGAGAAACAGTAAGATCTTTTAAAATATCTTCAAGACTTTTTAAGTATTTACTTTGAAAGTGCATGGGAGTTGCATGCAAAGAGAAAACTACTGGCTTTTCTAAATCTAGTTATGTTGAAGCCTACTAATATGGTCACTATGTGACTGTTAAAATCCTAAATTTAAACATATCTGGCATCCTACCACTGTGGTAGGTGCAATTTGGTTTTAAATAAGACCATCAAATGATATAATGTTTTACAAATAGTTTATAAAATTATTACATGCTAAAATAAATTAGAGTGAAGGTCTTTGTATCACAATTTTTCATTTGTTTTTAACAGCAGTACTACAAAGTGGGAACTTCTTTACAATCTTGCAGAATGACAACCTTTAAAAAGCTGCCTACTTCTCATTGCATTAGTCTATAAAATATATTTTCCATTAGAGTTATGTGATTCCCACCTCCACAGAATCTCAATTATACACTTACGCGTAAGAAATTATCTACAGACTAGATAATTGCTTCCATTTCTTTCTCCATGTTGAGTCTGTTTGCTGATTGTACTCTGAATACGCAATGATGGTTGTGTCAAGCTACATCTCAAAATTTCTGCTGTTGCATCTGACTACTTATTAAGGACTCAGTTTAAATTCATTCTATTTTCAGGTGCAGTCTACAGTTAGAATAAAGCTTGAAAGGGAAATGTCAGCAGTACATGGAAGGTGCAATTTTCTCCTATATGTGGTCGTCTTCTTTTGACATAAAGTTACCAACAATCAAATGAGATTTCTACCTCTAATTCCACAGATCTTTTGAACAGACCAAATCTATGTGTCATAATTTAAAAGGAACTCAAAAGAGTTCCGTGGCAGCTGAACACTCAGTACTGCTTTGTTTCATCTGAGTATTAGAGATAAAAAATTAAAACCTCATTCCTATTTGGCCTGAATTTTTCCTGCTTTTTGATGTAGAAGCATGCGGACTCCTTAAAGAACCCATTCCAACTGCAATATTTTAATACCGTAATTAAGACTAGGCAGATAAGAATTTCTTTCTTACACTAATCATAGATGTTCTTAACTAGCTTCAGTTGCTAAGCATATTTCCAGAAAGTCTATTTCTTTTTTAAGAAGAATTTCTTGTTAATGCACTGTAAAACTATTAAAGTGATAGTAGATAAGACACCAACTCTAAGACTGCACGTACTAAAATAAAAAATGCAACAGAAAAACTTGATATCGGCCATTGAATCCTAGAGTTCTCCTCAAAATATAGCCCTTTGTGTTTAAAATAAATATCACTGTTTCACTACAGAGGAATAGTTAACAATAAAAATATGAACTGTTTGCTTTCTATCCACAAATAAATCTGAGCATCAGTTCAGTTGTTTGGTCACAACCTTCACTTGAAAAACCCTGAGGAAAGACTATGGACTAGTGTGTGTTTCCAATTTCAAACGTAGATTGCTAAATTAGAAAAGCAGTATCTCAAGAATCCTTCTTTAGTCAGTGAAGGAGCTGTAGCTTATCTAAATAAGAAACTGGGCTGGGATCAGTATCCAAAGGAACCTGCTCTTCACTTATTACAGACTTGTAATAGGCTGGATGGAGCTTTGAGCAACCTGGTCTAGTGGGAGGTGTCCCTGCCCATGGCAGGGAGGGTGGAACTCGATGATCTTTAAGATCCCTTCCAACCCAAACCATTCTATGATTCCATGTCATGTGGGTCTCTACTGTCTATGTTATATGGAAGAAAAAGTAGCAAGGGAAAGGGATAGGCATAGTCACCTTCAGTATATAACAAATAGGTCCCATTTCTAGTGACACAACTGAATCAGTTGTTACAGCTGCAGGTTCAAATACTACAACTATTAGTAACTACCACTTTGGAGTCCATTTGTGGATACCGATTTGCTTTTCTTGAGAATAATAGTCCTCTCTGTCCTATATTTCCTTGTCTTGTGTTTGTTTCACTGAATGATGCTGTGCTTCCCAGAGCTACCTCATCCTGTCACATTTTGCTGGAAATCTATTATGACATCACTCTGTCATCTTTTACACTTCCACCATTATTATTTCTTTATTCCCTGCTGTAGTAATAGAATGCCCCATTCCCATTTCCAAGCAAACTCAGGCCTCTTTCTCCTTCTTCAACCAAATGCCCTTATTATTTCTTGCACTTTCCATGCCACAGTATTTTCTCCTTTCTCTTACACTCACATTAGGTCTTCTCCAAATTAAAGCAAAGTAAAATATTTCATTGCAGTAAATCTTCTCAAAATAGAGTTAGAAATGTAGGGAAGTAGTTGACAATCTTCTGTAGGTTGCCCAAAATCTCTTGCTAACATATCCACCTATGAATATTCAGGTACCTAATATCATGGGAAGTAGAACCGGCATGATCTGTGAAAAAGCATGCATAAATAAAAATATCAGAAGGATTAATTTGTCTTCGTGGTTCAGCAACAGAGGGTGGAGATCTGTGATGGTGGGTTAAAAAGCATCTCTTTTGCATCTGTGGTGTCTTTACCACAGACGATCTTCCATGGGAAAACCCCACACTTCACCCACAATACTTCCTGAAGTTGAAGTTTTGAAACAAGCCTAGAAACTCTAAGAGTGGTATGGATTTCAGCAGTATATATAAATTAAAATAGCTCCATTATCGATGGAAGAAAGCACAGCATCAAGAACCTGCACCAAACTGAGCAGTACTTCTGTGACTTTCTGAAAAACTTGAAAGACATATTCTGCCTGACAGAAATACGAAAAAGTAAAACTGAATACAACAGAAGCCTTTTAAATGCTTCCTGCTGCTAGTCATAAACATACCAGTGAAGTACTATTTTCAGCATCAATGCATACAACTGCCTAGGGAATAAAGAACATAAGAAACTATTTCAATAATTTTCTGCAAATCCATATAATGGTAAGCATAAATGTGATCCAGAAAATATTCTCTTATTATAAAATCAGCAGTATGCCAGTTTCTATTATCTCTGTTATGGTCATGTACAAAAGCTTTAATCAAGGATAAATGTCTTATTCCCTGAAGCACTATAAAGCCATCCGTAGTAAAAAGTCAGCTATGTAATGAATTAAGTATCTGTAGGCATAACTACATAAAGTTAAAGTAAATTAATATGCGATGTTTTAATCATGATTAAATTTAATTGTGTTCAATGCTGTGCAACACCACAACAAATCATGGTTATTTTTTCCAAAATACATAGACATTCTGATTTCAGTCACTACTCGATGCAAGATACCCAAGTTGATGAATCAGTTCTGATGTATCCAATATCTTTAAATGGCTCTAAATATCTGTGTGTATATGTCTGTGAAAACTAATAATATCATTGAAGAGACATGAATGATTCCCTACAAAACAGGCAAATCTATGAAGATGCTAAGAGAGAGATCTATGAATGAGCAACTGTACATTTGTGAAATGATGAACAGCACAATGCTGGAACTGCTACGCACAACAACTATTTGTCTGAATAGTACAAAAAGTAATTTGCAGAGATTTTCAATATTTTTCTGTTTCTCAGAGAACTATGCAATTTTTTATTATTTATTAATATTCATATGGTCATTGACTCGTACCTGAAAATGTTTGTATATTGCCAAGGTGCCACTCATTTGTCTAACTCTAGCATAAATGAGAACTTGTCAGAATGCTCTTATTAAATGCATCATTTTCTAAACTATTTATTTGTCATCTGTTCATTTAATTAGGGAGCTGAAATGATACAATGCTAGATGATAAAACTGACACAGTAACAAGAAAACAGAGAATGAGGACAGTCTGTGAGAGAAACAAGTCTATTATTATCAATTCATTATCTTACATATACACATTTTGTGCATTAAATTACAATTTGCAGAAAATGTTTGAAAAAAAGCAGGATTTGCTCATGAGCAGAGAGTTAAATATGAAATATCAGACCCTACGCATACCTTAGTTTCACTGACGACTAAAAATCCAAACCAATAAATAAAGTGATGAAATACTATTTCACTACAACCAAATGTGTCCCTACCCTTTTAGGCACAGCATCTATGCTAATATGACCCTATTACAGCATTAGCCTTGTCTAATTGATTTGAAAGGAGGAGGTAAAAATGAAGTCGAGCATGTTGCTCAAATTGTCAGTGTATGTAGCATGAAGTAGGTCTGGGAAATCTAAGGAGAAACAGAAAAGCTGCATCATCAATTCAGAAGTGCTTTTTAAGCTTCTGGTGGTAGAAGGAGAGCTAAAGCCAAATCTTTAATAAAATCTGACTTTGTGCCGTGTTCATTTCCTATACGACAAATACTCAGACCCCCCTTAAGCAGCGTGATATTGTAGAAAGGGAAGGCAATGTCATAAGTCATGCGGAAAAACACGAACTATAATTTTTAGGAGACTTGTGTATGTAAAGAAAAGAAACTCCAGTAAATATATATACGAATAATGTTATGGTTTTCTCACTTCTAAGATTTGAGGGAGAAATTCAGCAAAGTTACCTTTCAATTATGTCACAACATGCAATATAATTCTTTATCAGATTTAATTTGAATTTTTTATCTGAACCATTTTTGCAGAATTCCTGATGTCCGTAATTTGCAATGAAATTAACTTTTAAAAATTTTCTTTAAAAATCGAAATATGGAAGTTGCAATTTTTACTGTTATATTAATAGTAGTATATATTCTGCAATGAGACTGAATTTTTTAATTGCTATTATGTTTCCCAGCCTTCGCAAAACTTAAGTAGTAAGAACCTTCTCAAAGCTACTAAAAACATTCTAATGTTTTGAATTAGAAAAAGAAAAAGAAATTTTCAAAATTTCCCAGTAAAATATATAAGCACATTTTGATTCAGAGGTCTTGAACTATTTCTTTCTGCATAACTTAATTATGCTATTTTCAAAATAGGATATACTATATTATATATCATTAAGATTAACTTGTCAAAATGCCAGTTCAAACATACTGAAGATAATTATAACTAATTAAACACCAATTATGATGATTATTGTTTAATTTAAATTATAAATTTCAACTGTATTTATAATATTTAATTTTAAATGTGCTAGGTTATTCGATTTAAAGCTAATCCCAGGGAACACAGCTGGATCATGGGAACAGCACAGGCAACCTGATAAGTGAAATGACATCACAGAACCAGCTTTTCCAAAGACCATCAAAGGAGACTAATTAGACCTAACCCTCTGAAAAGTACTGTATTTCAGGTTGGAAGTGCAAGGTTTACTCATTTGTTGACGGACATTCATCATCCTATCTGACAACTGTTAGCGATGGCAGTCACACCACTGTTAAAATCCTTACTGTCACTGCTAGAAGTCCAGTGCAGGAATCAAAGATATTACCATGACAGAAATTTGAATGGAACTCTTAATCTCAAAATTGAAAATAAATGGGGAATTTGTCAACCTATAGAATGGAATCTTTAGTTTTATCCTAACCTGAACTAAATCATATTAATAACTGGAAAGATTTGCAAGCAAAAATTACATTCCAAGAAATACATGTATAGTATGAGAACTATGGGACTTTTTTGGAAGACGAATGACATTCTTATGCCAGGAGTTATGATGTTGCCCATTTAAACATGATAGTAACTTCACTCGAAAAGTTTGTATATGCTCAGTTAAGTTACTGATTCGCAATCCCATTTTTCCTTTAAGAAAGGAAACCAGAAAGGAATATATTTAGGAGGCAGTAATGAACACTGGTAGAAGTTGGAAGTGCAATTCATAGTAAATTGTGGGAAAAGTTACCCTTTTAAAAGGAAAATTTCTGAAATTTAAACATTTAAACATTTTTCATTTCTCTAATGCTGTCTAGATTGTATATCAAATAGTCTGTTTAGAGGTTTGCTTTTTGTCCTTGAAGATGCTATAAACATATATTTTTCTGAAGATTAATGAAAAAAATTACTTTTTCTTTATTTTTTTTCCAATATATTCTATTTTATTTGTAAGCCCAGAGGTTCAAGAAGTGCTTTTAGGCAGAGTTTAGTATTCAGCTACCAGTAAAACAAGTTCAGAACAATGACACAAGACATTATTAAACAGTAACTGACCCCTCTGAGATTCTTTTTAAAAGAGCTATTGTAGTCTCTGGGTGCATTACTTTTCTAAAGAATTGAATATGCGGTACAGTAAGTGAAGCTCATGAGGTCGTGCTGGTCCTATGCCAAGTCTGATTTTCATCTGAAACTATTTTTTGGTGGATTTTTTATGTCAGGAACAAAAAAAAAAAGGCAGCTTTTTGTGGTTCTTGTCCAGTAGTGGAGCTGGAAGATACACATATTTCTGTTCATATTTTGTAACAGCTGATTGGCAAAGATTCGTTTTCTGTGCTGCACCGAAGTCCTATTGAAAAACTGTCAGGAAGGTGATATGCTCTGCTCAAAAGTATTATTGAACTGCTTTTGCCGTATCTTTTATTCCATATACCAAGAAAAAATTTTGAGTTATTTATAAAAGACACTGTTTGGGCTACATATAAAGGACATCAAGTAAGATTTAGCCTGTGTGATTATATGTCATACATTTAAAAAAAAATTAACTTCCTCCAGTTCAGAAAAAATTAGAAAGCAACAGACTCTTTAAGAAAACAAAGCCAAACTATCTATTGATTTCAACAGCTTGAGTCAGAAGGGATACACAGGGGAAAAAAGGAATGTAAAGAGAGGAAGGCATTCACTTACGTATTAAAAAAAACGTTTTGGACAACAAAAAAGATGTGATATTAGAAATTATTAAATATAATAAAAGAGAGATGTTACAAAACATTTTAAAAGAGAAACTGATATGAATATTCATGTCTCTACTCCTCTACAGTCAAATATGCTTGAAGTCCTTCAAGTACCTACCAGCAGGCACCTCCCTTTGCTACTCCAGAGCACGACAGAGGACTCAGCGCAGCAACAAACATCCCCACTAGATGGTAGTGGCATCACTAATTGCTGATCCTTCACCTTAAAACTTTTTTTTTTAATTACGTTGACACTTGTACCCTCAAGATTATAACTAAAACACATTGATTTTAAAGCAATTATAAGCCTCCAAAACTTATTAGTAAATTTAACAAATACTGAAATTTCCATCCTGTGAGAAAGCATTTTACTAGCACTTGTTGGGCTAAATGGAACATGAAATAAAGTGTAGGAAACATTTGCACGACTGAAAAGTACTGCGAAATTCAGAAATCATGACAATAAATGAATATTTGCAAAAAAAAAAAATCACTTTGAGTCAATTCAAGATTAAACTAAACTTTCTATGTCCTGAGAATCATCATTTGGGAACTGATATTTTGTTCTTTAACGTCTTCAGTCCTCAGCTGAATTATACTTTTCAAGACTCACTATGCTGCTGTATCAGAAAACGATAATATAATGTAATGTAGAAGGAAAAGTCACCCCAGAAAGCTCATGATAAATAATGGTTGCAACCAGAATTTTCAAGAGACACTTTGCCATAAGAAGGGAGTACTGCTTCTTATTAAATGGTTTGATGGCAAAAATTTATCATCACTTTAATAAATGGAAATACTTCAATGCACATCCTACTGTTTCCAGACACAATGAATTGCTTTTGTTTTCCAAGCAATTACAGAAAAAGTAAGCATTTTTTTCCACAAAACCCCCTATAATTCCAGCCTGCTGTAGTGGATATCAATCCAGTCGTATGTTATATATTTTGGCTTGTCTGAATGTTTTCTGCCCTTACCATTAAATAATGTGTGTGCAGTAGCTATTCTGCTCTGCCATGTTTTTAGAAGGGCCTCTGAGACACTCTGGCCTCTAAGAAAGCCTTCAGAAACCTTTTTCAAATTGTTGGTTGTTTTCTTTTCTGAAGATCTCCTATTCATAGCTCAATAACTTTTTACAGACAAATCCATATTAATCTGCAATTTCATGCAGTCATATTAACCTACTCATTTTACAGAAGCTTTCAGTAACTCAAGGTTAATGCTTCTAGATTTTTTTGGTGCTTGACAAACTGGAAACAGAGGAGGCCAGAAGTAATAGCAACAAGTGAGGAGACAATACCAAGGAGGAAACAAAATCAAATTAAATATGTTGGGTCCATGCCTTGGGCACAATCTGAAGATCCTAAATCAAGTAAAACTCTATTCACAAGTAAATCTAGTTCCCTGATGCACCCACAGATTAAGAATGGCTTGTCTCCTCTTCTAGAAATTATACTAATTGTTTCCTCAGGGGGTAAAATGATGTATATGTGAGCTGTTATGTCTCTGGGCAGACGTTTTCTCTCATGGGAGAGCTTTCAAGGAGAGCATTCTCTTTTCCTGGCTGTAGCTATTGAAGATCATCAAAATAGAGTTATGGTAATCTATCCTGCCAACTTCTGTTATAAATAATGCAGGTTTCAGCCTGATTTATGCATATTTCCAGGGTAAAACACAGGTAAAAAAGCCATGCACACAGTGAATTCTCCGCTAAGCGCTTAAGACAGCTTCTCGGGGCTTTTGCTCCAGGAAAGAATGCAAAGTATGGCCAGGAGGAGATGTGCTGTCTTCAGATCTCAGCTGAAATATCTGCAGTCTGCAATCTGTGAAACAATTTGATTTCCCTGAAACACTGAGAAATGTGGAGAGTTCCCTGAAATCGAGCAGTGAGAAAAGGATTCCCTAGCATTAACAGAGCTTTTTATTTTTCTGATTCCTTTTGTTTTTCTGTGATTTATGTTCTCAGAGGATGCCACATCTGGTAGAATTCAGGACGCAGGTGGCCCCTCTGGTCCCAACCCCACAGATGTGATGCTGCTGTGGCCCCACGTCCCCAGGTCCAGCCAGTGGCAAGGCTGTGCACACACACTGCTAACACGGTGGGCTGCACAGATCAACAGAGAGAGAAAAACTGAATATTTCCCCAGTTGACATATGTTCTGTCTGAGTGCCTTCTCCCCTCCCAAATTTTAGGACAGGCAGTGAAAATAAAAGGCCTGTTAGATAATCAAAGATGGCTTCAGATTTAGGCAGATGTTAAACTCTGAACTGTGATTTTAACTCTCTGCTGGACTCTCAGCTAATGTTTGACGTCCACAAACAACCTTTTTTTCAGAGTAGAGCCCTTTGATCTTTTATTACATACAGAATGTTCTCATCTGAGATATTAGTAGATTCTTTTTTTATAAAGATGAGCGTGCGAAGAAAAGCATAAATTATGTTTCAGAGTGAGAGTGAGAAATTGTAATTGCAGAATTAGCTAAAACAGCTAGTGATAAAGCTAGAAACTGGCAACAAAACTCCCAACATTTTTCTCAAGGGTTATGAAAGCCATACATATAGTAAGGTTCTTATTTAACCATAACAAGAAACTTTAGTGTATAAATTACAGTTTAGTCTAAGTTCCTACGGCTAACAGGTAATACTGCTGTCATACAGAAAGACTGATCAGCTCAGGGGCTTACTCTAAATATCTAGATTTGTAATCTAAGAAAATTCATAAGAGAATATGGCAGCCTCTTTTAGCAATTTATACACATTAGCATTAAAGTGTATCATGTGCTGAAAAGGCAGAGAGAGGGTCAGTGTCTTGTTTTAGTTTGTTTTGGGAGTTTTGGTTTGGGTTGTTTTTTGTAAAGAAACTCTTCTTTCATATACAGCCAGAGGTAGGGGGAATGTGTTCTCGTATGAAACAGAAGATTTTTACAATTAATATTGTTTATCTTCTGTACTTTGATATTTCCAATGGAAACACAATTACAAGTTTGAAATCTTTAGGATTTAAAATGTTCCTAAGTTTAAGATTAGATAAAGTACTTACATATAAACCCCTATTTTGCTTAAGGATAGGAAAGTGACTCCCCCACATCCTTCCCACATGTATCTAAATGTTTATACTGATCACTGGCACTAGAGCAGGTGCCAATAACACTTTTCCAGATGGCTGTCATTTTAAGATATAACAAAAATATAGATCCTAGAAGCTACTGACACCTTCCATGATTATTCTTCTGAAAGTCCTCTGTTAGGACATTGTAATCACTTAAAGTAGAATACCAATGGGGATTCTGAGTGGTTTTGGGGAGTTCTCAGTAGACTTCTGTGCTGTGATGCCTTGTGCAAATATTTCTTACCAGCT
The DNA here is from genome assembly GCA_033628505.1 of Tringa tobata. NCBI lineage: Eukaryota > Metazoa > Chordata > Aves > Charadriiformes > Scolopacidae > Tringa > Tringa tobata. Next base: position 1,004,617 of record JAHREE010000278.1, read on the forward strand.
CTCTTTTGTTATCATTCAAGAATCTATGCTCTTCTCATTTCATATCATAAAGTATTGGAGCTCTGGAAAAATAATGTGTAATGAAGGTCTTAAAATACTTTGTGGTTTCACACTACTTTTTGCTTTGCTTCTCGAATCGTTAAATATGGGAATTTTTTTTCATGTTAAAAGATGTTTCTAGCCTCATGAATGAGGGAAAATGGTGGAAAGTTAATCCATTTTTGAGGGAAAAAAAATGGATGGAAAACATCTGAAGTATTCTAAACGCACCAAAACCAAAAAGTGAAAGAAAACAACTCACAGTTTATTTTTTTCATCAATAATTCGTAACATTGCAGCAAATTTCCTTAATGTTGGTAAATAGTTTCCTGATTTCTGAACACTTCAGGTGTAAATATTAGAGCTACAAGATACAGTGTATTAACTGTAAAATTTTTGAATTGTTGTTGTTTTCAAATGAAAATACAAAAGAATAAGTAAGTACCCTGAAAATCAAAGGGAAAGTTTGATTAATTTTTCATTTCAGCTTATGCTTATTCAACCTTAAGGATTTTCCATTAATTCTTGAAACTGTAATTAGAAACAACTGTGAAAGATAAAGGACGTTAGTTACACAATTTTTACCTCCTTTACGGATATCAAGCCTTGACAAAAGACTGTAATAGAATCATAGAATCATAGAAAGGTTTGGGTTGGAATGGATCTTAAAGATCTTAAAGTTCCAACGACATGTCCCACTAGACCTGGTTGCTCAAAGCCCCATCCAACCTGGTCTTGAACCCCTCCAGGGATGGGGCATCCACAGCTTCCCTGGGCAACCTGAGCCAGTGTCTCACCATCCTTACAGTAATGAATGTCTTTCTAATGTCTAGTCTAAATCTATTGTCAGTTTAAATCCATTCCCTCTCATCCTCAGATATGATTGAGCACCTCAATACAGAGACATGTTTGTAGTAAGAGAGTGTCAAGATCTATTGTTGGTAATTACTTGGGCCTAATGTCAAGGAGACTAGACTAAAATGTCAAGAAGACTACACTAAAAAATCTGCCACTCAGATTTACAGATGCAATCTGCAAATTATTGCACCATGGGAAACCCCTGTGGTTTTAGAGGGCTGCTTGTGACTGATGTTTTTAAGGTCTGAAGTCTCATCAAATGTTGAGAAACATCTTTCAAAACTGTTTTTTTCGTCTAGTGCAAGAAGCAGGATCTTGAAGAAGGTCCCTATGGAGAATGGTAATAGAGGAAGAGAAAGATATGGATTAAATGTTTTGTTTTGTTTTATTTTTTTTTTATTTTCTGTGAAATGCTCATGTATTAACATTGAAATAACCAAGAGACTATATAAGCAGACCTAAAGAGGACAGAACCCAAACTCCTTGCTTTTTCAGCAAAAAAAAAAATTCTCTAAAGAAAGGACAGGGCAGGATGGGGATTAGAAAGAAACTTTACTTGTAGGCTTTTTTTTTTTCTTGGTTATATCTCTTTTTTAAAATCTTTTTGAAAGCATCCAGTACTAGTCACTTTTTAGAAACAGGATAGTGGGGTGGTTTTTAAGAGATGATGGGGGTGATGACTGTAGCACTTAAAAGCCATCGTAATGGACTGGAAATCCAGATTCTGTCTGTTTGGGCAATTATTGTGCTCTTCGAAAAAATGTACTTCACACTTCTCTAACATTTCTTTCTTGTTTGGGATCTGAAATTTCTGTATGACAGTGTATAAATAAGATTATCCAGATTTTATAATCAGGGAAACTGGGGCACTAAGTGGGTAAATGCCTTGCTTAGCCTGTGGCAGAGTTGAGAATTAAACTAGAATTTTCCAACTGCTGGTTTCAGTGCGAAATATAATCTCCTGTATTTGTTACCTTTTTTTTTGAATTTGTGGGGTTGGGGCTTTTTTGGGGTCTTTTAATGTTAATTCCATTTTTGTTATAGTAATTATGGAGCTACAGTAACCTAGACTCCAGTTTGCAGCCAGCTGTAAATGACTAGGGCAATAGCCATTTCTCCCCATTTTCAGATATAAAACCCATGGCTGTCTCAGTTACACAAGAAATAAGCAGACCTGAGAGAAAGTTTCTGATTCACAGCTAACTACTATGTTATTTGAGTATGAGCACATCCTTGGATACAAGATCCGTTAGGAAAAAGCCTTCAAATCTCATCTTGCTTGGCTAAAGAAGTTAACTTGTTTTAAATCATGGTATACACAATCCTGTCCATAATACAAATAGAACCATGTAAGTCTGCTAATACTTTGGGAAATTCAGCTCTTAAGAAGTTCATGATAAAGTCCGGGTTTTTCCATTTTATATTCTTAAAGTCTACTTGCCAAAGAAAGAGAATAATACTTAATTCTTTCAATTTTTTTAAAAAAAACCCTAACCTAAGCTACATAACTTATTAACAAAAATGTTTGTGTTCTATAATGATTCACAGTGCTAGAAGACTGTAAATCTTTTCATAGAACGACAGAACGGTAAGGATTGGAAGGGATCTTTGGAGACCATCTAGTCCAATCCCATTCTTTAACCAAGACGTTAGAATACATACTATCAAAGAAGTTAACCAGTCATGAAACCTTAGAAAAGCAGAACCCTGCATCCAAGTGTGGAATTCAGGAGAAATGGAGAGGGGAAACCGGAAAAAGAGGGAATATGGAGACTCGATACATCAGCACACCTGGGCAATTAAGTAAGAGAAACACAAAATACTGATACATAAGTCAGCTCCAAGTATAAACAGATAAAAACATGAGCTTATATATTATTTCTGTGGAATGCAGTATTTGAGCAGTTTAATCTGCTCTTTTCCACCCTCAGTGTAACAGCCACATTTATATGACTCTATCACTTTGCTGGCCCTGGGGGATCAGCCTTCCACTGAAGTGTTTTCTCAGTTATTTTCTCTGACTCCAAAGACTACCTTTTTCCTGAGCTGGAAGCTGGGATGCTTTGTCATTCCCTTGGAGTATTTCTTCTTTGTCCAGGAAGGCCAGTGTTCTAGGACAAGTAAAAAGGAGTAGCAAAAATTTTCTGCATACAGAAAACCTTTGTGAATAAATTGCTTGAACGTGGTCACCAGCTGGAGTAAACCTTTGCTTGTTCATGACTATGTAAATTTCTGTTTCTATCAGTTTGAAAGTCCAAGTCGTGTTTATCTGCTTTCATATATCAGAGATGTGTTATTCCCCTGTGCACCTGGCCAGTTTTATTGGGTTTGATTATTGCCGTTGCCCTTTTACATTTAATTGCCAATGATGTTAGTGTCACTAAAATTAATTTGTATCTTATGGAATGTAGTTTGGTTGACTGCTTGCTTTTTTGATTACATTTGATTTGATTGAAAGGTTAAGAATACGAAACACATATTTCCTGATTTGATTACAGATTCATGACATGATTTTCATAGATTGCGTTTTATAAAAAACAACTTTAATGGTGATGTGGCTGCAAAAAGCGGTGTCTTTGGGCATGTCCTTTTCTACTTCGTCTGCAAGTCACAGCTCAGGCTTATGATGTACAAATTATGATTTTTTTTTATTAATAATGCTTATTGTTACATGTTTGGATGGCATGGAAAACTGTTATTAATATTCCCTACAATAATGTGTGAAGTATGGCAAAACTTACATTATCTCTTCCAAAATTAACCTAGGATTAATAACAAAAAATGTGTTCGTCTTTTGCTTTTGCAATTACAGTGGAAGACTTACATAATAAAAAACGTTTGGTATAACAAAAAGAAAGATTCAAGCATGAGTTAAAGACAGAGAGGCAAGGGCTGTTTTCTACCTTTTAAAATGAGACCATATTCTCATTTTGTTGATGTCATAGTAGCAATTTAAGACACATTAAAGGGATTTGATTTTCTGGCAAGTAGATTTGTACATTTCCAAAGCTGAACATAAATGAGCAATCTAAAACCTAGAATCACTTTTGTGAATGAAGACTTACCTACGGACAATTAGAACAAAGGGTTTAGGAATCTTAGGATCTCTTCAAGACATTCTCCATCCATGCAAGAAACACACAGCACAAGGCAGGTCCTGGTCTTTAAGACTTGGCTGCAGCATTCTGTGGTTCTCAGAGTACACATGGACTGCTTTTCTTGCCAGGTAAAGAAATGTATGGATGGGGGCTTTTGTGCATCTGATCTCATTCTAATGTGGGATTAAAATATGCCTGGATCACTAACATGGTCCTAGGGATTAAGATATGCTCCTGGATCATGTACTCTAAATATAGCTTATATATCCTAACAGAAGCCACTTCACCACTCTGCACTTCCATCTGTTTGACAGTGCCTCATTCCACATCTGAAATCAGAAGAGTTTTTCTGGGAACTTCCTCTCCTCCAGCTGAGTCTGATAAAATGCTGGCAGGCATTCCTTTCTTTATCTATGCTGAGTGAGTGTTTAAGTGTGCAACAGGTTGATAAAAGAGATTCGCAGTGATTGAGAGAAAAGATCTCTGCAAGAACACCATTTCCTTGTCCATACTACTTTCCAGCACTTTATTTAAAGAAAGAACATTAAATTTCCTCTGGTATATTGCTAGAGTGTCAGTTAAACAATCTCAAGTGTCCTTACCTACTAATTGATGGAGCTGCTTGGAAGCGAGTTTGGTTGTTTTAATTGCATCATTTCTCTTCCAAGCTCATTTTTTGAGCATGGGATAAAGTTTTCATAGCTGATCTGCACTTTGTTTCATTGGGAGTGTGTGTGTCTTAAAAATACAATTCTGTACCTATATTCCACATACTCATATATTCATAAGGGCTCTTCATTTAACAACATCCCTGACATTAGAGGAGGAAATTATTCTTTTAAAAAAGATAGAGAAAGAGAGAGAGAGAATGCTCTACATTAGCAGTATGTGCCTGCAATAATTATGTATCCTTTTAAGTGGAGAGGAATACTCTCCTAATTAGAAAACCCTTGGGAATATTCAGCCAATGAAATGCAGTGATTGACGGCATGTTGCTAACCTACTAGATTTAAATAGGTGTTGACTCACTGCAACAGTGGTCATAGCAACAGATCATTCCATTTGGAGGCGAGAGGGATGTAGAGGAATACTGCACTTGAAATATTTTTATACTTAAACAGACACACACAAAGATATAGATATAAATATCTAAAAACATGCTTTCCAAGAGCCATATAATCTTTTCACAACCGAGGAGCTTTGCCCTCAGCTGTACTTGGAGTCTACACACTCAAAGGTACAAAAATGAGAATAGAACCATTCAGGTTTGCTGCAGTATCTCGTATCCTGACTTTGTTCTGCTTAGCAAACATTCTTAAATCAATTGTAGATTAATCATGAAACAAAGTACATTAAAAAAATTGCATGAGAGTAGGTTAACACAGTTTATATTGTTTTTAAATATATGAGTTTTTTTTAAAGTGAAATCTGAACTTTTAAACAGAAGATTACTTCTGATTTACTTTTACTCTATGTTTTGTATAATCAGAAGGGCTTGGGTTGTAGAAAGTAACATGCCAACATACCACCCACACAGTGATATTTTAACCACTCACTACCACAGCAACAAGGTGCCTTCATCATTGATGAGTTCCTGAGGTAAATTGGTTCCAGAGGATTCATTTATGATACAAAAACCATTGTTTTGATTTTACAGTGACAGTTTGGGACTAAAAGCTCCCTTTTCAGTAGGTACATCCGTAACTGAGAACAGTTATAGGTGTGTGTATACCAGTCTTTGGAAGCAAAAGAGATCAATTAAAAAGCCAAAACGCTTGAGACAATGACAGAGTAGTGGAACCATACTCATGTTACCAGAATAATCCTATAGGAAGCTTTTATGCTACACCTAGCTAAGATACTTACTTAGTCCCCTTTAGCATCTCAGTAGCTTAGTGTCTTTATTATTATTTTGATAATAATACTACCAATAATTTTTAATAATTGATAATAGCAGCATTTTACACTAGTGATCTAAGAGTTTGGAAAAAAATAATGGGCCAATGACACAGTAAACATTTTTCCCATCACAGTTAAGCACTCTAAAAGTTGGACTATCTTTCATCTGAACTGCTGCTGGAAAACATGGATGCAAAATTATTACAAGAATGTAGAACATTATGCCGCTCAACAGGTTTTGCTTCAGCTGCACTGCTCACAGCAATGTTTAAAAGTGCTGCCCAGAATCTTCAGTTCTCTTTATAGAAGAACTGCCTCATTTTATTAAAAGTAAGAAAAAGCAGTGTCAAATAGATGCTCAGAATGTTTGTCTTTTCAGACAGAAAATGCATAGTATTGTGGGCCAAACTTTGATCCCATGACAGCAAATCACTGATTTAAACTGATTTCCAAACAAACATACAAGTCTGCTGATCTTTGGCAGAATATGGAAAAGCTGGATCTAGTTTTGTATTTAAAAAAAAAATCCCCAAAATGGAGCAGATGCAATCACTCATTAAAACTTCTATCAAACATTTCTTGGGACTTGGACATCTTTTAGCATTTGATGCAGCAATTCGTTAATTTATTACATACTGTGGTTCACAAGCTTGGCAGACCAGAAGACAGAGACGTGTGTTTTTTGTTTTCTCCCCTGTAAAGTATATAGGGATGGTGTGAGAACATCAGAGGAGGAAAAAAAAAAGAAAAAATTAGCTATGAATCTCTCTGCAGAGCTTCCTTGGTAGGTATTCAGTAGGGATAAGCACAGCTGACTGCTGGGGTCATGGGTATTCCCTTATGGTAACAATTACTGTGGTATCTTTTTCTTATTAATACCCTGCGAGAGATATTTCCCCTCAAACCCAATGAATCTATCTACCACAGAGTTCGTTCACCCAGAGACAGAGTGCAGAAATTCCCCTCAAGGGCAAATGCCTGCTAAATAAAAAGGTGTCACTTCTCACAATGGTTGCATTAATGATTCTAATAAACTTTGAGACTGTGTAGCTTAATCACATATAGTTTAAATATATATAGCTAATTACAGCACAGAAAGAGCATATAAGAAGTTTATTGACTAGTGTTACTCATCCATAAAAGATTAATTTTTCCTTATACATTTTTTAGTATACATTCCTATATATTTGTATATCTGAGGTCACCTTATAATTTGTAAATCTTCAGCAATGAATTCTCATCAGTTAAGACTAAAAAGCATTTGGAAACGCATGCTGACAAGTGTGAGAACAATTTTAAGTCTTTAGTTCATAATATGACAACATTTGGTAAATTTCTACAATCTCATGCTACGGATAGAAACAAATCAAACAGAAAGCGATTGCACTAAGGTGCTGATAACGGCTGTGGAGTCATTACACCCCATAAATTTCAATGAGAGGAGCTGATAAATCCAACAGTGTTACCAACAGAAATCTCTAAAGTCCCCTTGGCATTCAGGCCAACAGCTTCTAGAGTTGTCTCAAAGGATGCTTGGAAACAGTGCTCACATGTAAGAGGTTAAAGCACATCTTTCTCTCTACATAGAGACAGGAAATATATATTCTCTACCTAAAGACAGAAAATATATATTCTCTATATATTCTTTTAAAGACAAATTTCAAACCCAGTATCCAGGAACAGGTTGCACTTTTACTTTTCATATAGTTTAACTTTCTTTCCAACACTGCCAATGCTGGAAACTACAACGCTGCCAGGCATGCTGAGAACAACCTACACAGTGCTATAGACTGCTATCAACCAAACCCACTGCACAGTCCTTTTCTGAATTATTTTTTTTTCAATATATCCTAAAAAGTAATTGTTCTATATTTGTTAGGAACTTAATGTTATTTCCACAGAATTATTTAGTAAAGTCATGTTCTTCATGTGGGATAGGTCTATCCATTTTCACAGCTTCTAGTCAGTGAAAACACCAAGGGATATAAAAAAAACCTTTAAAAATGTAAGACATCTTTCTCCCCAAAATTACAGGGCAAAGAAAGTTTACTTCATGATCTTGAAGTGCATACATTCATTGGTTATCACTGGTTTTGCAGCACTGTTGATGTAATTAATCATAAACCCAAGTGTTTTTAAAAAGCTTCTTTTACGAATACCTCTTTGGAAGATAACACCAACGAGGCTGCAACCTTCTCCCTTCTGTCTTCCAAGGATCAAATAATTATTTTCAAAGGGTGGTGGGTTCCTTTTCTTATGTTCCTATGTCATCTATTGATAAACATGCATGTCAGAGTCATAAAACAACAAATCTCTAGCACATCTCCTTTCAGCTCTTCTGAAAACACATCTTTTACTGACTGACTATTGAGATGGAAAAACAGTCATGGAAAATCTTAGTCACGCTTAGGACAGCAAGTTTGAACTAATTGCTCAGAATGCTTTAAATATTAGTATAGGGACTGATAAGGAAAAGATCAGTCAGGGGATTGATATGGAGGAAAAAAGAGCATTGTGGTAACTTTTTGGCATCTTGGAATTTTTATTAAGAAAACAGGTTGCCATATTTCGTGCCAGCAAGTCACATGGGCAGATAAAATACCATTGAAGTAATCAGTTGGAGGTCATAAACGTATGTCTGAGTTTTTACTATTTGCTGGGCTAAGATAACACTTCCTGACCAGTCACATAAGGAAGCACATAGGTTAGTTTAAAGTTAGCCTAGCTACAGGATAAGTTTAAAGAGATTTCAGTGCCAAAAACTGAAGACACAAAACTAACCACATACTTTTCAGTCCTAAAAAAAAAAAAACAAAACACCAAAACCGTGATTTTTTAAAAAGATCCATCACTTCTGGAAATAGTTCTTTAAATATTGATTAACTGAGATACAGAATAAGTGGTGGAAAAAATCCTAACCCAGAGAAACCCCATAAATAGAAAAGTTATAGCAGAATCTTTGCAAACAAATACAAACACATGAAGAGAGTAATGGAACACGGGGGAATAAAATACATCTGATATAATTAAATGATAAAATTAAATGGGAAAATAGAGATTGGAGCACACTGATAGGTAATAAATATCATTGGTAGAAAATTAGTTGTATTCTTCCACACAGATAGTAAATTAGAAGAAATTGTGTTGAAATAAACAGAGTTACAATAGAATAAAAATTAAAAAAACCTAAACTTTGTGATATCAGAATTTGGTCAAATCCATGACATGAAAATAGAAGAAAAATGTCAGATTTGTCTTTCGAAAAAGTTAAAGCAAAATTCAGAACCAAGATAATGAATATATTGTATGGGACAGCAGGACCAAAAGCAATGGTGGCTTTATGGGTATGCGAAAAATTATATAGCGCTATAAAAAAGAGGTATTCTTTATCAGGCAATTTCTCAAGTAAGATATAGTGTATGAGAAACTGAGGAAGGCCAAGAGAAGTCAGTTGCTTAAATATTCCAAACTACTATATGATAGTAGTTTTTATTTGTGGATTTGTGTCCCAAGATGCAAGGAATAGGATAGATCATGTTGTCTTTGAGCAGGACAGAAGCATGTAGGCTGCTTTATAAGAACATTTGTAAAAACTAAGAGACATCTATTATTACTGAATGACTGTTCTTCAGTTAAGGTGGAACAATGGATAGATATCGGGGGTAAAACTCTCTGGCTCGATATTAAATTACAAAGCATAAATGTAATTCAAAAAGGTTACTAAGGATATTGCATGGTGATAAAGATAAGGACATATATGAATGAGCATCCCACAAAAGTTGACTAACAAAAAGGGAGAATCAAAACAGGTGCAGTTATCAGACAGACACAAGGGTAATATCTGATGTATCACTGGGGGGGAAATAAAGACAAAATTATGTAACTGCTTAATGTAATTTTCATCTTCATTATGAGGAAAATATAGATATACTTAAAATATAGATATACTTAAAAATATAGATATTTCAAAAAAAGAAACCCAAGTCTAAAATAAAAACACCCACAGACTTCAAAAGAAGTGTCATCATTCTGTTAATCTGTTGTGTGTGTATCTATATTTGAAAAAGTAACTGTATAACTGTTGTTAAACTTGGCTCTTAAGACTTAGCTTGCCTGTTACATATCACAGAATACTTCAGAGCTGTTTTGAATGCATCAATTTTTAAGACAGTCAAAACTGTCTTTTGATTTCTTTTTTAACTTAGATTAATTTATTTTCTTTCCTACCTGTACATCCCATTTTAAATCTGCTTAACACTGATCTGTTGCTCTCCACTATTGTGTTTTGCTAATTTCCTGATTTTGTTTTGCAGACTTCCCTAGGTTCTCTCTTGTAAATGACACCGAATAACAACTATCAAGGCCATAGACTCTCTTTTTATTCAGATAAGCACTTCAGATGAGAAAAATGGCAAGAGGAATAAAGATGCAAATATAAGTACCAAACCTAATAAGAAAGTCAGAATAATTATTTAAAAATCAGTTGCATTTTTGTGACCTCACTCAGCAAGAATTATACTGAACAAATTGCCATGATTGGAACAAAGAAATCAGGCTATTGGTATGCTTATTTTTACTTCACTGGGACAGAGATTATGTGTGTTTGAATAACGTATACCACAACAAAGAAGAACCATGAGCACTGTAATCTCTATTTCTCACTGATGTCATCCTATGGCAGAGTTTTGGATTACTTTTCAGAAGCCTCTTTCTCTTCCACTGATTCTCAGATAACAAGTTCACATCAATCTTTCCAGTCAACTGCTTGAAATAAAAAAGCTGGGAGAAAAGGTCTCATTCTTCACTTAAGTGAACTGTTGCAAAAATTCTGATGATGCAAGAAGGCTGCATTTCCTAAAAAAATCACTAGCTCTTGGTAGCTATCTCCCCAAAGTTTTAGGCAAGCAATTGGGCCCTACAGACACAAAGGATAATATATGATACAGTACTAGGATACTAGGTCTCAGTAACAGGATGAAGCACGTATTTCATTTGAATTTCTCAGGCACTCCTACACAATGGTAATGCACAAGTATCAGCAAACATAAGTCATGATGTTACAAGCAAAGCAAGACATCCATATACATGGTGATCTAAACCAATGTAATCGGGGGACGTATGATGATTTATATAGTTTGAGAGCAAAGTCATATCAAACATGACATAAAGACGTCTCAATCCAGACTTGATCTAAACACTTGCTTGTTGTAGTCTCAGAAATATTCTAGATGCAGCCAATGTATATAACTATCTTCCTGATTTGGATGCTATAGAAACTGCAGTGCATTTCCAAATAAGACTAACTATAATTTATTTAAAAAAAAAAAACCAAAAAAGCAACAAAAAACAAACCTCTGGTTTTATCTGTAGTTTTAAAATATTATTTTTGCATTTTTAGAATAATTAGAACTTACTCAGAATTTAGAGATAAGTATTTGATAAATCATTAACATAGTGATTAAACAGACATGAATGTAAATACTGATGCACTTTTATGCATTTTTTCAAGAGACAAATTTGGACATAACAGTTAATGTACTTTAAAATAGCTAATCAGCACCAATTAACATGTATGGTGATCTTTATGTCACAAGCTGTAAGAAGACTGGTAATCTTTTACTACAGACAGGGAATTCTCCTTTCTTATTTTTTGAAAGAGAGAGGTGCCTTAATCTAGGTATTCCCAGGGTTGGGGCTAAAACAGGTCAGGCAGCAGTTGGTGGCCACTGCACAAGGTTAAACCAAGCCCCAGCCAGCTCAGGCCAAGGCAAGTGAAGGCAAGTGCTGAGAACCTGCACTTGCCAGGACAGCGTAAAGCCTGGCACCTTCTCCTGGTAATGGTGTTTACCGGACCACGCTGGAGGTGTTAACTGTGTTAGTAGATTCTATGATCACTTTTCAGGGAAACCCTATGACAATAGAAGAATAAATTCATGGCTTTACGGCTTTGCCCACAGCTGCTTTCACAAAAGGGAATACACCAATTTTTTATTTACCCCTGGTAAATCAAAACCACTTGCTTAGAGATGCTTAAAGAAAAGTCCCAAACCTTAGATACAAAGGTAGAATTACTCTGCAAATTCGAACAGAGCAACAAAGTATCAATTCATAGATTTTCCCGATTCTCCACCTACTTGCATTATGCATGGAGCAGTGTGACATAGGCAGGCTTGGCAGACCACACATTGTCTAATCACTAGTTCATAAAGTACCAGTGCTTCGAGCTGATGAAAAAATCATGTGTTATTAAAATCTGCTATCCAGAAATCATGGTATTGCCTCTTTCTTTAGTGGAGGTGAAGGCAACTAATTGATGTATAAACCAACCTAAGACACTGATTTAATTCATTTTTCCAGAACATTGGCATTGTGAAATTCCCTCAAAAAAAGTAAATATAGCAAAGGCTTTGTGACATTCAATTTTTTTTTTTAGATTGCTATGGGATTTTCTACAGTATATGCTGTACAACTTAAAAGAAAATTGTAGTTTCTGTATTTACCATTATTAAACTTGAGTTTATAACAACCTGCAATTATACAGGTCAGAGATCACTCACATTGTCAAAAGAGAAAATTTGCTTTTGTTTACATGGTTTTATTGGTCTTAATATACTAAACAATGACTTCAGTTGTCCACATTCAGTATTGAAGTTAAGTATGAGAAACTGAAGATCACAAAAGTTTTTATCTTTAAGTACTGCTAAGTCAATTAAGGATATTTAAAGGCTCGTCAAAATCCCAAGGTTTAGGCAGACCTGTTAGGAGGCTGTGACCACAAAACATTCTAATTGTGTTCTCCAGTTCGTGATTTTTTTATAGATAAGAAAATCTAATTAATGAGCACTTTTAAGATACAATAAAAAAAATGTCTCAAAGGTCCCTACACTCTGGTAATGTCCCTTCAATCATTTAGTTGGTATGTTGAAAGACAATGTGAAAAGAGTCTTCAAGGCAAGCCTAACCAAAATAAACAGTCCCTGTGTAATAAACAAAGTGTGAACTCTCAACTACTTAATTAGAATTGAAAAGAAATCTAAACCATACATTGAATTAGAATAGATAAGGGGAATAAAGACGTGATAAAATAGATGCAAATGTAAACAGCCTTGTTGGCAATGGATCAGAAAAGGCTAAGACAGGACAGGTAGTTCTGTTACAGATGGGAGAAACAAAGAAAATTTCAGTAAAACAAAGAAAAGAGTTTCTAGGTTGAAACTTAAATTAAAGCTTTTGCAATTCTGTGGAGTACCTGGCACTAACTTACAAAACTTTCTAAAAAAATTAAATCATGGCCCGAAAAATTTCAAAATGAGAATAAACACTATGCTTTGAAAAGTTAATACAGCAAGGTCTTTTACAGTCAAAAGCAGAAGCTCTTTCTGTGCCCCAGACTCCCTATCTGTAACAAAAACAATGTAACAATCATAATGGGTTTCCCTCTATAGCACTTCGAAATCTGTATAAAAATGCCAATATATTTCTAGTAGACAGCTTTCCAAAAATGAAACCTAAATATTTAAAAGTATTTGTAGAGAAAGACTTACCTTTTTTTTTATTTTATTTTCAGCAGACTATAAAACAGTAAAAAATTAAGGAAATTACCCTTTTCATAGAACATAACATTCTTTGTTTGTAGTGAGACTCATGTTTAATGTGTTCAAGTAGCTTTTTAAAAAAAATAGAGCAAGGCAATGGATTGCATATCCAAAGAGAATTCTAGAAGTTTAGGCTGTCAACAAGTTGTTCCCTGTGAGTGAAATTATCACACAACAGATACAGGAGGCACTATTAAAATTGTTAGTAAATTTCCAGGAACTATCTGCATGGTTTTAGAAAAATCACCAATAAAGCTGGAATATGTGGTGAGCAGAGGACAGGAGGAAAGAAAGGGCTGTGGACAGGGTGTGCAGGGTGAACAATGTGAGACGACTGCAGGCAGGAACCAGGCAGCACAGGAAGTTGCCTCCTGAGTTTACCTGCTTTATTCATTTTTAAATATCTTACAAAATGGGTGCCCCAAATCCAGCAAATTTCTAGGGACAATTTTTGATACAGGCTGGACACAATCATGTTGAAAGTGCTTTGTTGGATCGGCTACTCCCAACCAAGGATGAACTTGTCAGATGTGTAATAGCTGATGAAAGCCTTTGCTGAAGTGACCATGAGACGGCAGAGATTTAATATCCTCGGGAAAGGGCAGCAGGAGACTCCAGCACAGCGGACATAGGCATCGTCAGGGAACTGATAGGCACGAAGACATGGGATGCTGCCAGGCAGGAGAAAGAGGTCCAGGACAGCTAGTTGATCTTCTAAGAGGGCAACCTTCATAAAGCACTCTCTAATGGTCCATTCCAATGTGCAAAAAGCTGAATAGGCACGGCAAGTCGCCAAACAGGTTAACTAAAGAATTGCTGACTGAACTAAAAAAATAAAAAGATGCTGTATGAAAGATTGAAAAGGGGACAGGCTACCAATGTGAAATGCAGAAACATCACCTAAATTTGCAGCACTGGATTTGAAAATGGCAAGGATGTGAAAGGCAGCTGCAAATATTCTCCCATATCCAGTGGATCTGTTTAAGCTTCAGATCTGCCCCCCAAATCTTTTCTCTAAATGTCATGAACCATAAATTGGCAATGAGACTACTCTTCATCATATGAAGAACATTTTGGGGGCAGAGTGTGCAGGGGGAGCCAAAGTTGGATCAGCGTAGTCAAAGATGCCTGCCTCTAAATCCAAGTTAATTTGGTTGGTTTCATTCCCTGGAAAGTAAAATGGAGGAAAAAAGGGGAATATATACTTTGACCAAATGAATTGAAGTTAGGTTTTAGAAAGATCAAGTGAATTTTTATACAACAAAGCACAGACCTTTTTGATATAGGCAAAGATTAGATGGCAATTTAGATAAATTTGAGTCTGGGAAAATTTCAGCTGAATCCACAAGTGAGAAAGGAAATTTTATAACTTGACGATCTCGGATACATTTACCTTCTGTAAAGTCTTTTAAGACATTACTGCCCTAACCTATCTGAACTATCTTTCTGCCAAAGATTGTTGCCCTGTAGAGAAACCAGAGAACAGGCTGCGTGTTCTTACAGTTGCTTTGATTCACAGTCTGGCTCTAAGCCTCCAAATCCTAATCAAGGGAACTTTTTACTGATATCTCAAAGTGCAGCAGCTGACGAGCACCCTGTTCTGCTGGAGATACTGAGATGATGGTGATCTCTGGCAAAAGTGCAAGAAACTGCTTCAGCTTAATCCACACTAGTGCATCTGACAGAACTTTAAATTAGGATTTCCCACCTTAGACTGGACAAAAATTGAATTTTTTCTCTATTCTAACTGTGTTTTAGACTATTTTTTTCACTTTTGTCTGCAGCAATTTTTAAAGGAAAAGTGAGACTTAATTGAGGGAGTAATATTTAACTACTACCAGAATTAAATATATTTTCAAACTGTTTGTGCCTGTCTTCTCATACTTACATAATGTTAAACTCCCTGTCCTTTTAATGTTTCATCTCTGAATTTGTTGCTACAGGCTTTGAAACAGCAGTTAACTGCATTCTGGAATTTAGACGAGCTGTGACCTATTTCCCACCCACCTCACCCCCCTGGTGCCAAAAGCATGGCCTTTCAAAACAAGCTGTATCAAATCAAAGATTTGCTGAAACTTATTAGGGAAAAGTATTCACTTCTAATCCATCAGTACAAGCACAGCACTGTAGTGCACAATAATGAATACACAGGGGTCCATGTGAGCTTCACTGGTGAACTTGGTGGGTATTTTGCCCAGGTACATAATCAACTTTAAGGTAGGTAAGATTATTACTCTCATAGTTTCTGTTAGAAGACTTCTTATTTACTGGGGAGAAGTGCTGTCCTTGTCCAGTAAATGTAAAAAAAGATGCTCAGAGGGCTGGAGCACCTCCCCTATGAGGACAGGCTGAGAGAGTTGGGGTTGTTCAGCCTGGAGGAGAGAAGGCTCCGGGGAGACCTTAGAGCCCCTTCCAGTACCTAAAGGGAGACTACAGGAGAGATGGGGAGGGACCTTTATCAGGGAGTGGAGTGACAGGATGAAGGGTAATGGTTTTAAACTGAAAGAGGACAGATTTAGACTAGATATTAGGAAGAAATTCTGTACTGCTAGGGTGGTGAGGCACTGGAACAGGTTGCCCAGAGAAGCTGTGGCTGCCCCATCCCTGGAAGTGTTCAAGGCCAGGCTGGATGGGGCTTTCAGCAACCTGGTCTGGTGGGAGGTGTCCCTGCTCACGGCAGGGGGGTTGGAACTAGATAATCTTTAAGGTCCTTTCCAACCTGAACCATTCTATGATTCTATGATTTTCTGAGTACTATTCAGAGCTAAAAAGGTATTTTTGTTCATTCACTTAAAAAAAAATTATCACAAAACTCCACAGGTGATACTTTCATTTATAAGACATCATTCCTAACTGGGCTCTGCCTTTCAAGCAGAATAACCTGATAATAGTGATGATTTCACATACTGATGACAATCAGCAGACATTACTGCAGATTTTGAAATAGTTCTGTAGCTGCATTGGCTTGGAGACTGAATTAATGCACCAGTTGAAAGGAAGGTAGTATCCAGGAGATACTGTTTCTTCTTCCTTCTGGCAATTTCTTGCGGCAATTCTCTTTGCATCAGTTTGGAAACTATAAATGCAAGATAATAAGAGTTCTTTTATTCTCCCGTCCTGTCTTTGTTCAGATTCTTCAGGACAGCAATGTGTTCATATCGATCTATCCACTGTGATATATAAATACATATATATACACATACGCACATACATCGTGTCTGAGAACTGTGCTTATTTCAGAGACAGACCTTTCCTTACACTTACACTTGAAGATAAAAGGGTAAGAAATAAATTAATGTAAATTCTGGAAAAATATAAGGATTTGATGCATTAAATGAAACTGCAATATGTTAATAAATTTTAAATACAGTCATAAACATTTCCCATATGGATTCAGTATTTCCAGTAAAAGAACATACTTCTGGTGAATATTTTTTCCCTAAAATAGTTATCAACAATAACAGAAAACATAAAATCAAGTGAACAAATAAACAAACAAAAGGTAACAAAATTATACCTCAGTTATTTAAAAAACTCTTCAGAAAAAGAGAATTTTCCAGAGACAAGATGTTCCTTCTTTCAAATGCATTTTAAATCTTCAGTATAGTTTTATATAAACTTTGAATTGAGTGTAAAAGGGTCTTAGAAAAAAGAAACTAAGGGTTTTTTTTCATATTTTTACCAAACAAAAAGGGACCCTGTAATAGACTTTTTAAAGTGGGCTTGAATAGTTATATGCATTCAAAATGAGATCAATATAGTTTTCAGGTACTGAACTGAAGGGCTTCGTATTTTATTAAACAATTTCTTCTGCCCTTCTACAATTTTTGAAGCATTTATATATAAGATATATTATAACTCTCGTAAAGTTGATTTGGTTTTCATTTCAGGCTGTTCACAGTGTCTACTTCGTAACTTTTGGCAGCAAATTTTTAAGAACTTGCAACCATACACACTGTCTCTCAATGCAAGAAAATGCTGATAAACAATCACAGTGACAATTATTTTATTATTACTAAGCTTTCTGATTTCTGAGCATTTGGTTTCACACTTAAAGCACAGATTTGAATGAGCAGTCATGCGCACAATAGCTGTGTAGCCACATAGAACTTGTTATAAACTTTATTGTAGTCCACCCCCAACAACAGCAGGCAAAATCTCTACAGAAGTTCAGCCAGTTAAAAACTTTGAGGATTATATTAAGGATACTCTGCTGTAGTTTATAGGAACTTTAATATCTTGTACTAAGATATTAAGTTCACACAAGCCACAAAAAGGCACATAGTAGATAACACAGAAATTTGCATCCTTTCTCCTGAAAGGAAAGCAACCTCACAAAAAAAGTACATGAAAGAGGGCAGGCATTTAGGTAGCACAAAAATGGCTCTTCACAGGAAATAATGAATCTGTAATATACAGAGAAAGTGCTTAAAGCAGACATGACACTTTTTGCAACACCAAGGGAAACATTAGTTCTGTCATTTCAAAACATATGAGCTCCTCACTGGAACCATGGCATTTTTGCAAAGTACTTTTGTTGTTATTCCATCTACATTAAACAGAAAAATGCATGATATAAAGTGTTATAGTCCTATTTTAGTACGTTTTATATGTAAAAATACCAGACAGTTACTTGCATTCTTCTGCATTTCATGAATCTGTCTTTAATAATCCAAGGAAAAATTTCCCTGTGACATTTTTACAGAAAGGACTGGGATCTTTTAACAAAGTTTTAAGTATAACACTAGATAAAAGATTTATTGTATGAATTCAATATACATTTTCTTAATATACATTTTGTATGGCTGGAAACCATAATGAACTGCTGGGAAAGTTTAGCTTTAGTCTGTGCAATATAACTTCTTAATATCTGCAATAACTACTTCTGTAAAGAACTTAAATAATATGAATCTCTCTGATGAATCTTATGTCAAAGTTATATCCAAAACCTAATTACTTTGCAGGAGCATTTGGCTGGCATCTTGCTTGTCAATCTCTTCAAGAAAACTTAGGAGAGCAGATAAAGTTTGGGGGGAAAAATGAAAAATATCACTTCTTCAAATGTTTCTGGAGTTATAACTGCTTATGACTAAAATAAGTTTTGCCTGCTTTTAACTCCTACAGAAATTTATAGTCAACATAGTTTTGAAGACAGCAACTGAAGAGAGAATTTAACAACAGTTCAGGTGCCCCAGCTTTTGAATCCTGGAGATAGATACTGTCCTGTTGGACCTGCAGTGGTGGCAATGGTGAAGGAACAGGAAAGCCCAAAGTTAACTGCAAAATTCCAAGATGAGGTTTCAAAATTGACACATGAAAAAAAAAAAAAAAAAGCTCCAGCCAAACACATTTCCTTACTTGTAGAAAGTACAAAGTAGAGAAATAAATCTGTTCAGATTTTCTAAGATTTTCTTTCTTTTCTAAGACTTTCCAAGACTTTAGAAACTTAAGATCTCCTGATTTATTTTGCAACAGTTACTCTAACAACAGAGTTAATCTTTAAGGACTCATTTGTATTCCTACTGAAAGCATTAGTCTGGAGTAAAACCTGAGGCAATAGTGTCAGAACACGGAGCTTGAAAGAGGGGGATAGATAGGTTTCTCTCATATCAGAATTAATATTACCAGGTCAGAAAGCCTGTATATATTATTTATCCTTTATTAACATTGTAATAATGCTATAATCAGTTAAGCTTCAAGAGTCACATTAATATGTCTCTCATTTGCCCCTGCATTCTTAGGAGGCAAACTGATCCACAAAAAGCAATACTGCACACTACTAAAATTAATCATACAAAGTCTTCTGCCAATACAAGAAAAAGAACACCAGACTTCTCCCGAGCACTCAGTGTAGACATTCCATCTCATTTTTTCATGTGAAAGAAGATATTCTTGCGCTCTGACTGGATACAGTAACTGTTACTCTTTTCCAAGTTATAATAAATGTTATTCTGTTCTGGTGTGCGTTATTCAGTCTTCAGTTGCATTTTTTTAAGAAAATATTTTAAATAGATAAATAAGCAAGAGGTTGGGGACATTCATGCATGGGCACCACCCCACTATCTAACTTTCAATTCTGCTTGAAAAACTATTTGGCAGACTAGGATTTCTCAAGGCTTTGTATCTCTTTGGTAAGGAAGCTCCATCTTTTAGGCAAACTGAAGAAGCCCTTATATTTTAAGTTTCATAAATTCATAAATTGGTAAATTCTCTTGTGAACACCATTACAAAATAGAGTAGGAAAGGAACTAGAAGAATTATTACCCTGAAGGACTTTTCACTTCCTAGTACTGTTCATTTTTAGATTCCATCAGCTGCTGTCATCAGAAGAAAATGTCACTGCAGAGACGCATATATCAGGAGACAAAAACAATCTTCATAAGCTGACAAATCCACTTGTATAACACCTAAGTTTTCTGTCACAGGAAATCCAGGAAAGATATGGAGATGAGTATTTTTCTCCACCCCTGCACTGCCTCTTTAATATCTGCATTTGGAAGTTCTCCTTTGCATTGCCTCAAAAGCTAAGAAGGAACAGCAGCCAGGCCAAACACTTGTCACAAAGACCCTCACTTCAGCTCTAGAGCCGTTTCAGCTCTGCAGTCAAGCATATCGCAGTCGTACTAAAAGTGAATTGTGAAAGCCAGGCAAGGCACTTTCTACATTACTTTTGCATCTCTGTAATTCCAGACATGACCACTTTGCTATTTTTATTTCTTTATTTCTGGAGACTTTATAAGTATCAGGGTCTCATAGAACTGTTTTGGTTGGAAGAGATCATTGAGATCATTGACTCCACCATTAACCTCGCACTCCTAAGTTGCCACTAAACCATGTCCCTCAGCACCACATCTGCATGTCTTCTAAATACCTCCAGGGATGGTGACTCCACCACTTCCGTGGGCAGCCTGTTCCAATGCCTGACAACCGTTTCTGTGAAGAATGTTTTCCTAATATCCAATATAAACCTCCCCTGGTACAACTTGAGGCCACTTCCTCTTGTCCCATCGCCTGTTCCTTGGGAGAAGTGACTGACCCCCACTTGGGTACATCCTCCTTTCAGGGAGTTGTAGAGAGTGAGAAGGTCCCCCCTCAGCCTCCTTTTCTCCAGGCTGAACAACCCAGCTCCCTCAGCCAACTCCACACAAGACTTGTGCTCCAGACCCCTCACCAGCTTTGTTGCCCTTCACTGGACACACTCCAGCTCCTCAATATCCTTCCTGTAGTGAGGGGCTGAAAATTGGACACAGGACTTGAGGTGGGGCCTCACCAGCACCCAGTACAGGGGGACCACCACTGCCCTAGTTCTGCTGGCCACACTGTTCCTGATACAGGCCAGGATGCTGTTGGCCATCTTGGCCACCTGGGCACACTGCTGGCTCATATTCAGCTGGCTGTCAACCAACACTCCCAAGTTCTTTTCCTCCAGGCACCTTTCCAGCCACACTTCTCCAAGCCTGTAGTGCTGCGTGGGGTTTCGTAGTTGTCAAAAGATCTCATTATGGTAAGATCTTTGAAAGTCATTTAACCTCCACATAATTTGTGGCCTCCATCTCCAATATAAACTTATTTTTTTGACATTTAACATAGCTGCTCAATTAATGTTGAGCTTGAAGAGCTAACACACCTCTAAATCTGGACAGCAAACAGACACTACCAAAATACCTGTGGAAAGTCTGTGTGTTCTCATTTGCAAATTGGATCCTAGCACTCTGAAATGCATCTGAATTTAAACACAAACCCTGGGGAAGAAAGAATTCCATACAAAATAGCAATAGTCAGACACACAGTAAGATATTGCAGTAGTCTGTTCTTTGAGTTTAAGCTACATTGATCTCAGGCTGCCAAACCTTCAGTAGTTAGATATAAGAAGAAACACTTGGAGAAAAGATATCTGTAATAAATATGGATCCTCAGTGCTAGAAAACACTACAATCATTTAGGATAAAAAGAAAAAGACAAAGCCTTTGTGTTTTATTACTAGCAATCAATGGACCTTACTAAAATAAATAAGCTACCCCATTTGTTACACCTCCAGATTTTCATAATTTCCAATATATGTGAGATATTGAGATGAGCTGTAAAATTTTTATATTGATTAAGGGAAAAGAAGTGTATGCTAGCCAACTGCAATTATCCAGAACCAATAGTGATCTGGAATTCCCTGGCCCTTAATTAAATATTTTATCATCTTCCATTTGCAGTATATCATAATGGTCCCATTATAATCCATTGGTAAACTCTTACCAGACCTGCTCGCAGCCAAGTGTTACGTTTTGTGTTATGCATTCAGATAATTTACGTACTACTACCACATATTACACCCAAATTGCCACTTCTCATTATAAAACAATCCTATAAGAACAACTACCTGCTATATATGCTGTAAAAAAGCATTTTAACACAACACATGAATAATACAGAATAAACTTTACAGCTTCTGCAATCATTTTTGCATAATATCTACATCAGTATTTCATAGTAAAAAAGTACAGTTATGATCACCCCAAAATGAATCACCCCAAAATGAATCACGTTTATCAAAACAATTTTATGTTGAATTCAGAGAACCATAATAAACAATTTTATATCTGTCTCCAGCCCCTATGTATTTATAGGCCCTGCAGCCATTTTTCAGTGCAATAGTAGTAAACACAGAAGAAAAATATCCCTTTAAAATGCTTTTCATAAAGACCTCACATTTTAGCAGTTTCTGCTCAAGTGTCATAAAACTCAGAACAGGCCCTCAAAGACCAGAATTTTAAAAAGAGAACTGTAAATAAAATTTTAGTTCACTTAGTATTATATCTTGTTGCTTCCTGTCCATATCTCCTTCCTGGACATAATACCTCCAGATACATCTTGCAGTATGAGACTTGAACATACTGTGTATATGTTTAGTTCACATATTAAGCCACGACTATTCTACTTATCTACATTTTCAGAAGTTTGAACAAAGCTATATCATGTGAACAATCCCCTATTAAATCTGGTACATACCTGGTATGTTGTTCCTTATCAAGTATTTATATACGTTAGATTATTCTTAGAATTTACGTATCAAAATAATTGCAAAATTGAATTGCTGTTTCTCACCCAGCTCAGAAGCAGCTTTTAAAATGAAAACTGAGGTGCAAATCTTCTGATAGGCATAGGCAATCTTCTTGCATAGGCAAGAAGAATGAAGTATTGCAAGTCACCATAATAAAAGGAACAAAGACTCCAATTTCTATACCATGGAAAGATACAAAAAAGAGAGCCAAATGGAAGCTAGATGGAAATTCTACCATAAATTTTAACACAAGGTGGGAATACATGGCAAGAATTGTGAGCCAAGGCAAGATCACAGAATCATAGGATCACAGAATCATAGAATCACAGAATCATAGAATGGTTTGGGTTGGAAGGGACCTTAAAGATCACTCAGTTCCAAGCCCCTGCCCTGGGCAGAGACATCTCCCACCAGACCAGGTTGCTCAAAGCCCCATCCAAAGCCCATCCAAAGCCTGGCCTTGAACACCTCCAGGGACGGGGCAGCCACAGCTTCTCTGGGCAACCTGGGCCAGGGTCTCACCACCCTCACAGGAAAGAATTTCTTCCTAATATCTAACCTAACTCTCCTCTCTTTCAGTTGAAAACTGTTACCTCTTGTCCTATTGCTACACTCCCTTATAAAGAGTCTCTCCCCACATTTCCTGTAGCCCCTGTAGGTACTGGAAGGACAAGAAGCCTTTTTTGGTACTAGAAGCTATTTTAGAGTTTTAGTCATTTTTATCTGTTTTATAAGCTGTTTTAACTCCAGTATTTTAGTAAAGCATACAAAAAAGGGGTAAACATTTTCCATTTCACTCCAGTTTCACAGTCTAACAGATCTGACAAGATCAATCTCCCTTCTTTCCCCACTAGATAATATAGCCTTTTTTTTTTAGTGCAAAAAATAAAGCCAGTTTTTAGAACTTGGTGGAAAGGCTACATGTTCTAGGGAGAATATCTATCCCCATGTCAACAGGGACAAACTGAAAACTGTTCTAGCATCTTTTCATCCTATAAAACTACAATAAATATGAATGTCCAAGACAGGGAAACAAAATCATTGCCTACCTACCAGCAACTAGCCCTAGTTGTAAATAGGATTGAGGGTCCACTGAAACAAGACATATTATGAGTAATTATACTATTTAAATTAGCCCGAGGTAAACAAATTAATATCTACTACCAAAAAAATCATTTATAAAAAAGACATATCTTGAAGCTGAATGAATAATTCATCATGAGCAATTTAATTTGCTAACTTCCTTGCTTCTTTGTGCCTGAGATTTGTCCAGGAACAGACTGTCATTTTCACACTTCTTTTTCTCATTCAGAATGATTTTTCTTAATTAATCTTTGGGTGAGTAGTTGTTAATTAAAAATTCATTATAAATATCCACCATTTCTCATTAATTAAATTACCTTGGCATAATTTTTTTCTGGAAAAAGCATTTGGTTTGCTTTTTTGGGGATTAATTTTAGAATCATGGGGTTTGTACCAATAAGAATGCTAGGTAGTTTTTATATTTGGCATCAATCTTAACAGTGTCTGTACTGGACATACTTCTATAAATAATACAGTAACTGCATAGAAATGAATGCCTAAATAACTAGACATCAGTGATAAAAAATAAGCAAATTCTGTCACAGAAAGTTGCTTTGATCGCAATTACATCCCCAAAAAAGACTGACCACCCTGTTTTTGATCATTACAGTTTCTGCCCTTTTAAACATCATTTGTTCGCAATGGATAGACAGTAGTTTAGAGGCAGCCCCCGCTAGTGACCTGTGTGGCTGTATGTCAGTCCTGTTCTCTGGGGACAACTAGAGAGGAGATGTGACAGGAAGGGAACTGGCTGGGCTCAATGCACAGAATGTGACTTAGCATGGCTAGTCCTACTCTCATCAGCCCCACTGGCATGGTCAAACAAACTGGCTGTGATTTATTGTTTTTTTAAGAGACTAATCTTTTGGGGGCACATAGATGAAGATTTGTCCAATAGTCCCTGAGAACTTCTCAGTTTGTACATCAGTATTTTGTAACTAGTCACTCGGACTTTTTCTCTCTATTGGAAAGTTAGACTCCATGCTAAGCTGGGATGTACCATTGTCACACAATGCTCAAGAAAACAGAATATATGTTAACTGTGTGACAATACACGACTGCAGCATACACTGGGTAATTCAATCCCAGGCCCTGCAATTATGTGTAAGTAATTGCATTAAGTTGTCATGAATATGACTGTAAGCAATGTTACACTTACATAAATATATATGCGGGACCAGAGACGATCCCGGAAAACTGGTTTAGTTCAATGAGAAGTCCTAGAAGTCATATAGGCATAAAGCAGACCACTTGCATTTTCATCAGCAGTAATCTCACACTGAGCTCACTAAAGAGTCTACCTTTGTATGTGAATTTGACATAAGATTACTTCACTGTTTTTAAACAGGGGAATGCACTTTCCTGAAATATAATGTCAAAAGAATCAAAACAATTCCATGATGCAAATGAGTGAATGAATATTCCTGTACTTATATGTAAGTCATAGCATTTTAAAGGTGGCCTATCTACTCCAGTTTTTTTCCTTCTCTTCCTTTTTATTTTTAAATTGTTATTTACAGAGGTATTCAGTGACCTGCCAGCTATGCGAACAAGAGAGCTTGGTAGAGCATTATGCTCTTGAAAGCTGTAGGAACTAAATATGTCCTACTAAGTATAGAAAATCAATTTATACATGATGCAGTACCAAATGAAAGCATGAGACTTGGTAGATTTAACTAGCAGAAATAAAACATTCGGGTTTAAAATATACTTAAGAGATATTGTCTGTGTTAACTTTATAACAACAATCACAATATGCTCCAAAATAAGACTGCAAACAATTTTCCAATAGATTTAGAAAGAAAAAAAATATTTTTAATTTTATTTCTATGCATAATCATGAAGGCAATAGATATTATGTTCTACCGTGCTGTAATGATTTCTTACACAGCGGAAGAGAGATCAAAAATAAATGTTGTGTGAATTTAAACCCCAGATCATATCCAACCAAAACAGTGACAATAGAAAAATATACCATGTCATTGTTCTGTAAAATTGGAGTTCTTTAAATTTCATATAACATAAATCACTAAGGATGCTTCTGCAATGCCAAAGTACCATATGCCACTAATTCTCAAAAAAAAAGCAGAGGTGCATTTAGATTACAAAGTAGAATTAAATTATCTTGGATTAGCATCCAACTGGAAGACAAAACTGAGACTGAAGTTTTCAGAAAGTGACATCTCACTACAAACTCTGACAAAGCCCTCCCTGGTTCAGAATCTAAGCTGTAATAAGGGCTACATCAAATGGTTCCTGGTACTGCACGTTCCTGGCTGATCTCAGTGTGGATTCTTGATTGTCAGGGAACTGAATGTGGTGGAGCAGATAAAAAGAAATAGCTGTTAAAACACAGCTATACAATGGGAGCACTGAGAAGACAGCTCCAATTAAAGCTGCTGCCAAAATACTCCTCAGGAGGTTGGATAATTTGCTAGAACCGTTGCTGTCCTGTTAGCAAGATCAGTTCAATCTTCTTTTACAATCCAAAACAAAGGCACATCAACATATGGTGAAAATCTGTACTATGTGTGCAATTCCCATCATTAAAAAAAATAAGTGGACTGGCTGCTGCAATGATAGAGAAATAATGACCTTTATGGACAGGCTTCTCTTTACTGCTGGTTTGTCTAGTTCAGGCCTGACACACACTTCAGAACTACAGTGATCAAAAGCCACATTTAAAATAACTCCTTTTCAACTCTGGAAAAGAACCTTCTCATTCTCTTCAAACCCCAGCTGCTAGCACAGCACAAGCACTGCTGAGCAGACTAATATATAAAACAATCAAAGAAACAAACAAACAAAAACCGATTTCAAATATCCAGAAGAACACATCACTCATTTTATCCCCCAACATGAACTTGTCTAAATATCACAGATGTAAGAAGCTCCTACCTAACCTGTGTAATATAAGGTCCATAGTGATGTTTTGTTAGTACTGTCTCATTCTCTCCTTTTTTTAATAGCTACACCAATTAATTAATCCCCATCCTGACTGGCACTGACCTTCTTTAACTCTTCAGGGTAAAAGTAATCTGTGATTTCCTTTCCCTCACAGTCTTTTGTCTAGTCAAAGGTTCTGTATGCATGGCTAATAGCTTCCTCCATTTTTAGGAAGACAACTTTACATAGTCTCTTTTTGTGAAAGAAAGAACAATTTCTTTGTTTAAAATAGTCTCCATAAGCGACTTCTTACACCTTCAGAATCTTTCAAGTTTACACAATCCCAAGGCTAGTAAGAAGACAAACTTGTGAGGGCCATCATTATATGGCTTTATAAAGGCAAGCAACGTATCATATAGTGTGATTACAAAATATTTCTACATTTTAAAAATTAAATATTTTACAGCAGCAGTTTTTACCTCAGCATTAATTTCAGAACTGTGAAAATCATTTTATTTAACAGGGAGCTTAGTGACTGGTTCAAAAAATTTATCCAAGTGAGTTTGGCACTGTTTGAATTACTTTTCCTTCAATAAAAATTACTTGTAAAGAGTCAGGAAAATTCTTTCCCTAGTCAGTCTTTTATACATGAGGCTCAGGCAAATTTGCCTACAATTTACATCATTATAAGGATATACTTAAACCCAGCATTATATACGGAGAACTACTTCACATCTACCAAGTCAACGTATTATGGATAGGACATCTTTTAAAAGATGTTTGGACTTACTTCTCTAGACATCATGCTTTGAGACTAATCACACTACCTTTTTGCTTGTTTGCAACCTCCTAAAAGCCTCAGAAAGCAAAGCCTATCCTTTCAATTATAGAGGCAGTGTGGAATTTTTTCCATATCTCAAGTCTGTGCAGAATTCCGGTGTCTCATTTCTCCATGACCACCCAATATACCACACTTCTAATGAGCACACATTAACTTGCATCCCACACATTGTTGCTAAGATACTTTTACTGGCACCTGGTGCCACAGCTGTAGAAGACCAAGGGGATGACACACACCACAACATACGGCTATATGGAGATGATAAGCTTTTCTAAAACTATTTGTGATATTCTTCTATCAGGTAAATTTTTAGGTGAATGAATACATAATATTTAGCACTTTATAGACCACACATACACAATCGCAGTTGGCAGCAACTTCAAAACTTCAGATCTTATAGGCACGGGAGAAAGTAGAAGAATGACTGGTTTGGCCCTGTATATGCACAAGGACAGCATTTTTTTGCTCTTCATTCATACTGTGCTATGGCTAATTATAAATAAAAGTAATTGTATAACTCTGATTAGACCACAGCAAATCTTTGCTTCTCTGTGATGCCGTATAACAGCAATCTAGGTTAGTAGTCACTGCCAGATCTCCTGAAATCCTGTGTATTCCAGCGGATGGTCTTTGAGCCAGCCTCGTCCTCTGGGCACTACTACCAGCCTATGGTCTGCTATTATTAGGCAGTGATTTCTTATCTTAGCCAGACTGTATAATAACCTGAAAAAAACTGTCAGATCAGGCACACAACAAAGCTCAAAACCAGGTGAAAATTACATGAAATATATCACACAAAGGCACTGGCAATTCCAGTGTTCTCTGTGGGTTTATGGAGGATTTAATGCTAAATCTGCTTAAATGAAATATTGAAGTTCTTGCATACAGAGAGAGCTCTAGGAACCCAGGGGAAGGAGAGAAAAGCACTAAAAGTGCCATTATTGTCTGACATGTGGGACAAGTTGGAGAAGCTATAAAGAAATCTTTTTTTTTTTTTTAGGCCACAGAAACATGAGCAAGGGAAGGAAATACTTTATTTCTCTTAAAAAGGGGTTTTATGCAGAGAGGTACAGAATTCATGTAATTTAAACCAATATAGCTGCATTTGACATGTAGGGCATATAAATTAAGCTAAAATCTTGTTAGATAAAGAAAAATCTCCGAAAAATTTCTCTAGGTGACATCTTATAGCACTGAAGATGATGATGAGTAAGTGCTAATGTTTCCACACAGGTCAGAATGCCATTCTAGCTGCTTAGTTGTTGTTGCTATTTCCCTGCTGGATCCATTAAAGTGGGATATTGTGAAGAAAAAAAATACCATCTTAATGAAAGCAGATGCTCTTTATGCACTAGTAGCAATAGGCATAATTTTTGTTCTTTAATTCTTATTTTTAAGTTCTTTTTTTTTTTTCAAACGCTGAAAAAATACTATTTAATTGTGATTAAGGATTTAATGCTAAATGTTCTCAATCTACTTGGCTTTTCTGGTTTCCTATGC
Organism: Tringa tobata; assembly: GCA_033628505.1. Classification (NCBI taxonomy): domain Eukaryota; kingdom Metazoa; phylum Chordata; class Aves; order Charadriiformes; family Scolopacidae; genus Tringa; species Tringa tobata. The sequence continues at coordinate 1,033,468 of JAHREE010000278.1, forward strand.
AGATGTGTAATTTTCCTCTTCCTCTAAATTTCTGGATGAACTGTATTTAGGAAGTTATTTATTTGGAGGAATTCAGAGTGAGGAATTAGATTATCTAGGTTCCATGTCTGGTTACGCGTCTGAACATTTGTTATGTCGAACTGTTCTCCACACCACCTTTTTTAATAGGCAGGCTATATAATTTTTTGCTATTAGTGCCACATTGGGGACTACCTGCTTGCTAAAAACTGGCAGTATGATTAGCCAATTCTTGTTCAATTGAGCTGTATTTTATATTTTGAAAGCAAAAGAGAAAGATGGCAGGCATCAATACAAACTATCACTGTAGAGTTTATGTACTGCACTTAAGTTGTTTTCATCTGCACTGCATTGCAAGGATTTCCAGCTCCCAGTATGAATAATGGCAGGCGAAGATAAAAGTTGACAAATAAAATTAAGTCATGGCAGTTTGTGGGCTGCAGCTCTTATTGGCACTGCAGGAAGCTAGGATTGTAGGGCTGGGACTGAGTCTTGGGAAGATGACGTGAAGAGATACTGGATGGCCATAATTCACTCAGTGAGGAAGTAAGCATCGTGATTCCAACACATCCTCTTTAAAGTTTCAGAACATCATCTTATAATATCTTTGATGTGCAGGCAATTTATTTAAGTCCCACAGCCAGTGTACCTGGTCATTCTCCATCAGAAGCTGGATACACTCTCAGTCCCACTGCCAGTGTGAGCAGAGGCAAAGTTTATGGAACAAGGGAACCGTATTGAAAGTTCTTGAGATCCTCAACAACAAAGATAAGGTTTTGAACTGCCCATGGTAGATGAAATTCTTAGACAATCTACCTGCCTCTTAGTATGAGCGAGTGCTTCATTCCTGGGTCACAGGAGAAACCTGTAAGGTATGAATGACTACTCCAGGGCCCTTTGATTTCTTCACAAATGTTAAATGTAAACTGAAACTTTTCAGAAAGTAGTGAATTTTTTTTTTCTTTTAAAAACATCATGGCATATACCACTGATATGCATAAACTTGAACACTGTCAACTACTTTGTGCCATATTACACTCAAATATTTAAAACACATCTAAGATACTTCAGTTGTGGAATTCCTACACAAGTCCATCTTCAGCTCTCCAGTTTAGCCTCTGTATCAAAACCAGACAGGCAAGTTTGAGGAAGACATTTTCATTCTGAATGCACTGATATAGATAAATAAAAATTTATGGCCAACTTTACACACCCTTGAAAACAGAGTCCAAAATGAAAGGTGTTAACTCTAGATAGAAAATCTAGAAAACAAGTTCTAAGCATTTGTTACAGCCAGCAGCTAAATTCTGAACACTAATCACCTTATACAATAATAATTCCTGGTTTTGTTTTAATTGCAGTTTAGATATATATATGCACAATTTTCCAAGTTTTTTCTGTCAACATCTGAAAGGAAATTAATAGAGGAATACAAGGGGATAGGCAGGCAGGTTTATCAAGGTGCTTTAACCAAGTAGAACTGGCCAAATAGTGATAATCAATACTGGACCCTTAATTTCTGCTACTCTTAAAAGATCCAGTCACAGCAGTTGGGATTTTTTTTAATTTTTGTTAATCACTCTTCTTCTTAGTAAATTGTTTGTCTAAAAAACCAGTGATGGCTTAACAGACCGAACATTGTGACTCATATGGTTTCTATTGTACTCGCAAATTCACATAACTTTTTAATTGTTCATCCTGATTAATGTTTTCAGCACATAAAACAAATAAAAACTTAGTGAAAAGCAAACCAGGAACTGTTTACACACATGTACTATGTCTTTAGTGACCAGATCCACCAACATCAGCATCTTGGGTAGAACCTAATTTTTAAGTATAAGCTATTTATGTAGACAAATACACAAGTCATTTGCCCACAGTTTCAAAATATCTTGTTACCTGGGCTTCTAGGTGGCCAGAAACCATTGTTTCCTGCCTGAAAAGGACAGGGAAGTGAAATATTACTAAAAAAACCTAACTTGTCTCTGAAAATAGAAAGATTGTCAATCCCTATGCAGATTCATTGACACATGGTGACACATCCCAAGGTTTTTCTACTTGGAGTGCACTTTAATTTGGATTAAAATTGGGAGTACAAAGGAGATCTTCCCAAACCACCCCATGGGCTGCTCACATGGTATCCCTACCACTGCTCATTTCTACCAGGCTCTTAAGATTAGAAATGGCAGAGCATACAGGGTGCTGCCATATTTCTACTATTCCTATGGCACAACCCTTTGGGAATTGCTGGCACATGGGCTACATTTACCTTTTGAGATTTTGCACTTGCTACTGCAAAGCCACAGCTTTGAGAATGGGCACTGGAAGATACCAAATTTTAAATGTAAAACAATAACAAATTACAGATTAAATCTGACTATACACATCTGCAATCTTCTCACAAATGGAAGCTGACATGATTTAATGTCCACAGATCTATGAGAAAACGGGAAGCAACAGCATATCTGAATCAAATTGCAATATTGATTTTTCTGAACACAGCCATGGATCTATTTTCTTAGTATTACATCAGCTAAAAACATGACACTTGCATTTAAAGTTAATATTTGATGCTCTCTGTATTGAACACATCTTACAGAAAACATTTCAGAAAAACACTGTGTGACCTTCAGAATGCTAGTAAGTTTTTCCATGGATTTTTTTTCCCCTAAACTCAAAGGGTTTGGATTTAAAAGACGACTTGGCAGTCCTATCTTCAAGGAATGTTGTTTACATATAATTTTTTGTCCATTTTAGTCAAGAGTTTTGAAAGTATAGATAAGGTGATCAATAGGAACCTTGGAAGCTGGTACTCTGCTCATGTGCATAAACTAAGACTGAGAAGGGCTAAGCAAATGATCAGGCACAATCAAGATCTAGTGACAGCCCAGGCTTCCAGTTGCATCTGGACGTTGAGAGACTTAGCTCAAGTAAACCAGGAACTCATAAATGAGAAAAGATGGCTCTTCCCAACCAGACTGATCAGCAAAGGAGTCAGGCAGAACAAACTTCATTAGGTGAGCACGTAGTGTCAGTGTTTGTAAAATGAGACAACTGGTAAGGCTGACGTTTCTGGTGAAGAACTAGTGTCCCCTCAGTGTGAGGTGACAACCAGGCAAAAGCAAAACTAAGATAACTGAGATTTTTCAAGACTGGAAATAAATATGGCATATCTGTAGGCACAAACCTTGAACTAGACACACCTGGCCTGATGGCAGCTGAGAAGAATCAGATCTGGTGGTAGAAACAGTCTAATTAGATTCATAAGGGAGTCCCATGTAAGTGAACACTGTGTTTGAACACCACTGAGAAGTAACTGAGCCTGCACAAATTGTGCAGTCTGTCATCCTTTGTTTTTTTTAAGCCTTACTGATTTCTTTTTATGAGAACAGTTATTTACCTCCCACTCCTCAGTGAGGTGTTCATCTTCCCAGGAACTACTAACTGGATTGAAAGTGAGAAGAAAACAGTTGTTATTTGGATTTAGAGTTCCTAACACCTGAAAGTTTCTGGCTCAGGATTAAAACCCAAATATCTTGTTCTATGGGGGAAAAAAAAAGGAACTGCTAGACATTGTACTTGAATTGATTCTTGTTTTTGCTAATGACACCTAAGCAAGAAAGGGTATGCACCATGGTTTGCCTTATTTCTTTTTATAAGAGGTTGCCAAGCTCACTTGCCTTATTTATGGGAAACAGTTTCACTGGTGTGGTTGATTCTGCATAATCTGCTTTAGAAAACTACCAGTCCATCCAGCTTTACTGAAACTGAGCGTGAGAAGTTGTCTAGATAAGGTTTCAAGAACATTATTCTGGTATGGCAAATTGACATTTTGCAAATCACTTTTGCATATAGCTGTTAATCCACCTGAGTACAGATTCTTTCTACATTTTATGCATATTGTAATAAATTTTACAGTTTTTATAAACCCAAAATGTACTGAGTATTTCAGAGAGAGAGAGACAGAGAGAGAGAGAGAAAGACAGAATACAGTTTTGATATACCTCTTTCACTCAGGAAAAACTGAAGAAAGCATTACTGGGGAAAAAAATTCAGATTCTGGAGCCACCCACCGTAGTGGAGGGTATACCATTCCAAGACTTTCATGTAGTGCTACACAGAGATGGTGTCTTCTCTCCATCATAATTTTTTCTATTTTTTATGCTCCCTATCTTTGATAACTGTCACACTGGTCCACAGACGCAAGTGGTCCTGGAGTCTGATCACTTTGTAGTTAAACTCAGACTTTGTATTTTGGTGAATGTTTATGTGTTATTCTTAGACGCTGCTGGTACTCATCACAAACCACTCAGGAAAGAACATTTGTTCAAAACATAAGTAACAAAGCTGCCTTCAGATCTACCTAACGAGGCAACAGTTTGTTTCTTTCTCCTGGAGAGTGTGGCAGTAGTCATTTGATTTAGAGAAACTCAACCTGGGCTGACTTTGTGGAGGGAAAATGCAGAACCCACACAAGCATAAGCGGCAATTGTTTTTGTAACAGTTGGAAAAGCTCAGCCTGGCTGTTTTGGCAATCAGACCAGGAAAGCAGAGGCCAAATGCCTTGGTGTAGAGAAGGTTAGAATCTGAGGGTGATGAAGAAGAAAGGAGAGGCAAGATGAAAATGCTCAACTTGTAACAGTTTTGAAGATGGGGAGAAAAGGAAATCCTGCTTCAGAGTTTGCAAGGGAAATAGATGGTCATTTAGCACTATGCAATTTGTATTTAGTTCCTGCTGTCTGATTTATAAAACATATTTGCAGCGCAACTCTCCTTCTTTTGGTGGAGAAATCAAAGCCTCTTTCATAACTCTAGGAGAGAAACAGTGTTTAAATAAGCCTGACTCACTGCTGGAAGCTGTCCTAAGAACCTGTGATAATGCTCTGTAACAAAGACATGACTGAATCACTAACCACAATAAAGAGCAAGAGGAGCCTTAGCATTCCTGGAAACAGTTTCCTTTTTTTTTTTTTCATTAACTTTCAGTGTATTGACAGATAAACAACCTCTGCTGTTCCTTTAAGACAAAAAAAGCTGCTTTAAGTAGCTTCGTATTTCCAAACTATGGCAGGCAGAAAATATCCTAGTGAGTATTGATTTTATTGGATGGTAGGACTAAAACCTACTTTCAGATGGAAGTAAGGAATGTGAGCGTGAGCTTGGAGTCACATGCAGGGGCCGTTTGACAGAATGACGCAATGGATACGTCCTTCAGTTGCTATGGTGATGGCTCATCTGCTTATATGTCCAAGAAATAGGGCTTTTCATTATTTCCTCTAAGAAGAAAAACTGCTAACTCATAATAACAAAGTGATTTGTTTTTGCACTAAAGCACAGCTAATGCAAATACCATCACTTGGTTTTAATTTGGGCATGAAATTAATATCCTAAAGCAAATAATATGAACAAATAACTTTTCTATCCTCTACCTATTTACTCCTGTAGCATTTTTCACCACAGCAACTGTTTACCTCTTCTGTGAACCTCCAATATATCTGCAATAAATTGGATTTCTGGAATAATTGACACGAGGTCCCTGAATACTATCGTAACTTTAATAAATTTTATTTCAAAGTAGGATTTAATTTTGTTTTTTTTCACTCAAGTCATCCAGATGTTAGAGCTGGACAGATTTTACCAGCACTTTCTATTAATAGTTTCCTGAATATTTAAGTGAATTCTGTTCGGCTGTGGTCATATTCTAGTTCTATTTATTTTCTTCAAGTACCGTCTGACCAGTCTCTATTAGTGGAAATGTTTAGAAAAAGCTCATATGAAAAATGCATGGTTGAAGCTACTGAAAATATAATTTTTTTAAATGTACACAGGGAATATTTATGTTAGAATTGCCTGCATTCACAATCCAGGACCCGCAACAGCAACATGTGACTAATCAGAACAATTTCACGTGTCAACCAGAAGCAACTATTTGGTAGCACTTCATATTTTAAGTATTTAATTTGAAATGCAATACTATGTTTCCTTAAGCAGTAGAAAAATCAGAAGAATATAAAACAAAAAAAGCCAGAGGAAATCATGTTCTCTCTGCAAGTGTTCCAAAAGAAAACCAAAATTCTCAGTTAAGATTCTTTGCAGATACATCAGCCATGTCATAATTAAATGTAGCTGTCACTTCATTTTAATACTACTCATGCTGTTTCAGAAATCCAAATAAAATAACTATCAAGAACAACATGATATGGAAAGTATTACAGAAATTACATATCTGCAAGGCATTGAAGCCATCTTCTCATACAACTCATTCAAAATCAGACTGCATGACCATGTAATTACATCAAATGCAGTAAGGGACTCCATGGCCTCCAAAAATATTTTTGTAGATGAGGATATCAGTAATTGCACTGTGACACTTATTTCCAGATGTCCCCTTCAAAAGTACGCCAGAAAAACTAAGGAATCTAAAAACACATTTGCATGCAGCCCCAAATCTGGTGCTACCTGTTGTAGAATAAACCTGTTTGCTTTGAATGAATTGTGATACTATTTTTGGATTATTTGTCCTCCAGCTACACTGCATTACACAGCATGCTATTTTAACTTTGTTACAGTAATGCGCAGCTATACATTTTAACTAGCAATAGTCTTCCCTGATATAATGGTAATTTCTTTTTTTAAAGGAAAAGAGGTTGCATGAATTTTTGCAAATGCCTATGAACATGAACCTCCTAGCCATCATTCTAAATGCAGAGACACATCCTTATGTGATTTCTACAGATGGTCCATTTTATTATAATGATAGTTCTGAGGTTGCAAAAAACACAATGACAGCTTTATGCAAATAATAATGGTGATGACACACACAATGAAGCAAGGACTAGTATTTGTGGGAGCAACTAAGGATATTCTCCCAGAGCCATTCCCATTGCAAGGCATCTGTGCAAATTCTATGACACGGTAGGCTCTCCTAGCTGTTGAACAGCATCTCAATCTCTCTTCCTAGTTTATAAATTATATTTAAAATAATTAATCTGTCTATAAATTTTGGGTTTGTTTTCCTCAAAACATTTTCACCCCAGATTTCTAAGTGTTGGCATAAGGCTAATAATACAAGACTGCTGAGTGCATGTTCTTCTGCAGAAATAATCCAGATTAACCACAGGAAAATTAACCATCTGCTTTATGTTTGAACAACTACAGTTGCTCAGTCAAAACAGTCCCACACTGCAGTTCCTACCAACCGTTTTCCCCTCACACTAAGTTAATAGCTAAATTGAGGTGAAGAAATTTAAAGTCTTATGGGTCCCTTGCCATCTAAACTGCCTTGTCTCATGCAGGTCAAGGACTGCCAATACGGCTCCCTAGTCCGCGCCCAGCCACCTTTTCCATGTCATCACTCTCCAGCTAAATTTCACCTGGCAGCCTGGAAGCAGAGCTTCCCATCTGGCAGGGAAGCTCTCCTAACTGCACAAAATACCAACTGCCTCACCTTGGCGTTGATGTTAGCAGATGTATACCGGGGACACGAGAGCCATCTGTGGTATCCCTTGCCGGTGCTGAGAGATCTGCACGTGGTTCCCTGGAGTGACATTTCTCTTTCTGATCTAGAAATCGGATCTCCTGCTTTAGCAGAGGTGCTGTCGGTCACAGCTGGCTCACCAGGGTGCCTCTGGGCTGCAGCAGGAGCAGGTGCTTGGCCTGGCCTGCCATGTTTTGCCTGAAAGAATATGCTGGACTTTAACTGAAAATTGCCTTCTTGTTTGTCTTCCCATAACAGACTGAGTTTAGCCACTTGTCTGTGGTCCACATTCTTGTCAAGCACCCTCACACACCACAAATCCCACAGGAAATGGCTATAAATAAACCTGGCCTGTGGCTTGATTAAGCTGAAATCCACTTCTCCATGGCCTGCGCTCCTTACTGCTCTCTTCAAAAAATGCTCATAGATGCACACCATACTTCAACTTTTGACTAATACACACCTGCTCCAGCACTCTGCAAAACGACCTCAGTCTTCATTTTTAACGTCCTGATATTCTTCTGCTTCATGCAAACAGCAGATGTAGCTGGCAGTGCACAGGACGATTTTGCAGCCATCTTGATTAAGGTAAAAGGCAAAGGCCTGATGCAGAACCATGGCATTGCTAACCAAGGTTTTTGGGAGGACAGGGGAATCAGGCACCTGGACAAGAGGTGGTGAATTGCCTTAAAGGACAGCTACCCGGCAGCTGGCTGCTAAGGAAGTCCTCAGTTCCCTGAGGGCAGCCATTTTGCTGGGCCCCTGGTTGCCATAGCGACAGGGACTCCTGCCAGTGGGAGGCACAAAATGGCGGCGCAGGGTGAGGCGTTACTTCCAGCTCAGGTAATCTAGTGGTCCTGAACACCCTCAGGCTTTCAGGGACTCCCAAAATAATCTGAGAGAGTGTAAGCAGAGCTGAATTCAGGAAGACATTTATTCGTTAGTAGTCTGAGGCCTTTGTGGACCTGGGCAAGGCTATAGGTGCCTGCTTTTGCCTGCCTGCCTGCCGCTCTCTGAGGGCCTGGAGCTGCTCACAGGGCCAGTGCTCACCCTGTGATTTTGGCTCGGATTGTGGTAAAAGTTGGAACCACATAGCTAAGGCACCAATTACCCTCTGGAGAGGTAGTGACAGACTTCCAGGGGTGGAGGTCTGCACCCTGTGTGTTTGGAGCACACCAGATTAACACACCTCAGGGCCAGCCACCCCCTGGGCATTCACAGAACCTCCGGCACAGCCTTTAAAACCCTAAACATGCCTGTTGACTCCCATGCTCTGCAGTGGTGTACGTGCTTATATCAGCAGGATGTATACATAGTGGTGTATGTAATTATCTTGTGGTTCACTGCATGAAGGAGAAGACAGCCTCAGCCAGTAGAGGGAAAGCTTAGTTAAAGGCCATTATTCATTCTTTGCTTGGGTAGAAAGAGCTGTTATCCCCTACACAGTGAGTGAGTTTGGCCCTTGGGTCTGATTCATCATTCTCCTACTCCAGTGTTGCTTTGAAGTAAAAGCAGGAGATAGTTCAAGATATGACAGTTCCAGAGCATTCCTTCCTACTGTGTTTTATTACGGTGTTTCCTGAGGTTTCTTTGTGTGCTTCACCTTATGACTGAAAATACAGCAATAAGTAAGTTTTCATGAGATCTTATGAAAATTTGGTTTCCTTCAGAGGGGCAAGCTCATCAAACCTTACCATCCCTGTGCATGTCTCAGATCTTGAAGTAAATGTACGCATTTACAGGCAGACTGACAATGGCAACATTTTCTGAGGCCACTGAGAACAGCTCTTTAACAATTTAGATGGCTGGGAACTTTCCAGTGCTCTTTTGAAATTTACTGCCTGGAATGAAAAAATAATACACAATATAATTGATTTCCATTAGATAATAGTGCTTTCTGGAATCAACATAGCTAGAAATAGAGTTGTATAATTAATTCTGAGTAGTGGTTTTCATTTTTACAGTACCTGTGCATTTGTAGGAACTGAAAACTGAACTGTTTACAGTTTTTGAAGAATTTTATTTTTTTGTTCAGTAAATCTTCAAAACCGAAATCATTCCTGTGTTCATTATTTGCATTTAGCTAGTTTTCCCAGGCACTCTAAGCCAGCAAATTTTTAACCTTATACTTTAAACAAGTAATTTGCCACAAAGGTTTTTACTATAACTTAAATAATCTTAAATGACAGCATATCTTTTTTTACATTAAAAAATATCATTAAATCCCAACCCAAACTGCATATACATTTTATTGTCCTCTGCACTGTAGTCTATATGTCATCCTGTGATGGAAATATAGACTACAAGTTTTATAATTGCACACTGGCCAAACACAAAATAAAGACAAATTACTTGAATTAAAACAGGAAACAGAAAGCAAATTAAATGATGATTTTATTGGAATTGAATCTCACATGTAAATTTACAAAATTTTTTCTGAGCTCCAGATAGTAAGATTTCTCTCACAGAGGTGTCTCCACCCTTTTCTATTTTAGGAATGTTCAACTTATGTGCTTTCATATAACCACAGTGGTGTTTCACTAAGCCAAGAGTTTGCAGTAGCACTACTCAAACACAAACACTGGGCAAACCTATGCCTCAGTTTTCATATAAGTCAGCTAAAAATCCTGCATATTATTGAAGTTTCCTAAGAATTCAGAAAATTTAAAAAAAATCATAAGTGATTTTATGACGTATTGCAGTGTGACATGAAGAGAGATTGTTAATAATGTGTAAGGAAAAACTAAGATTGCAACAATTACAATATCGGGTTAATAATGAGGCAGTTTTACATTTTTATTAATTTTGTAAATTTTTGGGTTAATATTGGATAGCTTATATGGTAACATATAATATGGTCCATATAATATGGTAACATATAATACGGTCCACATATGGTATGTGGATAGTTACAGTTAAATGGATATTTTTAGATTGACATTTTATTAAAAAGGAGTAGGAGAATGATGTGCAAGCACCTTGGTTTAAGTAAGCTGAGGAATGCATGGATATATTAGCAAAAAGAGAAAAAAAAAGAATAAGAGGTCTTTAGTTTGGTATGAATACGTCTAAGAACCACTTCTCGTTGTTGGGATAGTTTAGAAGAGTTTGAACTTTGGATAAACAGATTAATTATTCCACTTCTATACCTTGGATATCTCGAGCCTTGATTAAGTTGATTTACGATGCAAGAATCTTACAGAGTTCAATTCTTACAGCATAGTGTGAGGAAATATGCATTTGCCAGGTGAAAGAATGACTGCACATGAGTCATATAAGAATTTCTCATGCAGTTCCTTACTGGAGGAGCTGCAGTTATGGGCCACATGCCAGAACAATTTACTTAGCACATGGCTCACTCCCGTGTTATTTCTGGAAAGGTCCTACGCAAGAACTTGGAGGCTTCTCATGTACAATACGTGCAGGATGCAATTATCCATGGGAATCTTAGTGGATAAAAATAGTGGCTGGTGCTTCTCATAAAGGAAAACAAGGCTAGGGAAACTATCTGAGAGTCTGCTTAAGGTTAGAAAGAAATCATACTGGCTTCATGAATACAGATAATTGCATCTCAGTTCTCAAGAATCAACCAAAAATTGCACATCTTAAGCATGTTAGACAGCCCCCATTGCAGAATTAAGCTTTGTCAAAAACACATAAGTAAAATGATAGTTTTTTTTCAAGAATGCGTTCTGAGTTTGGTTTCGCTTTATTTTGTTTTTGTTTATTTAATTCTTGCTTCGGTTCTAGTATGCTTCTATACTTTTCAAGCCTTCTTTTATATGTCTATGAAAATGTGTACTTTTTAGCATTGCAGAAGTTTAGCCATCAATTTTTATGCATATTTGAAATTACTATATATTATCAAGGTTTTTTTGTTTCAGTTTTCAAAGCACTAGTTTGTAGACAATGTAAAGGCAGTGATAAGTCAATCCAAATCAAAACCAATAGTTCTAAAACACTGAAACTTTTAGAAATAATTTGTAATCCTGGAACTGTTATGTAAGGAGAGTAGAGATGAAATTTGTCAAGTGTTGTAGGCTGCTGTAAAATCCTAAATGTTCTTATTTAACCAAATACACAAGATTCTCTTATTATACTTGCATGTATATCTGCTCTGCTGGTTGCTACTAAGAGCTGTCCATGTGTGGAGTCTTGAAATACCCTCCATGTCTCAGGATCTATAAGATCCGTAATCAAAACGAGTAAATTTTGTTCTACAACCATCTCTATTTAAATATTACAAATATTCAGTGTGGAAAAAAAAACAGATTAGAAATTATCTAAGGGAAAAAAGCCCTAAGTAGTTGGAAGAATGCCATCTGGGTTTATTTTTATTTATGTTATCCCAGAGACACTACCACCTTCACTGATGGCCTTGGCCAGCAGGAGGTCCATCTTGGAGCTGGCTGGCATTGGTTCTGTTGGACATGGGGAAAGCTTGTAGCAGCTTCTTGCAGAAGCCACCCCTTAGCTCTCCCCGCTACCAAAACCTTGCCATGCAAACCCAATATACACTCTTCACTGGAAAAGAAAAATGTCTAGTCATCCAGGTTTTAAGGAGGGATTGAAAATCTGAGTATGATTGCATCTTTAAGACCTGAAAATGGAAGGAAAATGAAAGTACTCTGTTGTTATTTGAAATCACATTTTTGTTTAATGCCATTCTCAGGATTTTGTGTGCTTGGTTCATGGTTTGTGAAGAATTAGAGCTGGCAATCCCAACTTTCAAAGTGAACTAGGGGACTAATTGCAGTCTATTCCTTTTAATTCTGATTAAGCCTCACTCTTTTTTTCCAGAAAGAAATCATATTCATAGTGTGGATTTGAGTAGGGAGAATTTATCCTAGACTATTTGCAAGTAAAACCATATATATATTTGATGGCTGGTTAAAGGAACAATTTGTGTTGCCTCTGTCATTTATTACTGAAATATAGCCATCCTGGGAGCGTAATTCCTGTTGCAATGGAGAAGTAATGCATATCAATATTAAACAATTTTTTACTGTACGAAAGGAAAAATATACTAGGTTAGCTCTAAAACAGAGAAGGGACCTTTAGGCAGGGAGAATACAATAACTCTGGCTTGAATTTGGATATCACTTACCTATTTTTCGTGATTTGTCCTTTAAAAAAAGACAAATAGTGGTGCCCTGATGATAAATTTTGTCTGAATGAGACCACAGTATCCTCCGTTCTTCCATAATAAGATTGGACTTGTATTAACTATCATGACTGGATAAAATTCACTGATAACTCTTGAAATGTTTTCATTCAGATGTCCTGTTCAAATACTAACCAATTCCAATGCTCTTTACCTGCAAGATATGTAGACATAAATGTGAGATAGCAATTTTCAACAAAAAAAAAGGTGTTGTTTTAGTGCAAATTACTCGCATTCTATTTCAGTGCATCTCCAGAGTTAAAATACTCTTTAGAAGCAGCAAACTCCGAAAGTTCTAAATTTCCATGTCTGAAAACTAATGAAATTCTGCCAATTAGATTCACTTTCTGTTGCTGCAAGCCTTGTAAGTAAGAAAAAAAGTTCACAGGATCTGCTGTCACGACTCAGTTGCAATCCATTAATACCCTGATTCCTGGCATTAGGAATTGTACTCTCTATTGCCCAGGAAAAGGAAGAATTAGGACTAGCAGGTAGTAAAATGAAACAGGGATGGCTTTTACGAGGGGGTTAGTGTGGTCCACACCCACCAGCACTTCATAAACACCAGCAAAACCTTTCAGAGCTGTTTCCCTCTTGCACTACGGGTGGATGGTGCTTCTGCGAGCACCAAGCCCTACACCGCAACATGTCAGATCAGGAGGCGTAACCCCAAGCGGGAGCTCTGCTTTATCTGCAGGAGTAGCCACAGTGGTGGTTACTCTGACTCTTCTCAAGCTTGTAGACAAGCATGTAGAAAATAATCCTGAGAGAGAAGAGTGATTTACAAGGTAGCAGCCACTCTTCTATGCTTTTCTACATATAGCAGTTTGCAATTCTTGTGTTACTGGTAATAACGAGTAACCTTACTGTTTCAGTTCATAAGATACTATTCAACCCCACCACCATAGAGCACACATGCACACACATACATATGCAAAATCCCTCCAAAATTTTATGTTCACATCTCCACCAGCTACGAAGCATTAGGATTGAATGAAATGAAGTGAAAAGTAGGGTAACAGGAAATGCAAGTCCAATAGTTCAGTGTAGCTCAGTTTCTTATTTGGTGTTGACAAAACAAATGTAATACATATGATTTTCTACTCTTTACTGAATGCAAACTTTACTGATTTTCATAGCTCCCTACAATTAAGCACAGCCAGCTGTATCCACACATACTTGGAATGCATTATCAGGGTTCTCCTTGAATATTTTTTTCTTCCAAAATAGAAGGAAGAGCTGAAACCAAAAATGTCACAGACAGTTGCTAAACTGCTGCTCTCAGTATTGTGGAATGCTGCCCAAAGTTTGTGATGCTGCAGAAAAAAACCTAAAGAATGAAGTAGCTGATGAGGCTGAATCTGAACTCCTATTTATGAATACTATCATGTGGCTACAGACACTGTTCTGAATTTCATTATGTGTGTATTTCTACTATGAATGGAACTTTTTTCATTCCATTTGCCCACACTGTCATCATTCTGCCCTTCACTGTGATTATGTGGTTAGTTTGTAATAACTAATATTTGTCTTTAGATGTGACCCATCTAAAGACCCATAAGTGACTCTGCAGAGTTACTTATGAGAACATTCAACAGTTGTTTGGCTTGCCTTCCTAAACACCTACTCGTCTGTGAAAAACAGTGACAGTTGGTTTTTTTGATGAGTCTGTTGGTGTTTATATGCAAACTATGTCCTAAATAAGAAGAGTATGAAAAATTTTTCTCATTATTTGAAGGTTGTTCTGGAGATTTGATCATATTTTATTTCAGGTTTCAATACAAATGTTACTCAACCAGTTCATTGACAATCAGTCGGATCTTTTATTTTGAATTCTTCTACCTGCTCAGAAATAGGTCATTAGGTAGTATTATCTGTATTATGAAAACACTTCTTAGACATCAAGGACATATTCTGAGAAGATAAATTAACTGAAAAAAAAAAAGGAAGAATTGTTCTTCTGTATTAACTTACCGATTAGCTAATTTTTTCAGGGTACTGTCCTAGTAGCTCTGAAAACACTTAATTTCTAACAGCAGTGAAGTAAGTCTGTAAGATGGATTCTGTCTTTTGATCGCTCTTTTCCCAGACAACAGTTTTCTAACAGTGTGTGAATCAAATGCAAAATCTTTCTTGAAAGAATGGAACAGAAACAATAAAAGAGATATGACAGTCCTATTTAGGACCAGACTGACTGCCAACTAATAGCAGGCATCTGTGTAACAGAGACCCTAATTTGTAGTCATATACATGACTTGAATCATATCATCAAGAAGGATTTTCTATAATAGATGATTTGGACTTGGAGTGTTAGTTTAATTGTAACTGCAGTAAGAATAACTTGCATTTTTTTTGATAGACCATTAAAACATTAATTAGACTAGCAATAAAATCTTGGTTTCGTATGTAAGATGAACTCCCTTTTTCCCATAACAGCCTTTTGATGGTAACATCAGGGATGGTTCCTTACTAACTATGCCTTATTGCTGAGCTTTTCCTGAAACAAGGTGTAATTTCTTTCTTTAAAATCTTAGGTAACAGGCACTTATTTTTTTGCCAAATGCTTTGATACTTAGTGGTACCTACCCTGAATTTGATTTCCCTTCCTGTCACAGCTCACATGGGACTTCTTCCAGTGACTGTTTAATTCCTCCCTCAGTACAGAAACGGAGTTCTTGACAAGTGGAGAAAAAGTTGGGGCAATAATGGAATTCATGAGCATTTAAAAGAAATAAAATTATTTTTAAGATTATAAAGCAAGGTTTATATTTAAAGACTAGAACCCAGCAAGGTTTTATTCATGTTATAATTTGTTATGCTTGTATGATTCTTGAGGGTGACTAGTACTGAAACTATTTAATTTGTCTGTAACATGGTCTTTAATTGATATCAAACTATTCTTATAAACATGAGTGGTCACAATAGATCACATTAGGACAGGGACATTTCAGAGTTAAAGAACATTATGGCATACGTATGGACGGATGCAATAGGGATAACCAAGCTGATTGCGTGGTCAGAACTGGGGAATGAAAGCACATTGTCTGGGATTGGAAAGGAGAAAGGATTAATTTGGGAAAGACATGTATTTTTAGTTGTCCTGGAAAATTGCGTTAACATCAGAGTTGGTTGGGAGAGATGATCTGCGTGAACATAAATATTAATGAAGCAGTTAATGTTTCTGCTTTCAAGCTAGGCAAAATTTAAGGTGAGAGAGATATTGAACGTTATTAAAATATCAGGAAAGACTGGAATACAATGAACAAATTATTGGCATATTAGGTTTTCAGCCAGTCCGAAATAGAAGTCTGGGTGTCTAAGGCCTTTATAGTTGGTTTGATGTGCCTGGTAGAGGTTATTTATGATTTTGACGTCATTCTTGCCCTCATGTGTTTTTCTGTTATTACTAGGTACTACTTAGTAATTTGTGATTTGAGTGGCTGTTCTGCGCTGTCCTATCCAAACCTACACTGTGTTCCTAGGATCAGACTCTGCTGTATTGTTAAAACAGAGGTTTTACCGTATTAGGAGTTATTGGTTAGTAGGGGAAAGAAAGGACATTGTCAGTTTCTTGAAACAAATTAATTATGATCATGACAGGAAGGACACAGACCTTTTGGAGCAAATTCAGCAGAGGGCCACAAAGAGAATGAGAGGGTAGGAGCCTCTCTGCTGTGAGGACAGGCTGAGAGAGTTGGGATTGTTCAGCCTGGAGAATAGAAGACTCCGGTGAGACCTTAGAGCCCCTTCCAGTCCCTAAAGGGGCTACAAGAGAGATGGGGAGGGACTCTTGATCAGGGAGGAGAGCCATAGGATGAGGGGGAACAGTTTTAAACTGAAAGAGGGGACACTTAGTTGAGATCTCAGGAAGGAATTCTTGACTGTGAGGATGTTGCAACACTAGATCAGGTTGCCCAGAGAAGCTGTGGCTCCCCATCCCTGGAGGGCTTCAAGGCAAGGCTGGATGGGGCTTTGAGCAATGTGGTCTGGTGGGAGGTGTCCCTGCCCATGGCAGGGGAGTTGGAACTGGATGATCTTTAAGGTCCCTTCCAACCCGAACCATTCTATGATTCTATGATTCTATGATTCTATGATTCTATGATTCTATGATTCTATGATCAGGCCCTTTGTCTTTCAAAGTGCACTGTGTTGGATTAGTCCTGTGTAAATTTCTAGATCATACATAGTTAGATCAAAGGTCCATCTACTCCAGGATCCTTTGCCAGTGTCTATACCGAGGAAGAGGATAAGAACAGGGCAAGAATATAGTGATCCTTCCTCCAGGTATCATTCCAGTAATCCTTGGTTTAGGGATTTCCTGATGATGAAGTTGTATTTTTGTGCTTGTTAGCCTTAGGGAATCTTCTGGCTGTGAATCAGTGCAACTGGTTTGTGTTCCTTTTTAGGGTTTGTATAGGCAGAGCTCTGCAGCAAAAAATTCTACAGCTTAAGTTGGGACAGAAAATATTTTGGTCTGAACCATACACCTGATAGTCTCATTGTATTGCTTTGAGTTTTATATACATTATGACAAAAGGAGTACTTGTACATATTGAAGAAGAGCGAAAAGTATGTATTGAGAATAAGCACTTTTAGAACAGGGAAACAAACCTGCAAAGTAAAATTCTTTTTGTGAGTAAATGAAACCCTTGTGCGCACACGGAATATAAGCAGAAAGAATAATGGACTTCCTGTCTCTGGATTGTGGAAATCTCTTGTGTTGGTACAATTTTCTACTAAATAGATATATACAATACACAGTTACAAATGGAGCCAAATAAAAGACTGCCATCTTTGTATATTTACTTATAAAAATGACAAATCACAGAGAGAGTTCCACTGGATGAGGTTAATTTTGCAGATATTTAGCAGTCAAATTCACATTGACCTACAGCCTGGACAGCTGACAATTGATGAGTTCCTTTGAAATGAAACATATATTGCTTGTGTAATAGTGTAAAATAGCTAATTTTTAGATCTGTGAAATCTAATATGCCAGAATCCTCAGCTGGCACAAACCAGTGAAGCTGTGCTGGTTTATGTGGGATGAAACTGAGGCAATTGTGTCTCAAATACTGTTGGTTGCAGCTTTTGAAATAATCGGTATATACATTTATGAATAACATGCTTCTCAAAATATACATACTTTGGTCAGTGTTTGGTAATAGGGATGGTTTGAGTGATGAGTATTTGATTGAATTGGGAAAATACTTTCTGTTGCCATTATTAATATATGTACTTCTTTGCTGAATTTACTTTTCTTTCTATTGAAAATTCCAAAGACTATTGACTTATACTGTGGGTCTTTTCCACCCTGTTCTTTATTGCAATCTCTCAGACACATATTTGAGGTAGGAATAATATTTTTAATGAGTAAATTCATAAAACCACATAATGGAATTCTGACTTAACACAGGCAAAAATTGGACATACAGTGCATGGGCTATAAGTCAAGCCACTACTTGAATATTTTTCCTTCCAAGAAATTTGGCTTTAGCATGTGTGATTTCCCAAGACTCAGTGACATGATGACAAACATTTTTAGTTCTTAATTATTTGTAAACTGTACTAATGATATTTAGAAAGTGCAGTTATTAGAAAAGAATTAAAGAATAACAGTGTATTACTATAGTTTCTGAACAAGATGTTCAAATAGAAGAGTTTCTAAGATTCAATTTTAAATTTGGTGACCACATATACTTATGTACTTGTATATTCTATTTTAAGGAGATTTTTTAAATGATTTTTTTTCATTACAGCTTAAGGGAAATAACAGTTCCCTTCAGTATGTCATAATTGATCAGATATAACACAATACCATTTCAAAAGTGGTCCAAAAGAAGAAAAAGGTGTCATATTAACTGATTATAGAAGGATGTACTATACAGTGCAATACAGATTGATTACAATAGTATGTTTATTATGGGTGATTTAAAGACTTACCTTCTAAAACAAATCAGAAAAATAAAAATAGTAAAACCATTGCTACATATTATGCCTATTATGATAACATATATTTGCTCTATAGCTATGCACTTCCGCTAGCCCAGTGGAAGAAGAAATTGTGCAAAGCATTTTTAAGTGAGCTATTCAAAATGAAACTACACTGTTGTATACAGGTACATTTTAACTATAATAAATACCCTGTTTGTTGATATTGATATATTCATTAATATTCTCTTTTCTGGAAAATATGAAATAATGCCAAACTTCCTTGTTAATGTGAAGTTTGCAAGGAAGATGACCACCATTAAAATCTGTAAGGGTTCAAGACGTATTGATATAAGATCATATTCAGATTGTCAACATAATCAAGACAGTGATATAAGAAAGAAAATCTTGTAGGATAAAGTCGGGGCCAATTAGGTTCTAAGTCTTCTTCAGTCTTGCATGCAGGAGGTTCACTGCTCCTTCACAGAGTTTCTTTGGCTTCATTGGGGTTCAGACCAGAAATGAATAGGAAGTGGAAAAGGGATGGGTCCCTGCAGGCGTGGTAGACTGCCAAGACTCATGGTTTGGAATTACATCATCCAGGGCTGGTGATTGCTATAGGACAAGTACACTATCTAAAAATTCCAGGTAGAACTCTCCATAATGCATTTGTGCTATGCTAGCCTTTCATCCAGGGGAAAATTTAAAGATTTGGAATGTAAAAAACATGTCATGGCTCAGCCATTTGCACAGAAGCAACTTATTTTGGATGTTTCTAATTCCATCTCCTTAGAATGGAGAGAAATCATGATTATTTTCATCAGTCATTTTCATGTTGACCATAAAGAGTCTGATCTTGTGAGGTGCTGACTTACATTGTCACGCTCATTGTCAGTGAGTGGCTGAGGAGGCTGCTCATTGTCTTACGTGAATCATTTTGACTCCTTTGAAGCAATAGGAAATGATTAAAAGAAATCATTACTGCAGAGTTAAACATCATTGCTCTTTCACTTTTGCAACGAGTTGTTGAGCAAACCTTACCTAAAATGTATTTCAAAATGGCAGTAAATGCAAAATTAATTTGAAGAGGGCAGAAGATATTTCTCAAATTTTTCATCTGTATTAATTTAAACTAAATTCTAAAGACTAACAGTCTTCCCTCCCTCCAAAGAAAAACAAGAGATTAATTTCTTAAAATTATTGCTATATTTAGCAGCTCATAACATCACAAACATGCACATTTCTGTGATTTAGATTTAATACAAATATTTCAAAATATCAGATCTGAAAAATGCTCTCCAGTTTTATTACAGGCCTATTCAATAAAATATATACCTTTGGTACAATATGTTTTATTGCATATAGCAAACCATTTTCATTATCATCAAAAATATATTTTAGCACTTGTGAATTACAGGGGACTTTAATTCCTCAGATAACCCACAATATTGGATACAGTATCTTGAACCGGCTCATAAATATGTAGACATGATAAACATGTACATTTTCTGTTGGAAATGGCAAGTGAAAGATCTTTGAGAATTCTAAATTTCCTAATGATTAAGCTATCTTTATGCTAATTTATTAGATGCATCATAAGACATTATTTTCATTGAAAATATGCTTTAAATAAGGCAAGTTTGGTAAGAATTGAAATAGTATTTTTTCTTACATGAAAAGCTGCTTTTTTTAATAAGGTGGTCATGCCTCCTTGCTATTTTGAAATCACTACACACAAAGCAATAAAATTACAGAGCTAAGCATCCTCCAAGGATGAAATCACAGTGAAGAAAGCTGTGATATACTTTATGCTGTTGATCATGTTGTATCATACCGCATCATATGATGATACCACAATAGAAGAGAGCTGGTTATTTACACAGTGGTTCTGACTGGTAAATGTAAACAAAGATGAGTCAAGCCCCCCGGCAACGCTTGGACTTGCTAGTTCATATCCAGGGTTTTACAATGTTGTTCATCAGTTCCATTGTCAACTTGACATGAGGCACCTGCTTTTAAGGTAAGAAATGAGTCAGTTGACGAAGTGTCAGTTGGGTTTTCAAGTAAATGTGAATCTCTTCCCTTTTAGTTCATTATTAAGTCAAGGGCACGCAAATCTATGATCCAAGAAAGATCAAATGCTGTTAGATATGTACGCAGTTTAAGGAATTATATGACATAGAGTGACTGCTTCCAAGACATGTAAGTTAAAGAAAATATGCAGTACAGCAAGTAATAATTTAAACAAACTGTTTAGGTAAAGTCCACATTTTAATATAGATTAACAGAAGTCTGATGGCTATTCAGAAACTCTTAGTCTGGTTAAAATGATTGGAATTGGCTTGGAAAAGCTCAAGTGTACTTGAACATCAGTGTGGGTATGAATACTTGAGCATTGAAAGGTCTGACAGCTGCAGCATCTTTCCAGAACTAAATGCTCCTTCTTTTTAAGGTCAATTTGAAGGTGAATTCTATTGTTGTGAATTGCTTTTCTCCACCAGAGGACTTCATTATAAACAGAAATCCATTGTTGCAGGAGACAGCCTGTCTAGCTATTCTTCTTCACCTCACAGTAGGCTTCCCCTCACTGAAGAGGTGCCTGCTGTCTGCGGAAAGTCCACATGGCAGCTCTTGTCCTGAGAGTCACGTGGTCCTCCTTGTACCAGGGTCATAAGTAGCATTTCTCTTTTCTATTATTTAAAGGTATCAAATTGTTCTAGGTTATTAGACTATGTTCGTCATTGTGGCAAACACCTAAATATTATTTTGAAAAGCTTATCTGTTGCAAAATAACCTACAGTCTCAGGCTATTCTCAGGAGATCAAGTTGAAAAGGATGTTAAATGCTCATCCTGTAAATATTTCTCGTTTCACAGGGTTTCGTGAGGTTAAGATTCCACTAATCAGACAAAACTGACATCCCGACTCACCATTCTTCTTAAATGCATTAATCTGCTTCTCACAGAGGTTTAGAACTTCTGTGCTGTACACAAGTGAAAATGATCCTTCCTCGCTTATGTTTCTAGGAGGTGTTTCCCTAGAAACTTCCCGATTTTGTGAATTACTGTCTCTTCAGAAAGAATGATGGTTTATATTTCTCTTTCCACCCCTCCGCCTTTTTTCATGCCCACACAGCTTGAGCTGATGAATCATGGCTCTTTTATTTCCTCGCTGTTTATCCTCCTGCCCTTGTAGCTTTGAAAATAATCAGTCAGATATATTTCTCCTCCTAAAAGCTATTTTAAAATTGAGAAATCAATTGGGAATGCCATTCCTAGGAGGGCTGGTTAGGTTTAGTCTCCAAAAAAAGAAAATAGTGTCCATGTTAGGAGCAAAGCAATATAGGCAGAGGTACTTATCAAAAATCCTAATGAATTTTCAATTACCTTGATTTCTCACTTCACATTTCCTAATATATTTCATACCGGTCTGATTTTGTCTTTTAAAAGAAGTTCTCAGAGGCTTGTAGGATCAGGACCATAGCCTGACCAGAAGAAGCAGGCAGAAAGTAGTAGGAATAGTTTTGAGATTTCTGTTATTGAGCCAAGCAATGTGGATACTTCTGTTTCAATCTCTTTCTAGTTGTTTATCTCCATTTAAGGAAAAAAAAAAAAAAAAAAGAAAAAGTATCCATGCATAATTTTGTAATTCCCTCAAGGATATCATTGTGTTGTTATACGAGAGATATACCATTGTATAATACGATCTGTATGTCAAGGCTCTTTAACTTGAGTTCCCAAATACCATGCAAGAATTTGATCAAAGTGCTTGCAGTGTAGAAGAGATATTTCACTAATACTTAATACTAAGTCTAACAAAAAGATACTTTATTTGGATGCTGTTGGGTGACAATAAGAAGATTCCCATTTTCAGACAGAGTCCACCTTCACTTGGTTGTTGTTTGTAATCAACGGAGAAGGTTTACTTTTCATCCTGTCTCCCGCATCGTTAGAACTATCCTGGAAAAAAACTTTTGCTGTACAAAAAGCTACAATAATTCTCTTGTATTCCCTTCTGAAGTTCTGGTTCAGGAGTCCATATATGATGGCATTAAGGCAGCTGTTGAAATATGCCATGTAATAACTTGATACAAACAACCACTCTGGAATTCTAGGGATTATAGTTTCTGGGTTGACAGCCACAGCAAGGCCTATGAAGTTCAAAGGAGCCCAGCAGACTGCAAACAGTACGAATACCACAAACATGGTCACAAAGTTTCTGAAGTCGTGTGGTTTCAGTCTGGGGTTGTTATCGGGTTTAACCCTTCGCCTTACCTGAATAACAAGGATCCATATCCGCAAGTAACAGAAAGTAACTATGGCTATGGGAAGCAGGAAATGGAAAAACACAACTGCGATTGTATACGCCGAGCTCACGGATTGTGCAAATGTACATGAGTAAATCCTGGGGTCATATTGTAATGATCCCACAAACAGGTTGGGCACAATAGCAACAAACGTTAGGACCCAGATGAGAGCAACGTAGCACAACGAATTCTTGTCACTGTACAGCTTGTCGTATTTGAGGCTGTGGCAGATATAGCAGTACCGGTTGATAGCGATGCCTGTAATATTGAAGATGGATCCAATGACACTTAGGCCCATCAGGAAGCCACTAATCTGGCAGTGAAGGTATCCCAGATTCCATCCATTGTGAAATACAGATGTGAGGACCAGGGGATATGGGTAGATTGCTACGACCAAGTCTGCAACGGCCAGGCTTACAACAAACACATTTCCTGTAAAATAAATATAAAAAGGCAGGTATTAGTTTCAATTTCAGTCTTTTCTGTCACTTCTGCTCTCAATATATTAATGACCAGCCCTAGTGGAACACTTTGATTAGTTTCAACTTTCTAGATCGAAATTCATTGCCACATATCAGAAATAAGTGAAAATTAATTTTTAATCTAGAAAGGAAAAAGCTTAACTTGAAGTTGCACCTTTTGAAATAAAACTGTCTTTGAGTTTAATTACCGTGACCTAATATTTTTATCATCTCTTTTGTTTGGATTCTTCCAATCACATAGACTCAGAACTTATGTCAAATTAAAATATTCATAACTTTAAGCCTTGCTTTAGTTTTAAATAGTCTCTCTTGAAAAATCAGAAGAAATAATATACTTACTAATAAATTTCAAAACAGTAACCTTTCATATTTAACTTAATTCCCTTTCCTTACATGACCCCTTAACTTTTCCAGTCCTGAAATGAAAACCTTTTTTCCCCATTTGTAGTTCAAGCTCACTAATGTGACTTTTAAAGTGACTCTTTTTTAATCTACTGGCTGGCACTTAACTAAACCATGGAAATTCATAATTTGAGAAGTAGCATCTTTGTAATTTTAAGAAAAAATTTCTAAGAGTCTACCTGAATACAAGCTTAGTTGTCTTTCCTAAATTCAGAGACAGACTTTTCAGTGAAAGGAGCAGTGCTGGCAGTGACCAAGACAGTTCCCAGAGACTAGTGATGCCACATTTTCTCTGCCACCCAAGTGGAAAATTAAGCAATGATCCATTCTTTTGATTCTCTTTTTAATTTCAACAAAGGGAGATTATTTTAGATGGTATTAATTCTTGATAGAACACCCCTCTTTTCTTCAAAGACAATGCAACTCATCATAACTACATGTTTTGAATTAAACTTTTGAACATCGATTATATATTCTCTTTTTAGTTGCTTAAATGATAACATATCTGAATGTATCCCAGCCGTTCTTGTTTCTAAGGAAAAGGTCACAAGACACATTGATATAACTTTTATTAATTTTTAAAAAACAACTACTACACGTATTGGTCTAGTTATTCATGTCCACATCTATAGAAAGCTATAAATATGTATCTATACATACGTGTGTATAGGTATATAAATGCATGTGTATGCATGTATACATAGGTATGTGTGTGTTTGAGATTGTATTTTGGAATTAGATTATCCACTGAAAATGAAATATGAGCTCCTGTTCCAACCTGTAAGAAAATATATTGCTAGTTTTAGATGACTTAGAATTTCATTATTAATTCAAAGGGGGCCTGATGAACTGTTTTGTGCATTTATTTTGAGCAGACAAAATAAAAATAGATAAAAATTGGTTAAAAGAAAAGGTAGAAGTATCTATGGATCAATAGGGCATTTTACCTGCTATATTTCTCAAGACTATTTTTTTTAATATATTATCTCAAACATTTTAAAATGCATATTCTCTCACTAATCTTATGCTTTAAATGGCAGTAAGAAGTATTAAATCTGCAAACACCTACAGAGAAAAACAGAAATTATCTGGCTCAGGATGCTACTTACTCTCTTTTGTTTAAATTTTGATACATGCACAAAGTATCACATTTCATATTCACACTACTGGCAGCTGGGACAAATGCCTCAGTTAAAAGATTGCTACTCTAGTTTTCACAGATTTTGTATCTGGTTTTATAAATAACTTTCTCTTGATGGTGGCTGTAGTTCTTTTGCCCAGGAATTCACTGCCAGACCGAAATATGCTTATCCTGAAGGCTTTGGCAGAATTCCAGACCATTTTAGCACAAATAGAAGAGCTCCTTTAAGCAGAAGACAAGAAGGGAAAAAAACAGTGTTTTCAGGATTTACCCTTGACATAGTTGCAAGTGATACAAGAGTGGATAAAAAGACTTTATGAAGCTCAGAGGTCTGTGTTTATTTTCTGAATTGAGAAGCAGGAAGTGAATGAAAAGTTGCTGTTGGCAGGTTTTTTTCCCGACCAGAATATTGCAGGTTTGATGAAATGGCACCGTATAAGCTTCAGATGGGACAAAGAACCAGGACACTTATTGAAATGTAATAATTAAAAGAATCCTATTTACATTTGCTAATAAATTTTTCTGCTTAGCTGGAGACTGCCCATCCCAAACATCTCTTTCTGCCATCCATATGCTCTCCATCAATATTGCTAATATTATCATTATTTACACACTTGAGCCAAAAGGCTCAGGTATAAGAACAAAGCTAAAAGTGTGGAGAGGTTTTCCCTTTGTTGAAAGAAGACAGATGATATATTTTTCTCTGAATAGTTTTAGCAGCCCTATGCTTTATAAACAATTGAGTCTCGGAAGAGTAGGTGCTCTCTCTCTCTGAATCAGCCGAAATTCAGGCTGCCACAAACTGGTGAAACCATGGTTGTCCCAGTTTATCTTCTCAGCCAACTGCCTTAGAGTGACAAATAGTGGAAGTCTTGGTTTTTTTTAGTGAAAGTCTTGGAAATACAAGCTATCCATGGGAGGATATCCTGGAAGCCTGTCTTTTTAAAAAAAAAACCATAAGCTTGGAAGCCAAGTCTCGGGCTGCCAGCTCAGGGTT
Source organism: Tringa tobata (assembly GCA_033628505.1). Classification (NCBI taxonomy): domain Eukaryota; kingdom Metazoa; phylum Chordata; class Aves; order Charadriiformes; family Scolopacidae; genus Tringa; species Tringa tobata. The sequence goes on from JAHREE010000278.1 coordinate 1,059,385, forward strand.
AGCATGTCAGCTGGATGACCAAAGCATTGGGCTAGAAACCGCCTGGAAAATAGATACCTGCTTGCAGAGAGGACTTTTAACCTGCCTTTCAGGAACAGTTATCTTCAAACTTGAGTTCAGATATATTTTCATTTCATATGAACTCATATTGAGTTCAGCATAGAAACTTTAACATAAAATAGAAAATTTAACTGAAAATGTATTTGGCATTAGTATGTTTGTTATATTTTTGGGGGGTTCATTGTTTCAGACTCTGAAGTCAGATCTGAAATGATGTGCATTCGCATGTTATGTAATATACACTTTAAAAATATGATCCTAGATTTAGGCACTCACCATTAGTGGAAAGTACAGATATTCTATTAAATTCCCATATATTTAATGGCATATTGTGAAATTAAACTCTTATGTGTATGGAACACTTGGTGTTGTACAGGTGAGCACCATAAAAAAAAGATATAGGAAAAAAATTTTCATCTTCAGAGTTGAATTTGAACAGAATGCTGTAAATGAAGTCTGAAGTTCCATACTGAACCCTTTAAAAAGCCACAAAACCAAAATCTTGAATACTTCTTCCTTGAACAAAAAGTACTCATTCTCTTTAGAGAGATACTGTGAAAAATGTGATTTATGTAACTGAAGATTGCTTTACTGTGCATTAACACCAGTTGGCTGAACTGAGAAGGTAGAGGTTGAATTTCTTGACTTCGACATAAGTCAAACAAACCTTAATAAACTTAGAGAGATGTTGTGCTTCGAATGCATGTGGGAAGAAAGACAATCTACTGGTAACCAACTTTAGCAGGCTATGCTTTTAGACACAATCTAAAGCAACGTTCCATTAAATATTTTCACCACTGTTACTGCAAAAGATGCTTTTTTGTTCAGCAAACACATAGCAACATCAGACCTACCTGCTGAACAAAAAACTGCCTTAAAGCAACAGAAAACAAATACGTGCTCTCCCAGACAATTTAACTTTTCCAAGAGCAAAAATATAAGCTGATTGTAAAAACTTTTACAGATTATAAAAAAAAGATACTTATGGGATTAATTTTCATGATCATAGAATCATAGAATGGTTAGAGTTGGAAGGGACCTTAGAGATCGAGTTCCAACGCCCCTGCCACGGGCAGGGACACCTCCACTAGAGCAGGTTGCTCAAAGCCCCATCCAGCCTGGCCTTGAACCCCTCCAGGGATGGGGCAGCCACAGCTTCTCTGGGCAACCTGTTCCAGTGCTTCACCACCCTCACAGTAAAGAATTTCTTCCTAATATCTAATCTAAATCTCCCCTCTTCCAATTTAAAACCATTATCCCTTGTCCTGTCACTACACTTGCTGACAAAGAGTCCCTCTCTGGCTCTCCTGTAGATACTGGTAGACTGCAATGAGGTCTGCCCTTCTCTTGTGGCTGTTTCCATGCTCAAAGTGATGTCTCAGGGACATGTTAACACTAGATTTTCTTCATATCCCAGGAATGTTTTTGCCCTGAATGTTGTTCCATTAGCACCTGTATTTCACTTTTAAAACATCACAAACAGCTATAAAATCAAGGGGTGAAAGATGTTTCTGTGAGTGCCTAATGCAAATTTAATAAAATAGTCTTGTTCGTGTACCTGGAGACAGATCTTAGCTCTGCAGGCTCAGTAACTCTTCTCCCTGGGACCTTAACCAGTAATAACATTTCAGAAAAGGAAGATCTTTTCATAATCTTTCTGGCATTAATTTAATATTGGAAAGTTTCTGTACATGGCAGCACAGTCTGGGATACCGCAAAGGTCACATGCAATAAAAATTATTAAATAAAAATACTTGTAAGCGTACAGCCACTGTTTCTTAGGCAAAATCCCAAAGCTAAGTAAGGTTACCTACACAAGCAAGCGTGCAGACAGCCCCAGCTTCACTGAAGAAAGATTTGAAAGGTTTAAGAAACTAACAGTCCTTGCAGCTCAGCATCAAAATGGGACAACACAGCTGAAGAGAAATGTAGGAATAAATATTACATAAGCTCCAGTTTCTCCTGGGAGCTTCATTCACTTTACAGATCATAATATCAACTCCCTTAGATCTGAAAAGCCTATTTTTAAACTAAAGACACTATTTATAAACCTGGCCTGAATCAAGAAGTCCACGTGCACATTAAATTTGAATAGCGTGATGGGCCTGTGGGTTTTGCTTCTCATTAGCAAATTAACCCTGATGCTGCAGGTGGTGATGCAGGGAAATTTGAATGGCTTAAAGCTCACAATGAACCTTTTAGCTTTAAGCACTTGCAGGAAAATCTTTCTCTTTCTTTTTAAGCTAAAAAAAGACTTTCTATTATTTAATGATTTTCTTAAAACCTTATCCAAATGTATGCTTCTGTCATATAATAAAAGGGATTTTCATGTCCTCTAACATCTAGTTGGTTCACTAATGAAACCAGCTGTGTAATTACAGCCATGGCAATTGCCTACAGCTGTAATGATGTCAGGTAGGTGGCTTGTTAGCACTGAGGAGAGAGTATTAAATATTTACTGTTTGAACTTACTAAGGTAGAGATTCTGTATATCACAGATGAGTTCAGATACTGCAAGGACCTAAGTAACCTCAGCTTTTAACTGAAGTTGATAGAATTTCATGATGCTGTGTCTTACAGGTATGGAGAACTACATAACAGTGTATTTTAGAGCTATGGAAGAATAAATTTGTTAAGGAGTATGTTGTCAGAATAATCTATATTGTAATACTTTATTCTAGCGTGCTGCAAGTTGAAGAAAATTTGACATAATCAGTACAGCATAAAGGAAAGATCATACTGATGCACTCTGAAAAGAAAATGTTGTACTGTATTTAGATTATAATAATTATCATACAGAAACTTCTAGTGAAGCTGCAGCAAGAATTTAATTTGAAATGCCTATGCCATCTTCTGGCCAAGAAAATTAGACGCATGAAAGAATAATTGGCAGAAAATGGCAGTGAGGATTTATTTAATACTCAGAATAAAGGAGTGGAGGTGTCAGGTCCAAGTTGACTGTAGCCAGACAGTATGCAGATGTAATTAAGTGGTTTTGCAGATATGGCAAATGGCTTACAGTTTTCTGTGACTTTATCACCTACCATCTTTTTTTTCTGCAGTCCCATGGCACACATGTGAGTGAGACAGCTAATGCTCTCCTTCTTACAGTCTAAAAATATTTGTCAGTGCTATTCTTGGAGGTTTGGTCATGAGAGGAAAGTGATGTGAGTTTTGCTGTCAGGCAGAGAAAAGGAATTGAATTCATATGCTGGAGGAGTGCTACAGACTTGGGGAGGTACCTTGCCTCTGGCAGCTTTGTGTGATGTGTCAGGGCTGCTTTGAAAATGTCTCTTATATTGGACCTCTCATATAATAGCAGTACTTAGTTTGTACTAGGCAGAACTTCTCCTGTGATAGCAGCACTTAGTTTGTACTAGGCAGTAGATTTAGTAGGTGCTTGGGATATAGAGTATCAGTACTGGCAAGACTGAGGTATTTCTGGGTATGCCAAAAAGGGTAGTGTCATCCACTGGATGAATTCATGTGACATCAAATATAAAGGACCCAAGAAAAGCAGCAGTAAAGAAAAGGCCCAAAATACCATTGCACACCTAATGCAGGAGTAGGCAAGAGTTGACTGAAGATCTTTTATGAACCTAGACTTACAAATCTAGAGGTGGTCAGGGTTTGGGTCTTTTTTAAAGGATTTTTAAGAAATGCAGATTGAAAAAGGACTTTAAATAGTGGCAGTCAGAGCTACCGGTGAACCTTAGGATACACTTCTGTTTATGTTACATTATGCAGTGCCATGAAATAATTTGCTTTGAGACTCTACATAGTAGGTTCATATCCAAGATATTTTGCTTTAGAAGCAGCAGCAAATTGAACAAGAATTCAGTTTTTTTATGGAAACCTCTAAAATTTTATCAAAGTAATATCTAGCTGATACAGATTTACTTCAGTAACAAGATTGCATTAAACTGGCACTGGCATACAGTTCTGCAGTTTTATAATATAGAAATAATAGATGAAAGTGACTCTTTTGAATAAAGTAGTTCTGAAATTGAAGTGAACAATTCAGTTTTTTAAGACACTTCATTGACAAATCTCCAATAGATGTTGATAAAATAAGAAGTTCAATTGCTCTTTGGCAAAAGTTTGAAGTGCCATATCCATATTTCCTAATACACAGAATGAATATTGCTGTAATTATGTGCCCCATTCAGTATGTAAATACATGTTTTTTTCAGTTCTATGGGTGTTTTTCACCAAAATGCTAAGTTATGACAACTGATCGAGTAGATATCATTCTGTTTAAATAATTTTGGGGTTTTGTTTGTCCAATCAGCCAAGGGTGAACTAAGACATAACATAAAATAGCAAGAAAGCTTGTAGTGACATTGAAGTGAACCAACAAACCCTGCTTTCCTGTAGGTGGAAGGTAGAAAAAAGGGCAGGTAGGCGTACTGGTGGGTGTCTTGAGTTCTGCGACCCTGGTTTTTGGCTCTGGTATCTGGACTGTTCTTTCTACAGTTCATTGGGCTGGTGTGTTTTCAAGGTCAGGACATCTATTCCCTTTGAACATCAGCCCCTTTTACCATGATGACAATATTTCAGAGACCAGATAGATTTGCCTGAGTAACTTATCCACTTTTACAGAAGGGAATTATATTACCACTTCTGATTTGATCTCTTTCTATCTCTAATTTGTATGATTCATTTGGGAGGAAAAAAATCCTCCAGAACAGCCTGTTTTCCAGCAAGGTGTTGCCTAGATGTTACAGAACACTAAAGTTGTCATCACAGCTCAGCAAGCTGTATGAAACAGATTAGAATAACAATACTGCTGATGTCAGACGATTACACTACTGAACTGCATCAAAGCAGAATCAGCCTAACAGTACTTTTTCCCCTTCAACAAAAATGGTACTATCACAGTAGTTTCACAGCTCAGATAAATAAAACTAATAATACAGTTCAGAGACTAAAACAAATGAAAGGGAAAAGGGCAGGAAAAGTCAGAGAGGGATGTCTGTGAAATAGAGTTATCTGTTATATTTGTACAAAATCTCATAGAACAGTCAAGACTGTGCTAGAAAATGGAAAGATACAACCTATTCCCTTCCAAGTTCTAATATATATAGTGAGAAAACAAGTAGGAGAAAACAAGAGAATCAAGGTGCAACCACATAACTGACAGCAGACTTTCATACTATATATAATATTGCAAACATGAATTCCCTTTCCTGAATCTCTCTGAAAGTCACAGTTTTATGTAACAGGATTTTATGGCTGAATTTGTCCATAGAATTATTCATGGGAAGAAAAAGAAGTTAAAAAAAACTCTTAAGAGTACAAAATAATCCATTTTCTTCCTATTCTGACTGGTAACAGTGTAGGTGGTCATTCAGCCAAGCCCACATAAAACTACAGTCCACAATAGACAGCAAAGCTAATAAAATGAGCTCTTAAAACAGTCTTCCCAGTTCTTTCTCCTAAAATCAGCAATGGTAGGACATCTGCCAGGAAACTGGAAAATAGCACTAGAGAAAATACCAGTTATAGTTAAACACGTGTATTTACTCTCCCTTCCTCTATCCATTCTCTGTTCTTTATTCCTTTTCTTCCTTCTCTAATTTATTCCATCACCACATCTTTTCTCTCCTTACCACCTTATAACCCAAAATCTTTTATGTTTCTGACAGAAGCCTTTTTCTTCCCTTCTCTCCCTTTTTCCTCTCTGTGTTTGTCCCAAGTTTCTTAAAAAAGGGGAGAAGAGACAGAAGATCATCATATTACACTGCCACCTTAGCAGTTTGATGATTTTAAGGGGTATTCCATTGTGCCATTATCAAAGACCCAGTTCTTCCTGCTCCGTTTCATTTCTTCATTGTCTGTATTGTGCTACAGCAAAATTCCAGAAGTTGAATGGTCCCAGACCAAAGGGGGGCAAGCAAAATGGCATAAAGTATCATGGGGAATTCACTAGAACAAGTGCTATTTTAATCGCAATATTAGCAGGGTTGTTGATAAAAGTGAGTGAAGGTGTCAAGAACTCGTGCTCTTCTATAGCATCAGAAATTCATTTAGTACTGGAAACTAGAAGGACAAAGAAGAGGTCACTTACAAGGGACATGTAATTTAGTGTGCTGATGAATTTGCCAAACCACTGCGTCCTCAGAAGCAGGCTTTTGACTAGAAGCAATTGGCTAAAATAATGATTTAGCTGACTCCACTGGCTTCAGAAAAGTTGAAGTACTCTAAGTCAGCAAATAAATGGCTCCACATATTGAATATATTTCATAATTTTTTATTGAATTATTATTCCTCTCCATCTTATTTTAGTTACTTGCTGGGTTCTCTGGCTTGTCTTATTTCATGAAGAGTGGTGTGGAATTTTTCAGAAAGCATTTATTTTTCTCTTGTTTAAGTCTAAACTTCTGTTTATCAATGAATGTAGTCAAAGGACAATGAGGCTATGGCACTAGCTAATAGAAAAGAAATATGTTCTGTTGGCTTTCAGTACCTACATATGTCTTCAGAATTTATCACTCAGGGTTCTTTTTACTTAACCTATAGCACTAGAAAAATCTGTTCACTGCAATGAAATAAACTGCTGAAACCAATACTTGCTGTCAAAATTATTGGATTTTGTATTATGGTAGTTTCAATATAGGAGCATTTCAAAGTTAAGTTACAATATCTCATCTGAAGTATTTGTACTTCTTGATTTTCATTATGACTCAGAAATATCCTAACTGCTCACCTTGAGGATCCAAATACAATTTGTAAAATAAAGTTCAGTATCTTCAGTGTGAAAACTGTGAACCCTTTCCCTGTGTGAAAATAGATTTGTAAAACTGTACAACCAATATAATCTTAGTCTCATTATGTATAAAATATCTTGGCTGTTGGAGCTCCTTTTCTTTTGTAATGCCTATTTTTTTCTCTTATACTCCTTTCTATCTTTGTTTAAATGTTAGAGAGAATCTTACAAAAAAAGCTTTTAAGCACGCTGAAAAGCTAAATATAGATGGATAAAGATAGTATCCTTTTAAATATTCAGTACAAACTTTGCCTGTTCTCCCTCTGAACCTCACTCCTGAGGTCTCCATCTTTTTTTAGGTACAGGTTTTAAGTGTGCCAACATACTTAATTATTTAATAAAATTTCACAAACCAGCAGTCAACACTTCTACTTAGGAAGCTAAAAATAAAGAAGGCACTCAAAGAAATGTGGGATAATTATCTCAATGAATACTAAAAAAAAAAAAAAAACCAAACCAAAACCCATCCCTTTGCTGAAAGGATGCCAGAAAGAAGAGGTTCTGTACAATCAATGTCAAAGATATTTATTTATCCCGTGTTGCAAAGCCTGACATGAAGTTTATTCTGAAAAGAAGAGAGTGGTCAGCAAGTGGCAAGGCAGGCTTAGCTTCAGACAGCGTTGGACAGTCCCTTTCCTTTGCTTTACTTCGGTCTATTAAGGAATAAGAGTTAAACATTAACCTTGTAAAATGCACTACAGGTGACTGAATGCTAAAAAAAAGGGGAGGTGGAGGGGAGGAACTGCCTTTTGCATCTCGGCTAAGGCCTCCTAGATTTTCTTATTTTAGTTTCAGAAACGTGTATTTAGCTTTGTAGGTGAAAAGATTCCTTCAGCAGCTTTGAGAGTGAAAGACGCTTGAGCTCCTCAGAGAACCACTTTAGCTGTTTCCATTTATGAGCACAAAAATGTCTGCTTTAGCAGACTGATGTGTTGTGTAAAGTAACAGTGGAGGAGCTTCCCCAAAAGATGTGAAAATACTTCAGTCTTTCAAAAAATATGTAAACCCAGACTAACAGCCTTCATTTGTGTGAAGTAAAACTGGTCAAGTCATGTTGCAGGAGCTAGTTTGGTAACATGTAAAAGAACTTCAAACTGTTTGTGTCAGTTGTAACCACTGATGGGTAATAATAGTATTTGCTGTTATTGTTTTCATTTCCTGATAGACTTGAATTCATATTTTTGGAAAATCCAAGGGTGGCTTTTTTAATAAATTCCAATATCTGGAATATGATAATGTCAGTTCTTTATGATATTTTTAGGTATATTTTATTCACAAGATCAAGCTTCCTGTTAATTTGGTGTTGGCAGGATGTTGAGTTGGTCAGAGCTTTAAAACAGACCAATTAACCTTCTCCTTACAGTGAGCTCAAGGAAGAAAACCATTTAAGACGGAAAAGAGTAAAAATAAACCCGTTTCTCCACATCTTTTTTGTACTTTCAAGGTAGATCCTTCATTTGAAGACTGATTTCAGTCAGTTCAATGACTTTGGTCTCCTATGGTCCTCTTCTCCTCATTTCTTAGGCCTGGTCTGTTTTCTGTTCTTCTTGGCCGTCTTAGTCCCTGCTGTAGCTGCAAGCTCTCTTCTTCTTGATGCCTTCTTGTGCCTGGTCTTCCTCTTGGCCAGTGCTTGATTTTTATTGACCCTGCTCACCTGCTTCTGTGGGAGAGAGTCATCTCCCCTTTCTTCTGGGGGATCAGCTTCCCCCAGATATGCCTTTACTAACAGAATATAGCACACAGAGGAAGAAAAAAGGAAACACATACTTTTATTCAGACTTAAGGGAAAGAAAAATAGCAGTTAAACTTTTCATCTTCAAGACAGTTCCTGAAAACGTCTCTTTTAAGTCTACAAGGAATTAAAAACTTCTGCCACACTGCCAAGTCAAGCAAATAAACAGACACATCCAACCTCTTTCTTCCAGGAGAAGAAGAAAGTTATATGAGATTTTCAGTAGATGTATAAATGTCAGTAGATGTACAAAGCAGGGGCAGGTTCAGCAGCGCTGACAAAGCATCTACCTCACCTTGGTCACCAAGCCCTTCCTCTGATGATTAATTGTCTGAACATCAGGCCAACTTGGAGACAATATCACTGATGAGCAGGCATTGCTGAGAATAAGAACTTGTTCCCCACTGCTGAGCAAGTCCCTGAAGTGGGAAGAACAGGGGGTAAAATAGGTGATGAATGTGAAAACATGGTGAAACTCCTTCATATGACTGGTTACTGAGACAAAGGGAAAAACAAACTGGAAGAGAGTGAGAGTCCTAGTGTAAGGAGAAAAGATTTTTGCCACAGAGGAACACGTTCTTCTGGAGTAAATACATTAAATTTAAATTACAGGTGTTAAAACGGAAAATAATGTGGCATTGTTCCTTAGTTATTGTTCCCTTTTAGTAAATCCTATCCTATAGGACATGGTATTCTTTTCCTCCAAGACCAATTTGAGAAATAAACAAGAAAGCTGTTGGGATGATAGTTATTCAGTATCTTTAGGCAGGCATAACTGAGGTTCAGCTCTTATTAATCAAGCAGCTAACGTGAGGACAGAAATCAGATGTCAAAGAGGGAATTTGATTGTGTTCCACGGACAAAGGACACATCAGAGTCCAATATTTTGTGCCAATTTTCTGCGGTTGGCTTTGTTTCTTTAATCTGTTCTAGTGCATAAATTTTCATGGCACTAATGCTGTAGCTCCGTGTTCCATACCAAGCACTTAGTTTTCTTTGTAGTAGGCAGAAAGAAAATAGAAAAATGTGAGCACCTTCACATAAATCTGACAAATTGCTCTAAAGATATTTTTCTTTGATACAAGTTAGAGAATTTACCCCTTGCAACATTTCTAGAAGGAAATGGAGCTGATCGGTTATTTGCAATTTTGAGTGGAACTGGCACTAATTGGCAGGCACAGGACTGGATTTTGCCCTTCCTCATTGTACAGCTTTATAATTCCTTTTTGTCCTATGAAACTATACTCTTGCCTAACATTTGTGTTCCTCCTTTTCTCAACTTTTTCCCATACTCCTTTTTTCCAATATCTGTGTATTATGTATTTATAATCACTCTGGGGACAAAATCTGTGCTCTCGTTGTTCCATATGCTATTGTATCTAACAGTATACAGCTAAGAAAAAACACTTCTTTGATTTATTTCTATATTTCCATTGCTGCCTTCATATAGATAATTAACATTTAACATACAGAAATTAACATTTGTTGTGATAATGAAGCTCTCCATCCCTGTTCTACCTATATCTGAGCTATAGGTGGAAAATAGGCCAAAATAGACAGGATTCTAATCACCCAAGAATGATAAAATTCTGTTATCCTTAAATGCCATAGAATTTATCTTTTTGTAGTTTATGGTAACAATCCGGATTGCAATTAATTGCACGAATGTTTATTCAACGTCTGGTTCACTGCTGAGAAATGCTGGAATCCAAGCACTAGAGGCTGCCTTTCCATGGTGAACCTGGCTGCTCTTGCTCTGCTCCTGTGGAGAGACTTTCCAAAATGCAGTTCCCTGGGGGCAGGAGGGAAGCGGAGCAGGTCTTTCTCCATATTCCTATCTTAAGTGCATCCAGGAGCTAAAGCTCGGTGTGGTAGTTTAATGTGTTTAACAGGCTGATGTTGTTTTCTGTGAATACGTACATAAAGTTTGTAGTATTTTGATCTATATATGTATTGCTTGTATCAGTGTGTTTTCTAATGAGTTTACAAACAATAATTGGCACAGCTGAACAGCTGTATTCATATATAGACATGTAATGATGACTATTTAAACAAATATAGGCCAGACAAGGCTGGAAACAATCTTAGCTATATTGTGGAAAAGAAGCATGGACTGTGATGCTTTTATGGTTCCATAAATAAGAAAGATTATTTGAAATCCCTGTTGCCTCTAGTTCATAATGAAAATTTAAATTTTAACATAAATTTTATTACAGTTAGTACAGGATTTAAGATTTAAAAATCATGCTATCCATGAGTTCAAATTACAAATCAACCTCGCAGCAACTTCAGTTAGTTGTACAAACATAGAGTATTTGGACTATGGTTTATAATATTCAATGAGTGCATTAATATTTTTAAATGTGATAAGCCTATTGTTCATGCATAAAATGATTCGCCGTTACTATATAGGGATCTTTTAATGGTCCCTACAGCGTCTTCCTCATTGAGACTCTTAATCTTCATAAAAATGAAGAGAGGGAATACCAATTCCCCAAAAAGCCAATGACAGAAGCCTAGTGAAATTCTCAAACCATCCTCTGTTTTATATTTCTCACACTCATTATTATAGCACACAATCAAGCACTTCAAGGAAGACATCTGCAAATTTCCATTAGCCCTAATTGCCGCATGTTATTATTTTAGTCACTTCATCTCAAGAAAAAATAACTAGAGTGCAGTGATTTCAAAGCAATGCTTTTCTAGAAGAAAATTCTGAGTAGCAATAAAATTAAAATGTTAGCTGTTGGCTATTTAAAATGCTGCTATAGTCTACTGCTTCGGATTTCTTTAAATCAAATTCAGAAAAAGTAGCATGATTACAAAAAAACTAATGAGACTTGAATAGCTCTATTTTTCTAATTTCAACATAGTATCTTTCTAAGCTTCAACATACTAATTCATTGTGATGCAGCCTCCAAAACTAACAAATCAGGCATAACCTGTTTCCTTGTAAAGGTAACTACTCTGCAAATAGAGTTCATTTATTTGCACTCAAGGGCGTTTAAGGGTGAATAAAAGGACCCTGATAGATTCACTCATATAAAGTTCTGAACAAAGCTTGAAACAAATTCATTGTCAAACCCCAGATATCTCAACTCTTTGGCTTTCATGGCAAAGGTTATAGAAAAGAAAATAGGGCTTTTACAGAAAACATAAATATTTCCATCTAAGCCGAACTTTGTATGCAGAAATAAATTGAAATTCTATGTGGAAAATACTCACATAGAATATCAGAGAAATGATATGTCCAGAGATGGACTCTTGTCCTTTGTTCTGGAAGATATGTTTCAGAAAAAATGCTTTGTTTCTCAGCTGTATTGTTCTTTGTATCTGCAGACACTGGGTGAGAAAGTTCTTTAAATCACCTCGTCCGTCATAATATGAGAGATTCCCATTTCTCGGTCCTTGGCCATTTAGGAACAATACGCAGAAACAAAAAAAAACTCAAAAAATGAAGCAATTTATAATGGCATATTCTACCTACTGTAATAAGCATAACATCAGAGGTTACAGTGTTTCACTATAGGAACAACTTTCTGTTCTATAACCTGAACAGATGTTCATTTTATGAAACATTGAGCTTTTAGAGGTCTATTTATTTCTGGTACTCACAAATCCTGTGCTATTGGGAGCTTCAACGTATATGAAATTTCTGGCCAGTTGTTTGAGCTACAGGTCTGTGAAATAATAATTTTTATTTATTTGCTATGCACATAAAAATACTATAGTATTTCAGAGGATATTATAATTATGTCAACAGTTGGAATCCTGTTCATTAGGAATGTTTTTTCTTGGCTTAGATCTCAGTCTGTATATTTAAAATAAATAATTTTTTTTTAAAAAAGAGAGAGCTTATATTGTAATTTAGGAAAAAATCTTTATTTTCATAGCCATTATTGCTAATTTACAATACTTTTCTTCGTAGATGTCTGCAAACTGGAACAAGGAGTTATACACTGAAAATAATAAGCAGTCCTTGTAGTCAGCTAGATCAGAATAACTGTGAGAAGATCTTCATGAAGGGAAGAGATACATGATAGAGGTAAGTTGTTCAGGATCCTCAAAGCATGTCTATTAGCCAAATATGCCTGAATATTTGATATAGACAGGTATCAAGGTTGGAGGAATTCTACTTGAGCTTCTAAACCCTTTCCTTCTCCATTAAGCTAGAAAGTGCACAGATGATGGCTTTCATTCGGGTCCAGTTCATATCTATATGCCAACTACGTCTCTGGAATTAATCACATTCAAGGGAGACTAACTCTTCAGGATCATCAGTTAGTTTAAAGTTTTTTGTGAGACAAAATGATCAAATCAGTTTGAATTTGCATATTTGACAGCAGAATTCTGCCCACTGATTTTTTTTAAGAGCGAGCAGCATACTACTTGTGAAAAACTCTGCAGTCAGCCACCCAGAGCCATCATTAGAAATGTGTTTTGATTAAATCAAGGATGCCATTAATCCAGTGAATAATTTTGCCATAAAGAAGGTTTCTTTTGCTTCATGAAGTTTAAATTTACATTTTTAATATGTTTTTAAAAAATCCTAGGTAGCTTTCAAGCGTAGATTAAAATATATGGGAAGACCTTATACTAGGCACTACTTTTCTCATGCAATAAATTACACATAGTATTTACATACCTGCCAAGCTCCACTCTTTTCAAGTGGGACTAATAACCAGCATGCTCTCAAAATTCAATGCTCAAAGAAAAGTCAAGTATAAAGGAGTGATGACATCTCTCAAAAAATCTTTGTAGAAAAAACAGATGGGTGTCCAAGTTGAAGTCATGAATCTTTTCTGAGCCAATATTCTGTAATTTAGCATTTTAAATGTGCATCCAGGAATGGGTCCACAAAAATATTTTAATAAAGTAGTAACTTAATGACCTGAACACAGTGCAGCTCTCTGTGTCCTCTCCTCATAACGCTTGCATCTTCAGTTTGAATGCTTTCCATCTTCAAATGATTGCAGTCAGGAGAGATGACTTTGAATATGCAGAAGTAAATAACTGAATGTTTTTGATTTTTGATTATAGAAATCGTATATTGGATACCGGTTGATTAAGTAGTCACTAGTCTTCCCTCAAAAAAAGTAATAATGGAACTTATCTGCAAAGTACTTTTTTTTTTTTAATAGATTACTGTCGAAAACTCTTTAATAGTATTCTAAAAGTGATCAAATAGGTGTACAAGTGGCAACCTAGTATATGGTAGCACTGAATCTTTACCATTACTTTTTAAACTAGGGTATTATGAAAACTGTGTGTAATGTTTGACAGTGTTTAGTGTATTCTCCTGTTCTAAGGGGTAAGCAAACATGGTTCCTGCACTGTGACCTGCAGTGGAAAGATGACTATACATCTATAAAAGAAGTACTCTCCAAAATACTTGCTAGTGAGGACACAGACGTCACTATGATTCTTACTACTCTGTGGGGAACTGGCTAAAACAGTCTGTGGGCAATTTAGCTGCATTTGAAATGGCCCTACCATATGATACAGAACCATATAGAAAGGACCATCCAGCTGTGTGAGCAATAATGTAGGCTTTAATTTTGTATGTACAGAACCAGTTGCGTAGGCCGGCTACACAACCAGCATAGAACATTTGTAGGGTGGGTTTGGTAATGATTTGTCAGTAGAGGCAACAGTGATAAGAAGTTGCAGAAGATTAAATCATAGCCCTTTTTCATAACTTTAGTTCAGATTTTGAAAGCTGCATTTAATGTTTTGATTTATGTTGTCCATCAATTTTAACTGGAATTGGCTATCTAGCAGCTTTACGAATATGACCCACCAATTACTATTTGACTGTACCAGTAGCTTGCATAAAACTGTCCTAGTTGTTATATTAGACATTATCCTGAAGTTACTGGGTTAGAACCAAAATGACAGTAGAGGAAAAAATATCTTCCCATCTAGAAGAAAGCAAAGTAGAAAATTTCAGGAAATTTTTCATATTTTATACCTATTGATAGCCTTTTGCTGTACAGACTGTTGAAAAACAAGATGAAGTAAAATTTATTGACAAATACATTTGCTAGCAGAAGGATCAACCTTGGGTTCTAAATCTTAAGAAATCCTTTTTTAGATGAGATCTTTAGATACCATAATGCTGCAAGAAAAAACGCTTTAAAGACACTCCTGTCTGGATGTCCCTTTTTTCCGATACCTGAAACTTTTCTATCAAATTTGAGAGGGTCTCTAAGACACTGCTGCAAAGTTTCTACAAGTTGTGTGGAAAAACTGTAGCTAGCTAAAGCAACAGGGTAGGCAAGCCAAGGGCCCAAAGTGATGGGAACAGAAGAGACACACCAATCAACAAAGCAACAGAGTTGAAGTGGAATCCCTTTGAGCACGGGGATGTAAAGAAGGAAGTGCCTGCAGAGCAGCCTTGTGGGGAAAGCTCTCAAACTTGTCCTGGGGAATTGGCACACTTGGGTGCCTCTCTGAAATGCCACAGCATGGAGTAAAAATAGGAGGAACTGGAATTCTGTGTGCAGCTACAGGGCTATGACCTCATTGGAATAATGGAGACATGATGGGATGGCTTACATGGCTGGAGTGCTGCACTGCAGGTATACAGACTTTTAGGAAGGGTGGGCTGAGAAGGCAAGGAGGGGGAGTTGCCCTTTATGCAACAGGGAGCAGTTGGAATGCATGGAGTCCTGCCTTGGGGTGGGTAAGGAGTCAGTTGAGAGCTGATGGGTGAAGATTAGTGGGCAGACAACATGGTTTGCTGTTGTAATCAGTATCTGCTACAGATCTCCTGATTAGGAAGAAGTAGGTGAGGTTTTCTTCAAACTAGATTAGGCCTTTGAACTGGAAGAAGCCTCACATTCACAGCCCCTGGTCCTCATAGAAGGTTTCAACCACCCTGATATCTGCCAGAAGGACAATACAGTAGGGCTCAAGCAATCTAGGTTCCTTGAGTGCATTGAAGATAACTTCCTGGCATGGGCAATTGAGGACCCAACAAAGAAAGATGCTATACTAGACCTAAAACTTTCGAAGAAGGAAAAACTTGTTGGGAGCTTGAAAGTCAGAAGCTGCCTTGGCTACAGCGACCACCAGATGGTGGAGTTCAGGATCCTAAGAGAAGGAATTGGGCAAAACACAGGATCACAGCCCTAAATTTCAACCTTTCCAGAGGCAATAGCCCTGGAGGGAATAGTGATCCAGGAGAGCTGGCTGATATTTGAGGATTATCTCCTCCTAGCTCAAGAAAGGTCTGTCCCAACAATCAGGAAATCATGGAATGGTGGCAGAGACCTGCATGAATAAACAAGGAACAATTGCCTGAACTCAGACATAAAAAAAGAAGTGTATAAGAAGTGGAAGCAGGGAAAGGAGTGGAATCTTTCTTTTTTATGTTCCTAATTGTTAGAAAATTAATGTCATGCCTTGTCTGAGTTGGTTTAAAGAAGCATGCCCCAAAAATACTGAAAAGTATGAACTTCTAGTATCTTGGCAACCAAGTGGTTTGTGCCATATCCACTCAAAGTTGAGACATTCTTTGAAAAATGAGATGGAGCAGACTCAAAATAAGCTTTCCTAAAATATCAAGAATCAGCCTTCTTTGTAGAAGTACTCTGTTGTAGAAAATATTTAAAATAGACAAAGAGAAATCAATATTTCCATACAAGTCTATACGTAACATTGCTGCATCAGAAAAGAAGGGAACACTGTAGTAGCAAAAGGATGCAATTAAGATTATGCCAGATCTTTCCTTTATGTTTCTGTATACATTCTCAGCTACTGTACTACTCATTCTCTCAGTAACATTTTGTGCCATTAAGGATTATCTGCAGTACTATGAAACAGGAGGTCTGACCCTGAGTACGGCAGAGTTCAATTTTGTGGAATGCAGGTTAATCCAGCTTGAATTGCACTTAATCTTTGTTAGTAGATTAATGAAATATATTTTCCTGTTTCTTCTAGATTACATAGAAATGTTTGTAGAGATTAAGAATTGACATAGTTTAGAGCTCAATAACAAAAGCTTTATTGGTTATGATTTCAACACTGGAAAAACACTGTATTTGCAATTGACAAACTCTCTAGGAAATAGGACACAAAAACCAGAAGTCACAGAACAAAATGAAGGTTTTGCTGGATGTATACAGTCTTTTCCATAGGGACCTCTCTTTGTTCCCTTCTAGGTTAATGATTTTATGACTTCTGTATGTAATTATGCAACTGCAGGAGAAAAATCTGTCTTTAATTTTATACATATACATAATCATGCTTAAATACAGATGTATTGCATTATATACAGGTATTTAATGTCAAATTGTCTCTGGTGTACATATAGCACAAGAAATAAAATGCAGGTAGCTGTGACAGATACCTCTATGAATATCAGAGAACTTCAAGTCCATATCAAGTTCATGGCAGAAGCCTGACTCTATTACAAACCAAGTTGAACTCCGTTACTTTTTGTAGCTGCATTTGTTCGATCATAACTCGTAGTCAAAGTTGTTGTATAATAACGTTAGAAAACAATGTGATAGAATAAATTTAAGCTATTTAACATATTCAGAAATCTCAGTGACAAGTCTCATTCATTAGGGATATATTTTCCCCTTGTTGAGCATACATCAGCCTCGTTAATATTAACTGGAGTGATTTATGCGTGTTTAAAACTGAAGATCGCATTTAATAACTGCCTCAGCAATGGCATGGATATGTGCTCAGATAATCTGACGACTAATTTCTGGAAGTCATTGTCTGGAACATTTCAGCCTTTCTAAATAGTCACGTTTGCTATACATTATGTATGAAGCTGTTCAAAATATATGAAGTGCTCCCTTTTATATATCATTCCATTACAGTTATATTACTTCTATGTATGTGGTGCCTTGATTATCTGATTAATTACACATTCTGATTAATAATCAAGCCCTTACTTTGTAAGAGGCACTGGGATTTTATTGCCAAGAGAATTGTCAGAAAAATCTCTATAAAGTCACATATGTAAAAGGATAAATAAAAATAGTAAATCTCCCCAGTTATTTGAGGTAACTATATAGAATTCTGTCTAAACGGTGTGTTTGGCTGTCTCTATGTAAAATGATCTACATCCAGATGAGTAAAAGAACTGATCTGTTTATACTGCTCTTTTCCTTCACGTTGATATATTTACACTTTGGAATAAAACCTCATCAAGAATTTGGGGACTTTTGAAAATCTTGCCATTCTTTCCTGCTTATATTTCTTTAAAAAAAAAAAAAAACCAACAAAAAACTCAATTTTGAGGAAAGGTGTCAGTCTTTTGCTTGTTATGATCATCTTTTTCTCCCCTCCCTGCCCCCAGATGTAGTTGCCTCCTTGTCTTCTCACCTGCCAAAGTAGTATCAAACGAAGGTTCATTTTATTCTTCACTTCTCAATTCATCTTTTGTCACCTAATGGAACTAGCACAGCATCCTCTCTCCTGCATTGTAGCAAGTATGACAAATTTCCTTTTTTCTTGGTGTGTGGTGTTTTTGGGGTTTTTTTGTGGAAAAAACTCATAGAGAAAATAGAGAGTATGGGGTTCAAGAAAAAAGTTAGGGAACTTGCTTGGAGAAAGACGATCATTAACATAAAAGAATTCTTTGTGGTGATGAAAATTAAGGTATGTTTCCTAGTAAAGATAAACCACAGTTTCTGTGAATGAACATGCACCTATAAAATGTTCATGAGAACTTAATCTGTAGACAGAAATGAAATGAACCAGCTCTCATTACCTGGACAACATTGTTCCTATATTTTAATAGATTTTCATCTTCTGTAAGGATTAAAAAAAATCAGAGTGTATCACATCTTAATACCAGCTGACTGCTCAGTAAAGAATACTGTTATGAATTCCGTGTTCTCTCAGATCTGAGTGTTAATTCAATGACTCAATAACAACATTACTACAGTATAATTAATCACTTCCTGCTACAACTAGAAAATATTTAACAAGTGTCATTATAAGTGGCTGCATTCTTTTTCTGAGAAGTGATGCATAAACTGGAATACATTACAGTTTGGTTTGCCTCCTAATGGTCTAAAAACATGGAACATTTTTCCCCTCTAGTGTCTGGTAGTGGAAATTACAACTAATTGGTTGCCTTTTTGAATAATTACATATTTCAGTTAATTTATAAAGATTTTTTTTTAAATGGTTTAATTTTTTTTTTTAATTTTTAAAGACTTAGTTATACCTAATGGGTTATTTTGAAATTAATTCCTAGTGAAGAATTAATATCAGACCCAATTCTCATACTGCAACCAAGGAAAGTTTTATTGTTGATGTCAATGGGCTTTACAATCCTTATTAAAATGAGAAACTGGAGAAAAGGCATATCTTCAGAAATTATCAGATGAGTTAAAGTAATGTCATACTAGTGAGTCAGAAGCAATTATAGCAAATATAGATTGGAACTCATACTGAAAATGCAGATATTTAACTTTTGGAAAAGTTCTACACTTTCAGATGCGTCAATATCATCTGCACTACAAAACAATGTCTTCTGGGAATAGCCAACATCTGTTCACTTGCAGTCAGAGCCCCATCTGAGCTTGCCTTTATAGGCTCTATAAATTTAATACAGTGGAGCTGTAGATTGATACTGGCACTTACTAGAGGAGCTAAATTCAAGAAATCAAGAAGAGCAATTCAAAGTGACTGCTGTCTGTATCCGTCATATCTGAGTCCTGTGGAGTTAACAGAGAAAAGCAGGCATGTAATCTAGGAATTTATAGTAGATGTTTTGCATGTGGCACTATCCTGTCTGTGTAGGATGCTTTGGAAAACAGATGGTCACAACCATTAATCGCTGCTTTGAGTGTCACTACAGTGACCAGGGTTTCTCACAGGCCTGAGAGTCTGTTTTCTGAATACACCCAGTAATGGTAAACATTATTAAAGAGAAATCAGGCTAAACAATGGAATGTTTCTAATCTTCTGCATGGAGCAGAAGACATTCCGACAGAATCTGCAAATTCTGATAGAATTTAAAAGCCATTGTATAATTATATTAAAGTAAAAGCTTTTGTGTGTAAATGGGACTTAGCCTGGATTGTACTACTTCTTGTCAGATCTCATGAGAGGAGCCTACGCTTGGAAGTCTGTTTTCTCTAGACATTATTTTAGTCAAATTTATTACGCCTTGGCACAAATATTACCTCAGATAAATAAATTTCTGTAACTTTTCCAAATTGGTGCTAATGGCAACTTTTGAACGTTGTTTCTCCTGTTGGGTTTTTTGGAGTTTGGTTGGGTTTTTTTTTTTTGGATGAAATGTCTTTTGTTGTTTGTTTTGGTTTGGTTTTTTTTGTTTAAATATGTGCTGACTGTCAAAGATGTGCTCACTCTTGCATACCAAGCCTACTCTCCAGCTGACCCTTCTCAGGAAAAGCAAAAGGAAAACCATTCACGTTCATTTTTCCATAGAATATGAGTGCACATACACCATTTCTTCCCTCTTCCTGTTCTCAGGCTGATGAAGGGCATAAGGTAATAGAGGGATCTTTTTTGGCTATACATTAGGGAGCTAAAATCACGGGCTCAGGATGTGAGGACTTTCCACTTCTTCTTGATGAACTTCATGAGGCTCCTGTCAGCCAGCTTCTCTAGTCAGATTATCAAGAAACATGGTTTTCTCTTATTACTCCTCTCTTTTTACATTTCTGCTTTTAAGCAGAGGAAAAAAAATCACTATAAAATATAACTGATCATCAGTAAAGAGCAAAAACAAAATGTGTCTTATTTAAGAAGTAGTAATATTTATTTCATATTGAGAGGAACATTGTTAAAAACAATGATTTATTTAAAAATACATATTCTGCAATCAGAAATGCTTTTTTTTTTTTTATAAAGGAAAATGCTCTGAAAAGTCTGTACCCTGGACTTTAAAGTTTGCAACCAAGATTCCAGAGGTGGAAAATAAGAGTGCCAGCTTCAATTATTTTATTTTTATTCAATTATTTTATTTCAATTTAAAAAAAAATAAGTAAAGAGAAGCAAGAAGTCATATATTTGTCTCCTTCATCCCTCTGTACCTCTACTCCAACTTGTACATCTTAACAATCATTGTTCTGATATCTTCGTACGGGTGTCCCACGTTGTTGTATATTTAGTGGGGAAAATGAAACTTTGTACCTTTCATTGAAACCTCTCACTTTGCTCCTTCTCTGTTATAATTAATAGGCCTTTCTCTTCCTCTCAGTGATTCAGGCATGCCATATGTTTACAAGAATGAGTAGCTGTTCCAGTAACAGAACTAAAAACCAGAAATAGTTACTAGTGAAATGTAACACACAGCAGCCAGATGTTTGTTTAATGAGAAAAAGATGGCTCTTGGAAAAGTCATAATAGTGCTTGTTATTATCAACCATCTGTATGGAACTCTTAGGAACCTCTGAGACATTGTGTAAAATATGATGGAAAATTCTGTCTCAGCTGACCAGCTTTTTTGAGGTATTTCCATTGATTTTATAGAGGCCTCTGAGGTACTTTGTTGGTGCTCTACAGCAGAAGACTTGAATGACACTCCAAAAGAGAGTAACTATGATATAAATCGTAGATACACGAAAATAAAAATGCCAAATACTACCTATGGCCATAAAAAAAATATTTGTGGAGGAGGATACATTCAGGAGAAAGAACGCCTGCATATGACAGATTGTTTTATTATGACTGTTCTATGAAGGCAACAAGAAAAGGTGTACAATTTTTAGGGACATATTTATAAATAAACTTCAATACAATACTGAAGTCCATTATTGTTTAAAATGTTTAGCGTTCCCATATAAGAATGAAATCAAATAGCTTGTTTTCAGTGAAAGAGAATGTTGGTCATCCTAATGGAGACATTCTTAGAAAAGTCTATCAGGCTTAACAAAAATGAAGAAATTGTATTCCAAGAGAAGTTGTTTCAATGCCCAATCTCAGAAAAATATGCTTTATGTACATCAAATAATTAATGTCTCTTACAGAACTTGCAAATTGAAAGGTGATGCAACTTACTATTGCTAGTGTCCTTTAATGAAGATAAGGGCCCTACAGGGAAAAAAGTTCTAAACAGTTTCATGCAAAACACATAGGATGTTTATTTTGGCATTTGCCCACTGCCAAAATCACTGCTAATGGATTACTTTCAAAATCTTAAGAAGCAAAAAATCTTACCAAGCTTGACTGAGCTGTAAAAATCTGACGTTTGTTGAACCTGTGGCTAAATAGTGCCAAAGGAAGTATAAATCAAATACTTTGCCTAAGATGGCTCTTTAACAAAATCCCTCAGAGTTTGCTGTAGACAAATTAACAAGCAATTGGTTGCAGAGGGAGTTCTCTGTGGATGGCAAGCTAATGAATTCTGACAGGTTGAATGGTGCAAAGATAATGGGCTGAGCTGTCCACTGACTGTAAAGCAGAAGCTGATTAAGGTTAAGACTTTAGGAAAACACCCCAATAAAACTAGATCAAAAGGAATGATTTATTTGATTTAGGGGTTGAACTCCAGAGGTTCAGGTTTTTTTTCACTAAGGATGAATGTGTTAGTCCAATTCAAGCATTTGATGTTTTACACTGGTATCATGACTTGCTGCGTAATTCATGATTGTGCTAAAATTGCCATTCACTCCTCCTTTCCAAATATGAAGTGTTGGCCACACATAATTGACTTCATCATCATAATACTGTCTTTGAACCTGAAATTATTTCAATTAGATATAGAGAATTATTATGGCATAATTTGTTGGAAAACTTTTTCAAAACAGAGTCCCTGAAATCAGACTTCAGGAGATGAAGCAAGACTATATAATAGTAAGAATTATCCACAAAAGAACTGTTATGCAATATAACTTGAAATTAAAGATTTTGCTCTCCAATACTGTAAAGACTCCAACATACGCAGACATTTTTTGTCATAAACCTCAATAAGATGATTCACACAATCCAAAGTAGGTTTCTAATTGGTAAAAATCTCTTGAGAATTTTCTTTGTGAAGTCTTTGTAAAGAGCAATTGAATATTTCTCATTTTATTGGATAAATGAGTATGTGTTATTGGAAAATTATGTCTGTTTAACCTTTTTATGTGACACAGACATGTGGCAAAGAGAGGCCCCTCGGAGACTGATAATAATACTTTTAAGCTCTCTTCATCAATTGCACATGCCACGAGAAGCAGGAAGAGAAATGACACTTTGGAAGAGAAGGAGAAAGAAGTTTCTGTATGCATAGACAGTCTTTACTCCATAGCCTTCCTGCACAGAAATAAACAAGCAGATTCGGAAATCCAATAATGAATTGACCTAGGAGATACTTTTCCAGGGTCACTTTGGTAGAGCTGATCCTGTGTTAGGTAGGATAAGAGACAGACTGGATGACCCCTTGAAATTCCTACAACAGCTATTTGCTCTCATCCCTCTAGAATTTGACATATCTAGAATGTTGAGAGCTACTAATATTTCATTCTGAGGGCACAAAAGGCTACGAGGCTGAAGGGAGATAAAAGTGGAACAGATCAAAATTTCCAACTATAAAAAAAATTCTCAATATATATATATATTGAGATATATAATTTTATATATATATAAAATTCTCAATATATAAGGTTCTTAAGCACCTTAAATTATTTGCTTTAAGGTCATGCTTACATGTCCCATTGAGAATTCAAGTGCCATTATAATGTCATAGATCGTTTTTCAGCCACTGTAATCTGCCAGGGAGAAATCAGACAGCAATTACAGTGGCTATATAGTTCCCAAACTGCTGAAAATACTCATGTGAGACATTTTTTCATTCTGGATAACTGCAACATCGATGGAATCTAAAAAGACTTTCTGCTTCATACAGGTGTTAATGATACCATTGGCAAAGCAAATGTCAGGCAGATTTTTCTTGACAGTCCAATAGGTAGTAACCTCAATCTCTTTTCTGAACAGAGATGATGTTGTTTTACAACAGTCATACTCCTGGAAATTTTGGAAGAAAGAAATCTGCAAAAAGTACCATTTAGCTTAAAAGATGTGATAGTGAAAGGGATCACTGGCACAAAACAGAGAAGTCATTTGCTTGCTGGAAATGGCCAAATTTGTCTTTTGGAAACCATTCATTTGCCTTTAGAAACCAGAAAAACCCTGGCTGCTTAGTAACATCAATAAGCTGTTATGAATCAATCAATAACAATATTAAAAAAACATTCTAAGATGGGGTAGATGGATACTAAAATTGTGGAATAAAATCACCTGGAAATTAACTTGAAAACAATGAAGACAAATAAACCCCAGAAAATTTAGCAGTGAAAGCTTTTTCTGAACTTTGGATTGCAATTGATGTGCACAGCTTTGGCCTGTCAGTACTCAAAGCACAGCATCACAAACTTCATTCTGATGAAAAGCAGCTGCCTCTATTAATATGACTTTTGGTGACAATTCAAGCAGCGGAGGATAAGCCAAAGGGGAATGCAGTGTGTTGGAACTGATTTGGATTTTAGATAAATCCACGGATTTGAGTGACTGCAACATGGGCACACTAGGCATGCAGATACAGTGACATAAGAAATCTTCCAGTTACCATTGCTAAAAATGTGTCTTAGGAACTTCATTTTGAATACTTTGTTTACCAGAAGAAGAGTCGAGTTATTTGAGCAGAAAGTGCCTTGAGCATCAGGATAGAAAATAAAATACATTTGTCTCTTCTTCTCAAGTGTAACTGGCACTGAAGCTAGCTTGCTTTTTATTTTTTCCCCTAGATGTTTAATACATCAATCATGCTCTGCTTTTGTGGAGGTGTTGCAATACAGTAAAGACAGAACTAGCTGAAGTAACTGATGCATTCCTGGGACTTGTTGCAAATTCAGTGGCAGCATTTTGTGTGTCCCTAATATTTTCTGCTCTTGACAACATTTGAATCCTAAGTTCTCTTGAGACAAGAAAAAAAAAAAAAGACCAAAAAAACCTTTATAATGGCTTTTAGCTCCAAGTATTCCAATGGTGACATACACATCTGAGCCCTAGACCAGCAAAGCATTTAAACGTAAGTCAGCTTCAGGAATTAGCATCGTTTGACTGGGGCTTTCACATCTTAAAAATGTTTCTGTTGAAATGGAACTGCACAGAAGTAGGACACTATCTGAAGAAACAACGAAAAAACGTAGCAGTGACCACTTTCTTCACTTGTACAGAAAAGGTCATGAGAAGAAAGAAAAAGAAACTTCATCTGAGCCCCATGTAGGGTGCCTATTTTTGAGACAGAGGGAAACAAGTTTCCAAAAAATGTCCTTAGCAAAGCGTAAAGCCCTTGTTCACCAACCCAGGTTTTCCTGAAGTGGGTAGAATGGACTGTCCCTGGTCAGTAGTTCCCACAACACGAAACATCCCTCCATCTCAGTGAGAGAAAAAAGAAGATGCTTACTAATAATTACATATCTTCAGAACTGTATGCATAGAGGAGGTGTGTGCACAGTACACCCCTCAGCTGGGAAGTTTATCTCGAGAATACTTAACTGTCCTGCTCTTGTCACTACTCCACAGTGGGGTTAGAGGAACTACTTCTCAGTTCTTCTGAGCCCCAGCATGTCAGGGACTTTGGTAAGGGGATGGGGAGAATGCACGTGGACAACACACGTTGCAAAGCTCCAGTTCCTGCTACACAACTTTGACTTTTACCTCTAGCACTTTCTCATCCTGCTGTGGGTGATTCCCATCCACCCAACACAGCTTGCAGCTCTAAATGCAGATGTCTAGGTGACTGCTTGGCCGATACCAGTGTCCTCTCTGAAACCTCTGCAATGAGGTAAAGCACACTGAAAGTGTGAATTTTAAATAGCATTATCTGGAAATGCTGGAAATAAAGACTTTTTGCAGGGAGGCCACTTAATCTACCTGATAGTATTCAATCAAGTTCTGTTTTGGCTTGAGTGGGCCAATGTCATATTGAATAAGAAAATACCATAGCTTCTAACAGCTTGAAATTCAATTTACATAGGGAAAGATCGTTACAGGGGTTGTGTAACATCATCTGCAGCTGACTGTCACAGCTGTTGGAGCTGACAATGCTTACATCAGTTAAAGATCTGTTTGTTTGATTTAGAGCACATTAAGGAGGAAACTACTAAACTCTGCAGTGGCACAGACACTTTCATACAACAAAACGTGGGCAAGGCCCCTGCTATTAAAATCTACTGTGAAACTCTCAATTCAGGGCAAAAAAACCAGCAAAAAATTCAGGGATGCTGCTCTGGGCAATATAAAAGATGTCATGTAACAGGCATATATATTGCCCATAGTATATGATACCCATAGCATATACACATACATATATACACTCAAAAGGCTTGTAGCCTACCACATCTCTTACCCAACTCTAATACAAGTCATAGCTGTGATACACATCTGGAATGAATGATTAGCAGAGAATTCTAGAATACTGCTGTGATCAGACCTCACATAATAAATAATTGCATGAACCCAATTCCTAATTACTTGACTGCAATCCTTTTAATAGGTACCTCTTTTTGGTGCTTTTGCAGTGTTTACTACATAGAAGCTCAATACATGACAGGGACAGTATAAATAAGCATGAAATTGGTAAATATTATTCCTATTGCTATGTAATTTAGTTTCTGTTGTCATAAACATAAGTCTCTTTCATCTTTTTCCCATGGTTTAGAAAATACTTTTTCAAATTAGTAGATAAGGCTCATGGAAATGAAAACAAAGGGACTGTTTCCAACTTCACACTTTCCGTTTATACTGGTCATGATAGTTTGAATATTTAAACCACGGTATATCAACAGAGGGACCAATCCAATGCTTTTTACAAAATCTGTTTACAGTTTACAGCTGTATTAACAAATCTCTGAGTCACACTAGCAGCTTGATTTGTGGTTTACTCTATGCGACCTCAGCTTTGCAATTTAGTTTCTTCAGGGGCAAGATTTTTTCAAGACTCTGTCTGATTTGCTGTTGCTTTTATGAGAGAAAATATTTGGCTGCTAGTCCCAGACGAATATTTTAATGTAAAAAGCATGTTAACTCTATGAGGATCACTTTTAAGTCAAAGTCGCTTGTTGTCTCTTAAAATTAACATAAATGTGATAAATGTGTCAGTAGAACAGAAACTTTCTAGAAAGTTTTGATGTCTGCAGTTTATGTGACAAAGACCATAACTATAATAGCAAGCATTACTAGCTTTCTTCAAGTGATTTTAAAGCTATGGAACACCTATATTTTATGACTACTCTATACCTGTCGGTAGAATTTTCATACACACAGTCACTGTAAACTCATATTTCAGCCTGCTTACAGGGACATAAACAATTTTATTAGAAGTTTAAAAATTCACAAGCTAAGGGAGACCTGAGTCTCTTACTATAAATCTGTTCACAGATAACCTGCAGTCTCCTGAACGTGGTCATCAAACATGCTGATCTTGGTAGAAAGCAGACAAAGCTGCTGTAAATAAGCAGCACTGTAGGCTCTCCCAGCATGTAAACTAAAGTGGGTTTTGGCCAAACTGAAGGACTGATCACTGATTTCACACGTATGCACTTCAAAGCAATGTGAACTTCACTTAACGTGAGCAATCTTAGCAAGGAGAAAAGTGCAAGCCCATCTCCTGCTTTCAGCAGAGTCCAGTATCTTCTGTGCAGTTTCTGATTTCAACAGTATGGAAAGCTATGGAAATGTGGTGGAATTGATGCCAATGCTATTTTACCTGGGAAAATGGAGATTTTAGGGCCAGCCCTGTGATTATGAACTTTAGGCAATGGTTCAAGAAGTGAGAGAAGATGCATTCTGGGGCATATTAGACATTATTTGAACTGTCATTTGAGATACAAAGAGTTGAAATACCCAAAAGCTGTATTTTCACTGAAGTTAGGCAATATGAGGCAGAAAAGTCAACTAAACACTGTGGCTAAAGGGGCTGACAGAAAGCTAAAAGAATTCACATGAGCTTTTGAATTTTGTATCACTAGTGACCAACACATATTTTTAATTCGATGATCTTCATGATGTACCTTGATCAAAAGAGAGGTAAATGGAGGTAAGAGTTTGAAATGGCATTATATGGAAATGCTGAAAATAAAGACTTTTCAAAGAGAGACCACTTAATCTACCTGATCATATCCAATACCTGTAGTCCAGTAACAAATGTCTAGTTACAGTTATATTGAAAAGATTATGCTGTAGTGGAACCCAGCAGATCAAGTGAATCACAGTCTCCTGAACTCCACTAGCTTTGCCATCTAACTGATGCCTCTCAAAATTGTATGTTTTGGAACAATTCCAGAAGAAATAAACCCAATGCCTTCTAATGTGTACCTTAATTGTATCATCTCATCCAAAGACAGCTGTGCAAACTTCAGTAAGAAATTGCCTCAGGACATGATCATGAAAGAGCATCTAATTACACAGATCATTTCAAGGTAATTTTTTGAAGGTCTATTGGACATATATTCTCTGAATAAATACTTTTGTGAACAAAATGGCATTTATATGGAAGGATACTTGGAGAAAATCTCAAGTGTTTCATTTTAAAGTTACCATTCTTGCAACATGCAAGCATTGCAACATTTTCAGCATTTCATAAGCTGCACAAAAATTGTTTTACAAATGTACAGGAAGATCAAGACTGAATTGCAAACTGACAGACTCATAGACTACTCACAAAAGAGCAGGGAGAACACCAACCTCGAAAGTCAGAAATTAATATATGTAATTTTATATGCAGAATATGCACAACAGTGCACAGAACTGTCTCTATACAGACAAAAGTTTTGAAGAAATGGGCCACAAATGTGGAAAAAGAAAACCACAATCTGCCGTATTCAGAACAGATGACTTAACCAAAAGATAAATTCAGAAATTTCTGCCTCAACTCTAAAATACTACAGAATAAATCACACATAAAGCTTGGAATTCAGAGAAACTTAGTATCCCTCACTGTATTTAGAGAATGTATCTCTCAAGCTTTATAAAGGGACTGAACCCGACGTATTGCATTATTATGGATACTTATTTGATAGGTCTCCCTCAGATAAGGTAGTCTGACATTGTGCTTGTAAGACGTAAAGGGATCCAAAAAGCCCCAGGTGAGATGACCTTAGTGGAAGCAACAGTCCAGAATAAGGACAGTTCTCAATACTTCTTCTTGAAAAGTTCTACAGTGCCACTGAAGCTGAAAAGCTTCCTTTTTGCTAAGCCTAAATATGCTAAACTAGGCATGCTCTGAACAAATGCATCCATCACTGAAATAAATCTAATTGTGCAATGTCTGAAATCCTTTGAGGGGCTGGGGGCATTCCTGAGCATTCCACATTTGCAGTGATTCATATACTCCTTTAAAATACACAAGTTTCAGAAAAATGGATTTTGGTCAGTAGACTCAGAAATAAACGCAGAAAGGAAAGAACCATAAGTAGTGTGAATTTGTCATGACAACTGTTAACAACACAGCCCTAAGGCACCCTCCCAACTACAATTTTTATTAATCATGAAGATCCTAACATAGTTATTAAGAAATAAGAAGAATCTATGCACTTACAAACATTTAAGATCAAATAATCAAATAGGTGGTGAAAACAAATTAACTATTCTGAATAAGGAAGTAAATATTGACACAAAAAAAGATGAAGAATTAGCTAAACTGGGCACACATTTTTTCATATTCTTTTGGGAATAAAGTAAGCTGTGGAACAGTGGAATGCATTGACAAAAGAACTAAGAGACTAATTCAGGGATATTACAGGCATCCATGCAATAGCTGAGGACATGATACAAACTCAGAGAGAATATGAGGAGGCACTGAAGAAGCAGTGACAGAAAATAGCAAGTTGGATCAGATAACATCGAGGACATAGTGAAAGAAATCAAATACATTAACTATATGTTCTCTCCATGGAAAACCAAGCCGATTGACAGAGAAGCTGCAGTCATAGTCCTGTACAAGGGTTCTATATGGCACAGATGTGCTGTGAAAGATTATATTCCCTGCAGTTACTTCAGGTAAAGAATCACAAGCTGCCCTGCTGAGACAAAAAGCTGTTCCAGAATGAAGCTGGGAAGTGTTCATGGGAACATGAAAAAGTATTGGAACAAGTAAATTCAACAGCAGAACTGGGATTCTACACACAAGTAAGTATCATTCCAACAGTGAAGTCCATAAACGACTTAGGAAAAAGGAGACAGAGAATTGTAACATAAGAAAGAAACAGATTCTCAGCTGAGAATAAATTACTTATCATTGCATATGCCTCAAAGAAATATCAACAAATACCTAAAGAGTATGGGTAAAAATAAAACAGACTGCAGTCAGTTCCAGATGATATTTAATTTTCTTGGAAAATCATCCCAAGGTTTTGCTGAACATTATTTCAGTTGAAAAAAACCCTGATCTTAAAGTCCTATTCCTATTTCAGATTGTATAAAAGGGAATCAAAGACATCATCCTGGTCCTCTTCAAATATATGATTAACTCTGCCTGTAGCATTCCTGTAAATAACTGCCTATTCCATCTGTATCTTAAATGATCACGTGATCTAAAATCTTTCTTGTCCTGGACTAATTTTTTACACTGTTCAAGTCTCATTTACAAAGTATTACAGAATCTTACAAAACTTCACAAGCTCTGAAAACTGAGTATCTTTAAGAGCCTTTGGCATCTGTGGCACCTTCAGTGCCAAAGACCTCGTGTCCAGTTAGACTTGGACAGAATCATTTCCAGGGAACACACGGGTCCTTAAAAGAGAGTCACTACTTTTAACTCCAGCTGAGTTCAAATTTTTCTAATACTAGAATTTTGAAATTCCAATATGGTTGGAATTTTTTGTTCCATACTTAGAAATGTCTTACTCTTCATATTTCATTATGGATTCTGTCGCCTATTTTTTGGTGTCAAATAGTTTGCATGATGTATACACTATTAATGCTTGAAGAGCTTTACAGTATATCAATGAAAACAGTTAGATTAATAACAGATTAAAACTATTAAGAGTTAGCTGTATAATTAAAGATATTGGTGACAGAGGAAACTTGCAGTGATTTTTTTTTCTGGATTCACAAAACTAGCAAATAGGAATTTCAGGTGCCTATGAGTTTCAGGTTCAAAATTATTTTACTATTTGCTCCACTTTACTGAGACTCACATTAATCCCTTTTTCCACACCCCCTCCTCTCAGAACAGTGCCAGTACACCATGAAATTTTGAAGGCGCTGCTGAGTCATTAAAATAAATAATCTATATGGACAATTAACAAACCATCAGGTACTGATTTAAACAGCTTAACGCCAAGCAGACTTTTTTTTTTCCAGTGGCCATAATCCAAACCAGAACTTGAAACAGCAAGAAGCAAAGAACATTTGTCAGTAAATCCTTCTAAAAGATTTACTCACTTGCAGAGTACTACCGTATTTCAGATGCTTCAATTTTTTTCTCTACTTACTATAAAATTCTTGTATTTTGAAATTGTTCTGACTGAAGTTATGTTATTGCTGCACTTTCTTTCAGATACTATTAGTAGTAGTTATTAACTGGGGTGCAATAAAGCCTATCTACCCATGTAGAAAAGACCTCCATAGCTGAACATTCCTAGTATTTCACAATGATTTGTAAACTGAAGGGATTTGATGCAGAGGCAGAATAAATAGAAAGTGCTACAGTATAATCTTTAAAGTAATTGTTTACTAAGTGTAATCATAGCTTAAAATTGCCTAGGGTTTGATGTAGAAAATACATCTAGAAAAAATTACCTAAGGACTGCAAAAAGCAGTAGAAGCCAATGGATTTAGCTATCCTCTACACTGACAGGTTGAAAATCATGACATAAAGCAAGATCTATGAGGAGATCCAATGAAATGTAACGAATTATAAAATTTGGCTAGGAACAGATATGGAAGGAAAGACATGACAAATGGAAGGACTGAAAAAGAGGAGAATAGCACTTAAAGCAAAACTCCCAGGGAGAACAAGAAATAGAGGTCACAAGTACACAAGTGCTCAGAAATTTAGTATTCGATATACTGACACAGACTGAAAGAGAAAGATCACTTCAGAACTTTGAGTATGGATACAGAGTCAATGAAGTCTACAGAGGACTGGGAAGATGGTTCTGGAAGACGATAAGGAAAAGGGCAACCGATGCCCTTTTGTTACAACTTCAACAGAAGATTTTTTAAGTCTGATGCTGTGAAGGAGCACAAATAACATTGGAGAGCTTGCTGCCATTTGTTGTTGAAGACCTGGAAGAACAACCTAAAGCTGCTGGAAAGCTCCAGAGAAATAAAGGGCAAGAGAAACAGACAAAATGAACTATGTCCACTTACATTTATTATTGAGCACTTTAGAACATTCTGGATAACATGCAGCTTTGTTTTAGTCATGAGCAGCAAAATATTTCATTATCCCTGTCAGATAATGAACAGGTAGAAGAACCAAATCAAATGGATTCCTTAATACTGTCCTCTAAAATGGTCAGAAACCTCTTGGAATCAAGATGTCCTGAATAAAAGAGCAGGTCCTTCTGGAAAGCCTCCTTGTGACAGGGATTATGACAGTAGGAGAGACCTAAGTACCCATGTAAGTACACACACAAAGAGAGCAGTAGCTTACTTCTAATAACTAACTCCACACTTACTTACACTTGAGAGGAAGGTTGGTTTTAGGATTACTGCCTAATTAGTGCCTTACTATAGCTGACTTTAATCTAACTTTTCCAATTATACTGCATTCCTTTACTGCATTCCACTCATCTGACTTTTCTTACCTCAGTAGAGGCTCAGAGTTTCTGAATATAGAAGGCATAATATTACTTTAATTTACAGGTGATCATTAGACAATCCTTTATTTCCAGTAACATTCCGATGTACTAAAAATGTCAATTTTTTAGTGTTTCCAGAAGTAGTAGCTGATCACATACTACCTTTGTATTTATCGCACAACTATGTAGAAATTTTCCTTCAAAATAAATTCTTAAAATAATGTTAATAAATGTGTCTTCAGAAAAAGGTTTTAGCATACATTAAACATACACTGGAGCTGCCACCCAGTGTTACTACTGGAAATTCTATTTACTTTATTGGAATACCTGTATAAAAATGTAGACACCAAAAAAAAGCACAAGCAAATTCACGATTTGGAGACTTATTTGTAAGACAAGCAAGTTTCATGTTTTTGAGTAAAGTAAGCAAACATTCTATCCAGTCATCACAAGGAACTGTCAGCAATTCAAAAGTCAGAAGCAGTTGAAATTTGAGTCTGATCAAGAAAGTTCTCTGAGTAAACATGGGGACAGGAGATAATATGAATACCTGAATGCAAGCAAAAGATCTTAGAAATCAATTCACTGCTTTGGTGGTAGTCTATGAAGTAATCTCTGCAGAAGAAAGATGTGCTCAGGGAGCTAGAGTCTGCATTTACATGCTTGTCAGGTTCAGCCATATCTTTAGGGCACGTTTTAGGTAACGGTTGCTGCAAGGAGTATTAACAAGGTGCAAGTGCAAGCTTTGTATAATCTACCCTAGATTGTCCTTAAGTATGCATTAGAAGTTCTTACCAGGAATAATTGCAAGAGCAGCATTCAACCTCCTTTTAATATGCTAGTATTTGTAATATCCCCAAGAACAATGCAGCATCTCGGTATTCTATTATTACAGAGTGTATAAAAAAAAGCTTTCACAGAATATGTAATGGATCCCATAAGGGAGAGACCCAAGTCAATAACAGCTCTAAAACCCCTTTGCCTTCCAGACAAAACCTGACAGATCTAGTCTCAATGGAAAAATGCAGGGAAAAGAAGGAAAAAAGAAAAAAAAGAACATTTCAGCAGCCAACAACTTAACAAAGATAGTGCAAAGTTATTCTTCAATACAGGAGTGGTCATAGAATGGTTTAGGTTGGAAGGGACCTTAAAAATCATCGAGTTCCAACCCCCTTCCATGGGCAGGGACACCTCCCACTAGACCAGGTTGCTCAAAGCCCCATCCAGCCTGGTCATCTTCATGCCATCTTCAGTATAATACCCAGTGCGTATGGATCCTCCAAAGAACAAGTAAAAATGTATGATGAACAGAAGCAACCAGATTCCCAGGAACATCCAAAAATAATTGAACAAAAGTGGGTATGTTCAGTAGATATTAAATATTACTGCAGAAGGGCATCTCTGAACAAGAAAAGTATTATGCCATAAAAACTATGAAAATCAAGGCAGGTTTCCAGCAACCAAAAAATGTTCATAGTTAACAATCTTATCAGGCAGGCACTGCAGAGATTCCCAGTAGTGGGATACACTGAATGGGCAAGCAAAAGGAATCGGAAGAGCTGCAAAAAACAGGAGTAGGATGTACACAAATTTTTAAGAGAAGCTGCAGAAGAAATGCCCAATTATTTGCTAAAAACAAGGTTTGAAAACATTTGCTGAAATAACGAGCAAGAAAATCTGACTGTATTTTGAGCTCTACATTATATATTAAATATATGCAAAGACACAAACTTGGTTCTGCTGCCTTCTCCGTACTTACCAGTATGCAGAGGAGATTAAAAGCTGTTTTACCCAGCCTGATGGGGATTACTGTGTTAAGTCTGTAGTTCTGGCTGCTTACATGCAGAATAGTTAGAATGAGCTTGGCCAGTGAAAGCTCTATTTACGTGACACTGACACAAAAGCCCCTCTGGGAGCTGTTTCAAATAAGCATGAATTACAGACACATTGAAGCTGTTCTAATTTATACCATGAACTAAACCCACCACCTCTGTCTAGGTGGAGGAAAGATGAGGAAACATTACTGTCCCTTCTTCCTGTCTGACATGCTGAATATTGTTCTCCTACACAAGAGATCCTAATTTCTAGAGAGAAGGTGTATATTCCCAAGCAATATAAAAAAAGTTACAATGTGCCAGTGGGTGCTGCATTATGAAACAAAAAAAAAAAGAAAATTAAAAGGTACTTTCTGAAAAAAACACCCAGATTATTAGAAGAAGTGTTTCTAGATGCATCTATACCTGTAAATTCATAAATCCAACGTGTATCAGAAAGTGGAACAACCTTTGGTACAAGTTGCTTCTGCAGCATCATAAAAAAGAGTAGGATTTATATATGCTTTGAGACAAATGTGTTTCTGTTTATCCCCCAAAGAAGACATAGCTAATACTGAGAAAATCCTTAGCAACAGGTGTTGGAAATGTGTTACATCATCAGGAAGGGAGAATAAGATCAGTGTATGAGACACTGCAGAGATTCTCAACAGTACAGTTCTTTAGACAAGGAAAAAAAAAATAAGAGCTGAAAAGACTGTGGTCAGAGATAGGCCGATTGATAAAAGAAATTTCCAAAGGAACATCATACATAGATACCATGATGTCATATTTGGCAACAGAACCACCAGACAATCTGTACAATGAGGCTCCAGCAGCAAACCCCAAATTCTGCAATTTATTCTGCTTAATCAACGTATTAAAAAAACCTGCAAGTTTCTAGAAAACAGAAGAGGACAAGGATAGTATCAAGGATAAACTGACATGATGTGACCAGACAACTAGTACAAGCAAACTGTCCTTGACCTAGGTAACACAATAGCCATTTGTCAAACAAAAAAACCCTCAAACCCTAGGAAGAACAGCATTGCAGTAGTAGATGGTCTTCTGTGTTTTCTTTATTCCCAGGGGTGTTCTTGAAGCATCAATTCTCAAACTTAATTGCTAATGTACCTATGATGCATGATGCACCTGCCTCAGGATACACAGATCAGGCACTTCATGTACAATGACCCTGATCTGTGATCAGCTTTATTGCAAGGATATCAGTGACCCAACAAAAACCCTGATTCTGACTCCAAAGCAATGGAGTCAAAACCTACCACACTTTGGTTTTAAGGCCGTTAAAGGTACAGCAGCCTTCTTACTCGCAGTCAAGCATTGCAGCCAAAAAAAGTGAAAGGAGACAGGCACTGACCTTGGCAAGAGGTTAGCTATTGATTTCAGTAAAACCAAGATTTCGCTTTTAGGGAAGGTATTTCCAGACATGAGGCATTACTCCTGGGGGTAGCGCGCTCTCTTGCAGAAGGGAAAAGGTTAGTTTGTAAATAGACTAATAGAATTTGATATCCACCTTTTTTGGACGGGGAAAACAAGGGTAGCTAAAGAGTCTGTAGGAGTGTAGACAGAAAAATAAAATATAATTAACCTGCAACCATCCATAAACCTTTCCAGCTGCTTACTATGTATTTGAACAGGGGATTCCAGTGCTTGGTCACACACAGAGGGGTCTGAAGTCAGCTGCTGGTGTTCTCTCTTTTGTATTAGAGAGCAGAGGACCTTAGGAGATAGGGGAGATTAGAGAGTCCAAGTGAAGCACTGAAGGACTTTCTTAGAACTCTAGCAATGGAAAAGATGAGGAGCTTCCCACCTCCTACCCAACCCAGACAACGTAATCTCTAACTCAAGTATAGATAGGACTCTGAGATAATCAACTGCTGCATTTTTATGATCATCAATTAGGTAATAAATATTCTCCAAAAAGTGTATCTAACTATATGATCTGGTACTACATTAGATCATTTATAGAATGAAAAGACTGAGCTGAAAAATCTTTTTACTTTTGGTGCAAGGTGTTTCTTCAAGGAAGGGGTGTAAGCTTGTCTTCTCTTTATAGATAACAAACTTAATTTAAAAAAGAATATAGGAATGAAACTTTGTAGACTTACTGGTCAGTTATTACTACAAAACTAATTAGAAGCTACAGAAGTCACTATTTAAAAGCTGTAAACAGACTTAGTGATTATACCTTTGTTTCTGCTCTACTTGAAAAAGAAAAGATTAAGAAGTTTGCAGCTTGCTTATCGCCTAATTTAACAGTAATCTGCAAAGAGTTTTTTGTATATTTTATCCATACTTAAAATTAAGTAAGAAAATCAGCCCTTTATTCTGTCATGTAAGATAAGAACCTTGGTTATGCCACTGAACTGTATTAATGCCCATTTGTGTGACTTCAGGAGGGCTAGATTTTGAAAGAACGATTCTTTAGTAGCAACATTTTTATTATTGCCCCAAGCATTACTTAACTACACATGTTAAGTACCTGTTTATTTGTTCATTAAATAAGCAAACATTAAAGCATTAGCAAATTCTGTTCTGTTACCCTGAAGAATTCTTAGTAACACCTGTCCTCCTGAAACAGAGGTTGGTAATTGGTTCTCAGGAGTGGAAAATATGGGATTTGAGGCAGCTCATAGATGTGAGTAGAAGAAAAAACTGCCAACAGCAAGGCTGACAAGGTTCTTATCGAGGTTGCAAAATTAAACTGTGATGGATAGCATTGAATTGACACTGCAACATTTTTACTGCCCTAGGAAAGCCAGCCTCATTGTACAAGTGGAACGGACATTGTCACATCAGCACTGGATGTCTATTGTTGGTAGCATTTTCTGTCACTAAACTAGACTTGCTGATGATGTCTTATGCTGGAAAGACACGAGGTATCTATGTTATAGCAAGGCCGAAAAGAAAGAGAGAGATAAGAGTGGAAGCAGATCAGAAAGTGCTAATGAAAAGATTAAAGATGAAAAAAAAAATCTTAATGAGAAAAGTGAGAACCCCTCAAAAAATGACCTAAAAAGAGTTACAGATAGCAAATAGTATAGTGTCTCAGTACCATTGTCTACTGGCAGCAGCAAGCTAGGAAAAGCATTGTCTCTAAAAACTTCAGAATCTTACAGAAAGAATAAATAGCTGAGTTTGACAGACATTAGTAATAGTTAATTATTTGAAATATTCATCTCCACATTTGGTCACTGACAGCACAGTGCCATTTAAACAGGTTTCTGAAGTAAATCTTTGACTCAGTAAATTATTCAATCAAAACCAGTCTGAGGAACAGCTTTATTTGAACTGTATTTTTATGCTCAGTTCTGTTCAGCAATTGGCAAAGTTCAGCATCTCCACTAGACATTTTCCCTTCTCCCAAACAGCTTACCATTTTTAATACTGGAAGTTATTCATGTCTGAAATAATGTTCATTGCCACCAACATCTCAGTTTTCACCAGAACCCTGCATTTGTGCTACAACTTGATCTTCTACAAGTTATCTCCCTTGAGTCAAATATTTGTCGGGCTACCCATTTTCTCTCGGGGCACAAAAAGAAGTCCGAGGATCACCTGTGACAAAAACAATGATTCCATTAGTCTGAATTCACAACAGCAGGTTCATTTATTAGATAAAGCAATCTTTAATAGAGTATTTCACATTATCATTTTAAAACTAAAAAACAAAACATCATCAAGAACAATCATATTCTGAAAAGGCTGATGAGATCTCCAATCTGATCATCAAAAGATAGTTCTACTTGTATATTTAAAATTTATATTTTTAGAAATGCACTAAGAGAGGAAAACTCTTCAACTAGGTTCTTACACCACAGTAAAATTCTTACTGATAGATTCCATTCCCTAGTTCTGCAATGACTGGACTATTTAACAAATATTGGATTTAAAAAAAATAATAATAATCATCATAACTAGCTGTGTTGCTTAGTTCTTCCATAAGTGACTTCACGGATCTTACAGAGTTTTGTCAAGGATTACTCTTGAATTCGTTACTCTTTTGAGCACTTACAGACTTGTCTTTACAGAACTGTTGGACCTAATGCAGTGGAGGTAGATTTAGCATTCAGACATTGGGCTTTCCCTTTTTTATTGCCATCTCATTCAGAAAAGTCCTTAACACACATGCTTAATTTCAAGCATGCACGCAGCCCTGGTGAAGTTAAGTGTACCTTGCTGCTCCGCAGGGCCCTGGGGCCTGAGTGTCAGACTTTCTCTGCCTTCTTCACTAGTAATAGCAAAGCTCTTGGGCTGAGGACATGGGAAACTGGAAAAAAGTACAAAAGCCCTAGCACAGAACAGAGATGGGTGAGAAGGGGGTGAATGCAGCTTTCTGCCCTGGGGTGATAGGAGGTAGCAACCAGTTTTGCACCAGTTCCTGAGTTATCCCAACTGGTGTCAGGCGTTAGCAGACATGACAGGCACAGAAGAGTGAGGGTGAGACTGCTTGGGCTCTGTTCTTGCCTGCTGGAGGCTCCCTTCCAACACAGGGCTCTGTTGGAGGGACAGTCAGGGCACCTTTGGACCTCAGCACATAAGGCAGCCAGGAAAAAGCAACCCACCAGGCCAAGAGAACAATTTCAAAAGGAAGAGAAAGAAAAGCAGGAGGAGTAATAGCACTCAAGAGAGCTTTCTTCATTGACTTTAAGAATGGTCCTGCAATCAAAATGGTACCCAAAGTACTACAGAGTACCCAGATCCCTCTGTCACCAAAGTGACGGGTGCAGGTTAACTGAGATTTTAATGTAACAAGAGGAAAACTAATCTCCATAGTCAAAGACTTACAACTGCTCCCTCACCTTGTTCTTGATGCATTGTTTTTCTTGGTGTGGGTAACAGCAAAGGCATAAGGATACCAGCAACCACTGAATTTGTGCGTAATATCACATAAATCACTTTAAATGGTCTCTTCAGTTTTCTGATATGCTCTAATCCAGTGTTGGTACTTTCAAGTAAAAACTCCACTTGTTGCAAAAAGTACTGGTAGCTCTTTAACCCACCTTCCCTTAAGGCCAGTTATTTCATTTTTCCAGGGTGGAACTGTTGAATGACCTTTTTTCAGATATATTAATATTAGCAATGGAAAACGAGACACCTTAGGATGATTTACACCAAACTTATTTTAAAGTGAGCTATTCTCATTCTTTCTAAAATTAATTATTAAAGCAAGCACATCAAGTTCAAGCTGCACAAATGTGCTATCAAGATATGGGCATTCAAATCCTTATGCCTTGAATGTTTCCCTTGAGTTTTATTTCAAAGTCAAAAGATCACAGACATCATCATAAACCAAATTCAGTCTTTGTGTAGGCCAGCATTAAATTGCAGCCATTCCCATCAGGACTGAATTGGTGGCAGGCACCTGTTAGATTACAAAGTCACCATAAAAAAAAAAAAAAGAAAAAAAAAAGAAAAAACAGACCAGAACTATGAAACTTATTACAAGTCAAGTACATTAAATAAAAGAGGATCCTACCAGTTGCATCATCAGCTTCTGTGTCTAGAAGAGCATCTACTGAAGCCATGCTTGTGACTATGAAGGAGTCTGTAGTATCAGACACTCCTCGCTTGCTGAGACCAACTTCTTTGAGATACTGACTTCTCTGCTTTGATCAGTGTCTTTTACTAACCTTCTGACTGCCAGGAAGGTTACACCACTTGTTGAGAAGGTTTTTCTAGGCTTTCCTACTATTCCCCAATGCACTTTTTTTTAAAAATCATAGGTCCACAGGTTCAATTTGTAGTTATCTTCCAAAAATATTTATATAATAGAGAGTGGGACAGAGATGCAAGATGGTTTCCCCCACCAAATCCACCTCTTTGGTACAATGTTAAATACTCCTTATTTCTGTTAGTCCTCTCTTGCAAAGGAGGAAGAAAGTCTTCAGTGAGATACTTTTAATTTCTTCAGGAGGTATCTTCTGTTCCTCCCTGACCTTTTTCCGGTAGAATTTTCATCCTGTGTCCTTTTTCCTCATTCAATGTGCCAGCGAGAGACTTATTAATATAGGTTGTTATAAAAGCAGTTTATTTCTTATTACAGCTCTGTAAAAAGTTGTAACTGTCTTTATAATTAGCAAGTTACAAATTAGTTGTATGTATAAATCAGCTGATTTCGAATGAAATATCTTCCTGAATAATCTGAATTAACATAAGTCTTAGGAAACTCTTTCTTCATACTCACAAATATTAGGCCAAGGTTTTCTAAATACTTATGCCTCCTTGTAAAATTACTCACCTGAGTAACCCCTTCTTAATTCAATGCCAAGTGTAATAGTGGTGCTTACATAAGGAAAGTTATTCCCAGACATAGGTTTTTGCAGGATTAATCAAAAACACTTTGCACACGTTTTAGACACTTACTATGTTCTTTCCAAAGTTTCCTTTTAACCAAAAATTAAAATCTTTACTTTGAAGAAAACAAAGACTTTAAAAACTTGTTGCTATATTTTTCCTAAAGCAGACTATAAACTATTTCCCATCTTGTGCCAAGTATCTATTTGTCTTAAAGTAATCCTTAATTTCAGAGGGTAAACCAGTATCTAGTTCATGTTCCAGTCTAATACAATTTATGTTCAGAAGAATGCTCTGTTCCGCTAGCTGTAGGGGGTAACTGTTGCCAGTTCGCTGCAGTTCCTAACAGCCACTATGACAGAAAAGGGAAGAGCAAGAAATGCAGTGAGGAAGCGAGCACGTGTTGGGATTCAAGAGGGATTATGCGAGATCTGCAGCACAGAATATGCACACGCATAAAGCCCAATGATTCAGCTGCGTTTCCAGAAAACAGGCACCATGCTTATTTCGGACTTATTACCAGACATGTCTGTATAGCAAACTGCCCACAGAGGTACTAAAGTATAAATTTTGCAATTAAGGGGGAGGACAACATCACCCTTTCCCCTGGAGTAACCCCAGCAATAGCCCTGCCTCAACCCTCTCTCCCTCCATCTGAGTATCTCCCAGGGAACAAGCACTGACTTGGGCTCCTGGAGTCTGATTCTCCTCTCATACGTATAGCATTGCAACGTGTAACCCTGCGAGCTCCAGTGAATGAAATTTCTGTCAATGAAAGCAAGGAGAGGATATAGCTTTTAGAATTTACATCAGTGGCAACTGTCAGGAGAAAAAAAAAATATAATAAAATCTGTTAGTTTTCATTTTGATCCTGTGCGTTGGCACTCCACTATAGCTGAATAAAACTGAGATGCACAATCCACTTGAATTACCTGACTTAACCTTCAAAAGTTATGCATGCCACTGTTTGCCGGAGTCCAATATTAGCCACCTTTATTAGACTACCTTATAATAAAGCCTGGGCTCAAGTTCTTCCTCAGATGAATTTTAACCAACCAACTGGTTGTTTACGAACTTGGTGGAGTTACAGTAAAGAACCTGACAGCCAGTTGTGGAAAAAAAATAAAAGCAGCATCTCAGCCGTCATGGAGTGAAATCCTGCTTTCATTTATCAATGCAGCTCTCTTCACATGCTCCCATATTTATTTATTTTATTTTTTTTTCAATGAAAGACGCATAAGGTTTTAAGTGCACAGATTTGGTACACGTGCGCAGCAGCTGGTCTGACATGATAAAGCAGAATGAATCTGAAGAAGTTCCTGCCTGTCTGCCCAATAATCCATGAGCTGAGAGGGATTTACTTAATGGACCATCACAGAATCTAGCCTGTCAAAATTAGAGATTTTTTTTTTTTTAAGAACGTGCCTAAATCTGTTTTCTGTCAGATGTTTCCCATTCCCCGAAGACCTAGATAGTGAGTAGGAGGTGAACAAAGAAAACGAAACGACTGTCTTGGGTTAGCTGGGTGGGTTGTTGTTTGGTGGTTTGTTTTTTTCCCCAACCCTGCAATGTCTGTAACTCAATATCTGCTTGATTTGAAGCTCCA
This sequence comes from Tringa tobata, assembly GCA_033628505.1. Classification (NCBI taxonomy): domain Eukaryota; kingdom Metazoa; phylum Chordata; class Aves; order Charadriiformes; family Scolopacidae; genus Tringa; species Tringa tobata. The sequence continues at coordinate 1,101,416 of JAHREE010000278.1, forward strand.
ACCATAGTATTTGTTACCGGGGGCATTTCTGTAACTCAAAAGAAAGTCGATCAGAGGATTAGCGTCCAACATGCACAGACACACACTGGCTGCCACAGCAGCATCCCTCAGTCCCAGGTCTAAAGTTCATTCTTAAATAACACTCACTTGCCTTTTTTTTTTTTTTTGCTAGGTGGGAACTGTCGGGAGCTAAAAATAGCACTACGATCCAGCGGCGGGAGCTAAAAATACCCTTCACCCGCTCCATCCATCACCGTCTGGGTACCAAGGATGAAGCCCCTGGCATCTCCCGCAGCCCGTGAGCGCTGGATGGAGGCAGAGCGCATCCAGCCCTGGAGTTCCGCGCCCGCACAAAGTTTTACCGGCAGACAAAGAG
>JAHREE010000278.1:1106529-1127374 GCA_033628505.1 Tringa tobata
TTTTCATTCAGCACTGCCTTAGTACACACTTCTTGCTCTCAGATCAAGGTGTTACAACAGTTTTTGTGCAGCATGGGCTGCTTCTGGCTTTGGGGTTCCTAAGGTGAGATGCCATTCACCACCTGGCTAGGACAGGCAGAAATGCTCTGTAGAAATGGAACTATGTACTAGGGCTCTTCTCTACATAAATACTCTCTTCTCCTGCAACATGAAATGGCCTCAAAAGGAAACAATGGTAGCTTCTCTGTGATTCTGTAAGCATGAGGAGGAACCTCTTTACTTTGAGGGTGGCAGAGCACTGGAATGGGCTGCCCAGGGAGGTGGTGGAGGCTCCTTCTCTGGAGACATTCAAAACACGCCTGCACACGTTCCTGTGCAACCTGCTCTAGGTGGACCTGCTTTGGCAGGGGAGTTGGACTAGATGATCTCCAGAGGTCCCTTCCAACCCCTTACTATTCTACAGTGAGAATCACAGAATGATATATTATCTGATTTCTAAAGCATTCTCCAGGTTGATTTAAAAATTATCTTTCTGCAAGCAGACAAGAGAATTAATCTTGTCTCATCTGTGTTTTAGGGTAGGAATGTACAATACTGCATATTGTAACTGACTCTTTTAAGCATGCTACCTCTTAATTTTGATTTTAAAGATGAATTTAAAGCTAACATTGAACTGGGGGGGGATGGGGGTGGGTAAGGTTCAGGGCTATAAATCCTGACTGGAAAATGATACTTTCTGAAGTCTGACACCAAAGTTGCTGAGATAAGTGAATTAATACTCAGTTTTGTCAGCAGTGGCTCCAGCGCTGTATTAAATTACTGCTTCTAGTGGTAGATCACACTAAGGGGTAAGTGTAGGATGGCGTCATTTACCTCAAACTGTACCTCTGATACAATATCTGTTTCCTTGCCCTGTCCATTTCTTTGTCCTGTGATTCTTCAGGATATTGGTCCCTAACAACTGTTTTGGAGAGCTGATTGATGTAGGTTGTTCCCAAATATTAGCAGCCCAGTGAGCAGCAAAGCTGCTAGATGGGGCACTCTCTGTTACTGCATACGTGTGCACTGAGACAACAGAACTGTTTTATTGTTCATGACTGCCTTCTGCTTCCTTCAAGTCTGTGTTTCAAATGTTAAGAATGGGGATTTCCATGGAGCTAGCATTTATTTAGTGTCATCATGGCATGTCAGTCTGCTGCCCTGGGCACAGTTCCAGACACTGCCTGGTACATACTTGCATTAACTGTAGAAATTGAAATACTCCTGCAATAAAATTCAAGTTCTGCCAAAAGCCAGAACATACCTGGGCATTCAGCTTGTCAGCTGGTATTCTTTTCTTGCAAGGCTCTTGCCCGGTTATATATGCTGTTACAGTGCTTTGTCATATAGCAGACTCTGAAGTTCATGCTGTTTCCAATTCATTCATTTCTCTAATGTTCTCCCTGTGCTGATCAAATGCAGGCTGTCTACTTAACACTTAAATTTGCTTTTTCCATGCAGGAGTCATACTTCGTATGACAATGAGGGAAATAGCATATTCCTTTAACAGAGCATGCAAAATGGTTTAAAATAGAAATTTTCTGGTAGCATATTTTTTATACTTGCCTTTGAATATTCTGCTGTCTTGTGCTTTTTTCCTTGTTGGCAGCAATTTTAACACCTTTCAATATTCCTTTGTATTCTCTTCTATGACAGTATTCTCAGTCTGAATGAATGTTTTCTTTGGCTTTCCTTTTGTTTAAATATGGGGGAGGGAGGGGACACATTTTGAATTGAAATCACTGAACTAGAAAGGGACTACAAAAAGAATTGTCTGCAGTAAAGCTCCATGTATTAAAAACCAGCCAGTACAGTTCTTAACAAGTGTAGAAAAGCAGAAAAATACATACAAGCTCAAAGAATGCGTAAAGAAAGTTAACATGGAAATGGTTGAAATGAACAGGAAGAATTGAGATTGATAGTCTTTGGCATGAAGCTAGATGAAAAGGAGCCAGGGTAGGCTAGGGTAAGGTGCTAAGGGAATCACAGAATGGTTGGAGTTGGACGGGATCTCAAAGATCACCTAATTCAAACTTCCCTGCCATGCCACTAGAGCAAGTTGCTCAAAGCCCATCCAGCCTGGTCTTGAACACCTGCAGGGATGGGGCAACCACAGCTTCTCTGGGAAACCTGGGCCAGTGTCTCACCACTCTCATGGTAAAGAATCTCTTCCTAATATCTAATCTAAATTTCCCTTCTTTCAGTTTAAAACCATAACCTCTCATCCTATCACTCCATTCCCTCATAAAGAGTCCCTCCTCATTTTTTCTGTAGCCCCTTTAGGTACTAGAAGGTGCTCTAGCGTCTCCCTGGAGTCTTCTCTTCTCCAGGCTGAACAACCCCAACTATCTCAGCCTGTCTTCATAGCAGAGGTGCTCCAGCCCTCTGATCATCTTTGTTGCCTCCTCTGGACCCACTCCAGCAGCTCCATGTCCTTCTGATTTTGGTGGCCCCAAAGCTGGAGGCAGCACTGGAGGGGGGGTCTCCCCAGAGCAGAGGGACAGAATTCCCTGCTGGCCACGCTGCTGGGGGTGCAGCCCAGGATGCAGTTGCCCTTCTGGACTGCCAGCACACGTTGCCAGTTCACATTCAGCTTTTCAGCCACCCACACCCCAAAGTCCTTCTTTTGAGGGCTGCCCTCAGACCATTCTCTGCACAACCTGTATTTGTGCTTGGGATTGCCCCGACTCACCTGCAGGGCCTTGCACTTGACCATGCTGAACCATGAAGTTTGTATGGACACACCTCTCAATCCTGACCAGGTCCCTCTGGATGGCAAATAGTTAAAATGGAATGGAGAAGGTTACAATGGAAAAAGAAGTACGATTGTTGTGTGTAGTCAATATTCTAGTTTTAGGTTGTTAATACTCTACTGAAATCAGTGGAATATAACCTGACTGAAACAGGGATGACACAATTCCATGATGTAATGCCAGAGAGTTCCTGGCAATGGGCCCTTTAAGAAATGTGGAAACAAAAGCAATTAGTATTGATGGAGAAACTCTAAGGCTTAATCTGATTTGAAATCATCAGGGGCTGTACTAAGCATTGAGTGGTTTTGATAATACAGAATCTCATGAAGAAGGAATCAGTAACATCTTTGCTCTTAAAGTTTATTCAGCAAATACGGGCTGAGGCAATTTCTTCATTTAGGGTGTTATTGGTAAAGCAAGGGAGTGATCTTTAAACAGTCTCTTTTGTCTGAAATGCTTCCAAAAACCTTTTCAGTCTTGAGTCTTCAAATAACTTCTTGATTTGGGTTTTTTCCTTTGTTTGTTTTTGTTTGCCCTCCTCTCCCTCAGTAAACCCAGATAGACTCAAACATACCTTGTAGGTGAGAGTAAGGCTCATGACATTGATTTACCTTTCCCCTTTTATCTATGAAAATAATAAAACTTGCACTAAATTGTCCAGGTGATAGGCCACAGTGAGCCGTTTCTAAGGATGTAATGTGTATAAAGAAATGGAGGCTAGAAAGGTCAAGTAATTTTGTTTGAGCTGGGAATTGTGTGCTGCTGAGTGTTTGCTCGGCTTCTCTGTATATTAATTTTTCTTACTGCCTTCAACAGCTTATTTCACCCTTTATCTAATTTATTTTTATTTCCTGCTCTTTCTGTTTCACTAATGAACAAAAAAATGGATTTAGCAACAATTTCTGCCCTAACCTGTTAATTCCCTCCTCAGTATGATGCAACAGGCTTCATCCTTATTAGTATTAGTAACTCTTCAAGTCGTCAAAAATCACGTCAATATAAAACTTAGCCACAAAATAAACCACAACATTAGCAAAGGTTACTCAGTCTTCTCAGGGATCTCAAAGTCAAGAAATGTGATGTTTTCCTCAAAAAACTAAAGAAGTAACACATCAGAGGTCCTTTAGAAAGGATTCAATGCATTTAGTATTGCTCAGTAATCAGACAAGTAACAGCACTGAGAAATTTTTCCTATCTGGGGAAAAGCTGGCATACACCCAGGGGATAGAGATGCTGTCTCTGCTATTATTGTACCTGAATGTATATTTCAGAGACAACAATGTGTGAGAAAACATCTCTGCCTTCACAGCAAGAGCTTGAAATCTTTTCTGGAAGTGCCAATGGGGATACCCAGCTTGATGCTGGCTGTATTGAGATAGGTAGTATTATTCTGGACAGGTACGAAGAGACTGTCTCATTCCTGCGTGGGTGCTCCGAAAAAAAGCTGGAGTGGTGATGGGACACCACAAGAACTTTCTGGAGTCAGTGGTCAGCGCTACATCACTCTGTCACACTCAGCCCAGCTTGTTCCAAGTAACATGAACTGTGTCTTGTGATTCTTCACGAGTCCTGTTCAGGGCTGAGTGTATTAGTTTGATCTGCTGCTTTATGCGTCCTCATGGCAAGATCGGTGTGTGCTTACCTAACAGGTAACATCTTGCAGCTTTATTTAGTGTTTATATTCTCTCCCTCCTCACATCCCCGTCCTCTTGCTGAGAAACCCAGTTTGTTTGCCCAACTCTGCCCCAATCTTCATGCTCAGCCACAGAAGTTCCCTTCAGTTTTGAACTGGTCTCACCCTGCAATGCAATTTCTGCACTTGCAGTTTTTCATTTTACTTATATCCCCAGCCTGGGATGATAAGAGAGAGGTATTTATTAACTTGTGATCTCTACTTTTCAGAGGATGCTGTTTCGTGGTTTGTTCTTCCAACAAACAGCCTCTAACATCTGTACAGAAAAGATGAAGAAAAATGAGAATATAGTAAACCAGAAAAAAATAAATCTGTTGATTAATCAATCAATAAACACCACTTGCAGTACACACAGTCTCTAAGGGGATACTATTTAAATGTGTCGGCTTTGAAATTTGACATCATTAATCCATGATTAATCCTTGAAAAAATATTTCTGGTTTCCCTGAAACTGGTTTGCATTCTAAAACAAAAAAAAAAAAAGTGACTATTCAAATCAAAATTGCCTGCAAAGACAGCATGCATGTTAATGAAACACTGTCAAAAGTATTCTGAAAATCTTTCCCCTTTGAGAATTATGATAGTTACCAAAAAGTGTATTTATTCTCACTGTTTTATATTTTAAAAAGTACCCAGTTAGTCTCTAATCATGAAAATGCTGGAGACTATTCATAGAAATATAATTACTTATATGCACAAGGCTTCCAGTCTATGCTGTTATAAACTGTTTTATTTAACATAAGAATTTATAATATTTTTAACTCTACCTGTGACACAATACTTAATAATCTGCTGTGGGGGAATGGTTCTTTTCACAGCTGTGAAGTTCTTTCAGAGGTTGTGAAAATATTTATGAATAGTAATTCCTTCACCCTCTGTGGAAAACCTCAAGTCAAAGTTATAAAAAAGAAAAGAACTTAAGGAATCACTTAAATTCAGGGAATACACATAAACAAACTGTTAGTGGATATTTTCCTAATCATTTTTGGCTTTCAAAGCACATATTAAACCTTTCTTTGTTTCAGCAAGGTATGAGTTTTTCTCATATATAGCAGTTGCACCCCACTCGTACAGCTTCTTTGTTGCATGCTATTATGACACAGAAGAAGAAACATTTAGATTAAAATCTCACATAATCCTTGGACAATTTTTTTTTAAACAACCCACTTTTTTTTTGTCTCTGTCAAGCGTTCAGGATATGTGAATAAAAAGTTTGGGCTTTGAAATTAAGATTCTGAAATTTGCAATACTGTGCTCTGGCATTTTTCTTGCTCTAACGTACTTTAGGTACAAACTGTTGGGATTTGATTAACTTTAAGGAAGATTTAACTTAAATCTTCATCCTCCTTGTAATGCCATTCCATTTTTGTAGGTTTTCCCTTCGTCTTCTCACGTTTGGAAAGATATCTTTTTCTTTCTAGATCTATAGCAAAGAGAGATAATTATTTTTAGAAGTTATTATAACAAGAAGAAAGGAGGTGACAAATCCAGAAAGAAATTCTCTCTATCTCCGATACACTCCATTAAACAACTGGAGGCACCATAAGAGAACACTTACTGAACTGAATGAAGCAGAAACCATTCTGTTTTCTTGAGGTATTTAGTGCCCAAAGGATTAAATTTTGCACTTGTGTTCTATATTATTAGTAGATTTTTTTTTTTATTTTCTTTTTTATATTAAATGATGTGCAAAGCAGCAAATTTGGATTTTCTTCTAAATTCCAAAGTTCCAGTCCCAGGTTGATTGCGTTCCTGTAGAAGCCACTGACTTCAGAAAAACAGGCCTTCAGAAAAATAGTTGATCTACAACATGCTACATGGTCTGCACATTGTGCCACAAGTAGTGGAGAGCAAATGATCTTACCTGCATGTGTGACATGAAAGTTACAGGGCTTTGTCACTTACATTGGCTGAGAAGATGGAAACAGCAACAGTGGAAAGTTGAAATCATTAAGAATGACAAGAGGGAAATTCTAGGAACAATCAAACCCAAATTGAACAATTAATGCCTGTGTTTTGTTCAAAATTTGATATTTTTCCTCAAGACTAATACTCTTTCATGACTTGGCATTTGATTAATTGTAGTTTGATTGATTTGGTTAACTGGTAGTAAGCCTATTTTCTGTGGCAGCACTTCTGCTTTTTTTTTTTTTTTCTTTTAATTAAGCTTTGCTAATATTTGCTTATTTAGGATCCTATTATATGTAATTGTTTTCAGTTTTTGCCAATAACAATTACTACAAATGAGTGCTAAAATTACTTTTCAATTAATGTTTTCAATTAAAATAGCCCTAGTTTCCTGGGGGGAGGAATCCTGGTTTGATGCCATTATAAGAAAGAATGACATCAGGCAAAATGCAATATGGATAACCCACAACTGGTATGTAAATTATGCAGCATCATGTATGCAGCATGCATACATGCATGATAATGCATGTAAATTATGCATTATCAGTAGATTCTGGCTATGTCACTGAGGAAAATAAACAGCCTTCTTATGGGAAGGACTGAGAAATAAAATTAGTTCAAGGTACAGATATACACTTAATAATGTACGAGTATAAGAAGAAAAGCCATGCTACAGTTAGAATTTTTTAAAAAAATGTAATAAGAGAAGCAAAAGGACAGGATAGAGAACATTTTGCCCAGGCAGAGGATCCAGATGGGAGAGGTGCATTAGGTGGAAATTATTCCAGAAGTAGAGGCCCACTTGACAGTCATAAGACAGTATATAAGTCCCTTGTCGTTGCCTGTGAGGTCACAGATGCACCCTTGAGTAAAAACAATACAGTAAACAATTCAGAGAAAACGACTCCATGAGAGTTGTTATTTTTTTTCAGCAACTAACCTGTGCATGCAATACTTAATTTTTGACCAGAAAAATTCTCTTTTCATCATGGAGAACAGGCTTAGGAAAAATACTAAGAAATTATCTGATGTATTCCATTATCCTGTGACTGACTCAACCAAATTGATTCTTATTTTCTAATTTATTCTTCCATCCAGGGATGAATGCCTCATAGTGTCCACAGGGTATTGATTATAATATTTAATTATCCCTATAGCTGTGAAGATTTTCCTCAGATTTTCTTTGGTTTTGTTTGTATTTAAGTGCACTATTCAGAGGTAGTGTTGAAAAAAGTCAAGCTATTAGATGAGCGGTGAATCTAACTGAGTTTGGTTTTCCACAGATTTCTTTTGCTTTCCTATAAGCTGTTCCCATCTTCCTTCTCTGGCCCATGACACTGGAGTTGGGACTAACTGGAAGCTACTCATACAACTGGAAGAAAACCATGTATAGTACAGTGAGTTGTGTGCCTTTACCTCTGCTGAAGTCTCTCTAGCTTCTATGTTGCTTAAAACTCATAAAAAGTGCCATTTTAGTTGAAATTGGTAAGTTAGGTAATGTCTGAGAGAGATGCAATGCATGATTGTGTATACCTCATTTTGTCAGGAAATCAAGCTGAAAATTACCTGGAAGATCAGCTTTTTAGTTACAGCATCATATTTGGATACAAAAACCCCCTTAGGTCAGGTCTTGTTTTAGCCAAAGACACTCTCCATTGCCCAGGACAAGATATTTAGTCTCTGCATACCTTTGCTCTCCATCTGTAAAATGGAGATAATCATACATTCTCTCTCACGTTGCTAATTCTTATGTATTTTAACTGTCAACTTCGTGGGATACACACAATCTCTCATTAAATGTTTGCACTGTACTTAAACTGGAATTCCACTGACTGGATCCTCTAGGCAATGCTTAAATGTGACCAACTACTAATGTGTATTGACTGTGACACAAACAAGGTCAAATCAGGACACTTAGATGAGGTTTTGGCCATTCCTTATTCTTATTTAAAAAGAAACAAAACCAAGCCAATAACAAATACAACACCCACCTCTCTCCAAAAAAACCCCAACCAAACCTAAAACAAAAAAACACAATGAACCTTCAATTCAGTAAAATTTTAGCATCAGTAATGACTAGTATAAATGTCAGAGTTTTGCCTGCACTTGGTGAAAAGTATGATAATTTCACTGTTGCATCTATATCCCAAGAGGCTCTTTTTCCCCTCACTGAGTCCTGACTTGACCTTACTCCTTGTGGAGAAAGGCCATGCTTTCTCTGAGGACATGAAGCACAAATTTTAAAAATAATAATAATTTTTTTAAAAAAATCAAGCAAATCAACCCCAAAACAAGCCAAAATAAAGACAGACTGCTGGTTTAGATGATGAGGGAAGTGATTTTAGCTTGCAACAAGAACAGTCATAAGTGATCACAGCTGGCAATAATGGGAACTCAATTGCCTTGTGTGTTCCTCTCCCCATCTCTGTCTCAAGAGTCTTTGCATAATTTCATACTTTTTTTTTTATGCTACACTGAAATACTGTGCACCTGTCTAGCAGTAAAAAGTTATGAACCGTTTTAATTTTGGATTACTGATGAAGACTGAGCAAAAGCATAATAAGAGAAAAAAGATGCATCTGGAAAATATTAAAGACAGGCTTTAGAACATTGTGCTGAGAATAACTCAGCAAATGAAGGTATGTGCAGGCTTTGTGCAATTATCATTGCTTATAGCAGTGTAAAGATGTACTAACTCAGCCTAAAGCCTCTGCTGGCAGCCAAAACACAAGCTCTTGAAGGACCTAAGTGTCTTAGCAGGGGCTGTAGGGCTTGTTTAGGGCAATTTCACAGAAGGGTGGACAATAGCTTTCCGCATCCACTCTCTTCTTTTGGCCTGCACAAATCAGTGCCACATATCCTTCATTGCAGTATTGTTATAAAGAGCTGTTTCTCAAACAGGCTGAGTGACTGTGACTACTAATGTGGGGTTTTTTTTGACAAACTATTGATTTAGTGTATCTCAAATCTCAGCTCGGTATTGGTTTGAATTTATCAATATGAAAGAGGCTGCAGGCAGAAGAAGGGCTATGATATGACTAAAGACTGTAGACGATTCTCTTCTCATAAAAGTGGCTAGCTGGCCTGAAATTAATAGCAGTTAATGGTCACATCTGAAGTGGAAAAAGTCCCATGAGCTTCTGCAAACTGGACCAAGACAGTAGGGGGTAAAGTGTGGTGTGTCTGTCACAGAATCACAGAATGGTAGGGGTTGGAAGGGACCTCTGGAGATCATCTAGTCCAACACCCCTGCCAAAGCAGGGTCACCCAGAGCAGGTTGGACAGGAACATACCCAGGCAAGTTTTTAATATCTCCAGAGAAAGAGACTCCACAACCTCTCTAGGCAGCCTGTTCCAGAGCTCTGGCACCCTCAAAGTAAAGAAGTTTTTCCTCATGTTGAGACAGAATTTCCCATGTTCCAGCTTGTGCCTGTTGCCCCTTGTCCTGTCACCAGGCCCCACTGAGAAGAGTCTGGCCCCATTCTCTTGACACCCACCCTTTAGATATTGCTCAGCATTGATGAGGTCCTCTCTCAGTCTTCTCTTCTCTGAGCTAAACAGGTCTCTCAGCCTTTCCCCATAAAGGCCGAGAATCTTTCATCTGTTAGGAGCTGTGAAACCGTGGCACTGACAGGCTGAGACAGCTCTGCCTGGGGAACTCATTTGATGCCTCAGATAACTTCTGGGCTGTACAGGGAGTGTCCTGTGCTGAGAATCCGTGTCCAGTACGTTGAGGAAGAGCCATCATTATGCCTAGAAGCTTTTGAAAGGTCTACCTACACAAGACAGACATGGTTAAACTGCATTGCATATGCATCGGTTGTGAAATTATGAAATCACAGCGCACGTGTTCTCGTCAAAGGTTTACCTGAGATGGATAGCAAACTGCAAAAAGCTTTATTTTTCCTTCTACTTGTAATCTCATAAAAGATGAAGGTGCAGACTATCTTGTACCTTCCGAGATTAAAAAAAAAATATTAAAAAACCCCAAACATCCAAGGGATGTTTGTTCTACTAAGTATTGGATTGTTTAGTAATAAGCTTGAAAAACGAACAGCTGTTGCAACTTAGTTGGAACCTAGAATCATTTGGCTATTTGAGGCTAACAGTAGGTGAGCTTTGCATGCTTACATTTTTTTCATGGGAATGACTGGTTTTAGAAAACTGAGCTAGACCTGGTCATTCTTTAAATAATTCATTTGGATGTTTATTAAATAATTAGTGGGCCAATCATAAGCGGCTTTGAAGGTTATAATTGTGTAAAGGGAAAGTGCTGCTCTTTGATCCTATGTAAGCAGATGTTTGTCAGCAAATTTTTCTGGATTTCTCATACCCAGAAAATCTTGGTGAAAACATCTGACAAATAAAGAAGTCAGACATAATATTAGTTAAAATGGTTTAACTGAGACAAGTGAATTTGCAGCTATTTCATTATAATTATATTTCATTATAACTAAAGAACTCCTGTGATTTTTATGGGAGAATAAGTCATCTGAAAACAAACCCCAAAGTTTTTCACTCTTCAAAGTGATGTGAGATAATTTGAGCATATTATGGTGGGTTTTTTGGCAAAATTTACTCAGTATTATTGGCTAATTTTGGTCAATTAGATTAACTTTTTTTGATGAAATATCTTGAGGAAATTACCCAAATACAGAATGTAAGAAGCTGGTGGCTGAATAAAGCAAAACTAAATAAAATAAGTATTACAAAACTTGCCAGTACAAGGTTTGGGGCTTTGTGTGCTTTTATTTTGGTGTGGTGGTGGTTGTTTTTTTTTGTTTGGTTTTTTTTTTTTCTGACAGCAGTTTGAGAAAGGTTATTTTGTTCAAATCACAGTTTTAAAGTCTAATGATATTTCCATGCATATTTGGAAATAATCTCTATGAACTTCTTTCACTGCTATTAACCAGCCCTTCTATTTTTATCTGGCAGGTTTCAGGTGCTGTAGGTTTTTTCTTATATAAGAAAGTAGATTGACAAGTTGACCTACCATACAGAAATATATCCGTCATGCCTGACGTACAGATTTGTTACATATGAAGAACCTGCTCTCCTGGCATACGAGATGAGTTATTTGTTTGTATCTCTTGCTTTTGATTCTTTTCAGACTTGTTCATTAAGGCCCGGGTCTCTGTGGTATTACATGGGATCAGCACATGCTTAATGATGAGTTTTGTTTGGCTGTCACAAAGAATACCAAATAAGAAAAAGAAAAAATAAAGTAATCTGCTATAATTACCTGTAGCTGTCAGTACAGGGAAAAGTGACTGTCAGTGGAGAGAGAAGATCCATAGTTCATAAAAAGATGCTGTTTTTTTTCTCTTTTTTCTCTTATTGATTGACCTGCTAAAATAAGTTATTACCAATTGAAGGTACCAATTTTTTCCATGTATATTCTTGCAGAGATACAACGCCATTCACAAAGTTAGGAGCTGAGATTTTTCTATACTTTATTAATATATCTTAATTTTTTATAGCTCTGTGGCATCCAAATAAAACAAGTGTCAGGCTTAGTTCACTGTGCATTTGTCTTATGCACGGTTAGTAATCTTTTTGTCAGTGCTACTAATGCCTCGGGAATCACTAAGGAAGTTCACTGTGTAGCACTGAGCTACCTTGGCACAGGGACTGCCAGACCCTGTGTTATGTAGACATTTTTTAAGGAAGAAACCAAAGAGACAGTGGAAATAGAGTTGTAATTTGAATGAGTGACTCATAAAATCCTTGGTCAGCTATGGATACCCTTATTTAGTTGATGTGTGCCTTTTGGGTGATTATAGGTATATTGAGCGTAGCAGAAAATTAAGTACAGTCGATGTCACAGTGTTTACTCTTATTTCAGTGGTTTTCATCATCTATAATGTGATTTGTTGAAATGGAAATTTCTTTCCAAATTTTGCTGTCTGCTTTTCAGTGATTACTAGGATCATTTTCAGATGCGTCTCTCCCATTGTCATGCTTTTACTTACAGGTAGATAAAACTGTGGGCAGTAATGGAAGAAAGGAGAACACATTTCTTATTTAAATACTTTTGAATCTGGAAGCCTGGGGTAAGTATAATCTGTTTCCAATCTGGTGAAGTCTGCACACAAAATACCAATAAACCTGATGGAACTGATCACTACGTCGCAGAACTGGGGCTGAAACGTGGGTGGCCCTTAAGGGAGAGAGAGCAGAGATTTTTTTCCTCCACTGCCTTCTCCCCTGTATGGTTTTTGCAGCAGCAGCAGCGTTCCCTAAATGTAAGGAGCACTCCTACTGTGTGGCACAGAAAGAGCAAATGGAAAACTTCCTCATAGACATACCCATTACTGGTGAGTCCAGAGAGTATCTGTGCCTTATTTTCCTCTGTGCATAGGAGACAACCTAGATTTAGAGGACTGCCTAGGGATGATTTAGAGGACTGCCCAGGGTTTGTCATAAGCATATTTTTCCAGTGTTGTTAAGTAAGTGCTAATGCTTGTTGATGAAATACCATTAAAAATAGAAAAGTCAGTTTTTCTCACTGAGTCACCAGCTGTTTAATGTCTTTGCTCTGTGTGACTTTGTTCAGATTAACCTGTATTTGCGTGACCACCTATTTACTACTATGTGTCGTTGCCTTTAATGATGCTCATTAATGATACATGCATTGTGTGCTTTAGTTGCACAATTGGCTTATTTCAGAGACAAGTTGGAGGAAGCAGCCCAGAAAATATGTTGTCACTGAAGCGCAAGGTGAACTTCAGTGTAGCGGAATCAAAACTTATAATGAAGATGATAATACGTATTTCCAGTTTGTTGAAAACAAATAAGGAATACATAACATACTGTCTGTGATGGGTAATACAGAAGGCCAGGGGGAGGAAGGGACTTTCATTGTTTTGAGTATGTTTGTTTTCTCCAAATTTAAGCAGAAAGAATACAGTGTGCAACCAGGTTTTGGATGTCTACATAGACCAGCAAGCAGAAAGGAACCCCAGGGTTATGCAGAGCAGGATGTGGAGCCTGACGTTTGTTGGAGACCTGGGTAAGAGGAGTTATTGTGGGAAAGGAGGTGAGAAAAGGAGAGATCATGCAGGCTGAGCAAAATGCACTAAAAATGGATTAAACAGCATGGGGACTAGTTTTTCAAAGCACCTACTGCAATTTTTCCAGTGCTATCTTTCTGAGAGTGCATTTCATCCCACTGTGCATATGTTACTTTGCTTTCTACCATTGACTTCTGAACTTATCCTTCTGGTCTTCTTCCTCCTATATGTGCTCTGATTGATTTCTGGGGATTTTCCTACTTTTTTTCTTTTTTTTCTCCTGTCATCATCTGCTTCTTGTCATTTATGTTCTCATGGCAATTCTCTGGAGATACTCAAAACCCACCTGGATGTGTTCCTGTCCAACCTGCTCTGGGTAGCTCTGCTTTGGCAGAGGGGTTGGATTAGATGATCTCCAAAGGTCCCTTCCAACCCCTACCATTTTGTGATTCTGTGATTTAATTTGGTTTGAAAAGACTGATATATTTTATTTTCCTTTTCTCTCAAATATATCCCCTTATTTCAGGATTTACCCATTTCTCCTCTACAACAGCTGAATTTACCCACTCTTTTATTTACTACTATACTGCTCTTTACTTCCAAAACTGGAAACTGTTCACCCTTCCTCTCTTTACCTTCCCAACTTCTTGAAAACATTTTTATGGAGACACTTTTCAAGGCCAACTCATGTTTTTTTTTTCCTGTATAATCCTCAGAGGGCAGCCATGGCTTCAGAACTGTCTTTTTGGAGATCCAGCAACATAAATGTACAGTATTTTCTTTGAGTGTGACATCGGAGGTGAGAAGTGAGTACAGTATACTGAGTGTAATATAGTGTATAGAGAATAATAAATGAGATTTGAAAACACATTTTGGATATGAGACTCTAAATCTTACGAGGAAAAAAGGAACATTGCATATATGTGGAGCCAAGGGCTTACTGTTGCCCTGATCAAAATCTTAACAAAATACAACAAGGATATTATTAATCCAGTAATAATAGTGTTACCAAAATAGTGGTGAACTCAGACTGCTTTAGGTCAGAGAGGTCTCAGTAATAATAATTGTTATGCTAGAAAACTTACTAATATCAAGCTACTAATATCAACCCCTTTTCTCTGGGTCTTCCTTTCGATGACCCTCTGTACCCTACAGTTGATGGCACCACTAACTCTGAAGTAGAGAGGTTGGAAGTGTCAAAGCAAACCATCTTTGTCTCAAGTTCATTGTCTCAAGGAAAAGTTCGACGTGGGATGTGGGGAATTACTTCCTTCTGGGTCTTGCAGTCTACTGGGGCCGCTGGGTCTTTACCACACAGGGTGTTCCTGGTTCTCAAGCCAAAATGGCCACTGCACAACTGTTAAACCAAGATACAACCAACAGTCCTGAGACCCTACACTGCCAGGTCAGTGCAAAGCTGGTGCCATCCCCTGGTAATGGGGAGAATTGTGTTTATGGGGCTGCACAGGGGATCTGCAAGACTCTGAACTCCACAGCCATATCCTCACTGTGATAGGTGGCTCAGAGCCCATGCTGAAGCAAAAAATAGTGTCCTCATTCTAGGTAAGGATGGCCAAGTTCAGTGTTGCAATCCTGTGACCAGTGCATGTTTTGCTTTTAAGAGACAAGTGAAAACTTGGGTGAAAGCAGAAAGCCTGTGTTTTCAAATGCTTCTGGGGAAGGTCTGTTCCTGTGGAAAACCTGGCAGCTGCCAGAACAGCTTTGCTCGAGTCTTCTCATTTCACTGTGTGGAGTTGATGGACAGAAGAAGAAGCCCAAACGAGGTAAGCTGTCTTCTTAAGATCCTTTCTGCTTGTCTGCAATCTGTCTGGAGTGGCAGGTTGAAAAACCTGGAAAAAGTTTTCTTCTCACATGTGCCCTATCTCTTTATCATGTGTCTTCTCTTTCCCTTTGAAATCACTTTGACATATAGTAATTTTCTTCAATACTCTTCAAATGAGTATGGAAAAGACAGCGCTCGTTAACTTCACGAAAACTTCTTTGTCATTGGCTGGACAAGATCCGGTTCGTTCTTCCTTTTCTCTTTTACCCATTTCTGGTTACTGCAGCTTATGCAGAATTGCCAACTGTCATGTATGTTCCAACTGTGTTTGAATGAGCTCTACATACCTGCTTAAAGCTATGGTCTGTAAAAGCACTTACAAAAAAAAAAAAAACAAAAAAAAACAAAAAGAGATGATTTAGGTGACTGGACTTCAAGGTGATTGTTCTGTGGATGCTACTGCTGGGAGGGTCTGCTCCAGAGGGAAAGGAGGCAGATCTGCTCACAGAAATGTGCAATTCCTGTCATTCTGGAAGGGGTGGAAGATGTCTCAGAGACCCAGGCACAGCTCCATCAGGAGATCAGTTGTGCTGATGTCAATATTGCAAGGGAATATAGTAGAGAGAGGTATAAGAGGAGGGATAAGCCCCGGATAGGCGTCACGTCCTTTGATCTTTCTGCCTTTTCTGTCATGTTATTTTTAACACCTACCACTTTTGCTAATAGCAAATGAAATAATGATACAGTTAGTAATTAATCTTCTGTGTGGAGATTCATGGGTTTAATAGCAATAAAATTTTGTTGTTACCAGTGTGAGAGCTTTGTTGTGGCTCTTCCTCGGTAGGCTGGTTATGTCCTGGTTTTGGCTGGATTGAAGGATTTTTCAAATGGAAGGAATTTAGATGTACAGCATATGGACACACTGGGAACATGCATCTTGCAATCCTCTCCTCCAAAGCCCCTCCTGCACCCTAGGAACTAAAAACAAAGAGGTAGATAACTGAGTTAGAAAGGAAAATCCTATGCTGCATGAGAGACTTGAAGTAACAGAGACATTTATGCATCTCTCTCTGGACAGCTACTATTTTTAGACATGTCTTAAGTCCTGGATGAAAAAAAAAAACAAAACAAAACCAAAACAAACAAGCGGATAAATCAAGGAAAAAGACTTAGTTGCTTAAGCTCAACTGAACAGCAAAATCAGAGAGATGAACCTAGTATAAATATATATTTAATCGATAAGACAGGCATTTTTCCATTTCTTATTACCCTGTATGTTATTAGCCTTGTATTTTCCTCCAGGCCTCTGGAGGAAATTTTAAACTACACCAGATGAACCTTAAACCTTAGATCAATATGCACAAGGGAACGCTTAAGAAAAATCTTTAAACTAAGCCTTAACCTTATTGTAACATGTACTGGAAGAAACACTGTTTCTGTTGGAAAGGTTGTTTGAATGCTTGTCTTAAATTGCTTTCGGGTTAATAAGGTGCATGCTGTTACAGGCTACCTGTTAGCATGGATACTTTGAGGTCATGGGTATGTTATTAAATGGACTACACCAGTACACTTTCATTTTCAGTCTGCTTGCAGAACAAATGCAGTCTTAACATTTGCAAATGGTAGCTTGTAGTTATAAGAGTCCATAAAGATAAATAACTTGTATCACATTATTTTTTCAGTCATGTTATCAAGAAAATAAGGGTTTTTTTCCTCTGGTGAATACGCTTGCCACATAATAATTAGCTCTCAGGAAAAAAAAAAATCATTATAAATACTGTACCAGTTAATTTATCTTGTAAAACACAGAGTTCCTTCTGATACTTTCCAGAATTTGTAGCTCGCTGCAGAGCAGACATAAGCCAATGTGAATTCGCAATGAGAAGTGTTAATGTCCAGGTAGCGGAGGGGTAGTGAGACTTGGGAGGGAAGGGTGTCCAGGTTGGGTGTTCCTTTGTGAGAATTATCAAATGCAGCAAATACACACCTGAATCCTGTGGGGTCGAGGTCGTTATTGTAAATGCTGCCCAGGGGAGGACGTGCATGTCTAAAAAGATGGACTAAGCAGGCAGCAGTAGTTATGGATGGAGCCTGGGGGGAAGGAAATGGTGTGGATGGACGTGCTTGTGTGCTGGAAGGAACAAAGCCTTCCAACTTGTGGGAGGCATCCAGGCTAATTGTCTAGTACTCCCTAATATCTTACTCTAGTTAAGTTTCTGCATTAATGGAGCATCTTGTCACAGGACAGGCATCTGTTAGTTTGAAGAGAGTGCAGGTAAAGTCAGATTTGACCATGGTGAAAGAACTGATGATCTCCAGATGTTCAAGGAGGAAAAGGATATCTTCTTCCACAGTAGAAGAATATGACAAAGACCTTGCATTAGTTACAAATTAGAAGGAGGAAGGGGTGTTTGAAATAAAGTAGATGTAGGGTGGAGAAGACAATGCATCTTTTCTGATCGGATACTCATGAAATATAGGAAAACACTTCCAAAATCTTTCTGGGTTACAGGGTGGTAGAAATGCCTTGCTGGTTTAGGGGTTGCCACAAAGACAATGATGTTCTACATAAGGAAAAATGAGAATTCACTTTTTGTCCTATAAACGCCTTTGTCCTTTTAGCCCTTTGTATTCCTCTCCAGTTGAGTAGCAAACTGGCTTGGGAAATGGAGAACTTGCTTTTTGTTGGTAAGTTCAGCTGCTGTCTCACATGAACATAGGTTGGCTCGTTCAATGCTACAGGTTGTAAAAGCCGAGGGTAGCAGAGAGGTGGGGAGCTGGATTTAGTGGTGGGAGGCGAGAAGAAGGGCAGCAGAGCCAGTTTGTGCTGGGCAGGCCTGACAGTGGTACTCCAGCAGAGTGCACCAAGTATGCGTGGTGGCAGGAGGTCCCATGTGTCCTTGATTGCACCTTCTGGCCACATCCAGAGCTGTATTTGTTCTCTGGTATTTTTTTTTTCATCAGTTATTTGGCTTTGAGGTGTCCCTGAAAATGTAGCATCTATGTATCTTGCAAGACTGTCTGAAGATGCTCTCCTAGGATAGCTCTGTATCCTTTCTTATAGCCAAAGCCTGTTGGGCACAATTTAATTGTGAAGAAGTTACCTAACAGCCAAAACTTTAAGAAAAAGATTATTTTTTCCTGCTTGATGTAGTTGTCTCTTACAGCTACATGTTATCAAGAGTTGGTAATCTGGAAATGTTGCCCCATTTTTCTGTCTTTCTCTATTGATTTAACTTTCTTCTTAGCAGGCTGTCTTTTATTACTGTAGCCTTTCCTCCACCTCCTTCTTTGTATTTGCTTTTCAAGGTAATTTTCTCTCTCTCTAAATATGTATTCTCTGTGCACCCTTAAGGATGCTATTACAATACAGTAAACAGATTTCCCTCGTGATGATACAGATGATGGTACAGACTATTAGCAATTACAGCAAAGAGCCGATGAAACCCTGAGATGCCTTTCACCTCTTGCTGAGCAATGCAGCATGTTTAAAAAACCAAATTGGACAAAGAAGCTATTACAGACCAAAGAAATGGCATCATACACAAAAAAATATATACTTACGGGGAGGAAAAAAAAAAACCAACCAGAAACATTCCATGTAGTATTTTATGTCTTCTAAATGAAGCAACCACTTCAGAGGACATACTATAGAAGTACTCTGTTGTTTGCAACTATTAGATTGCTATTTCAGGAAACCCGTTCTGCATTTGGTGTCATGTGGAACTGTACGACAGATCTGGTGTGAAAGAAAATGTGCTGTTAAAACCAATGAACTGTATGTTTTAGAAACTGGATAAGTCACAAGAGAGTTCACGTTAAGATTTCTGAGGTTTATTTGCTGGCTGACAGAACTGGAAAATGGTGAACTTTCAACCTGATTCTAAAAGTCAGTCTATACAGTGATGAGTAAACAAGGAGAAAGGTGAACCACTTAAGAAAAAGAGCTCTAAACAAACAAACGTGTACATTGAAAAATGTCATTATTGTTGACCTAAATTCATATGAAGTAAGCCTAGGAAGAGAATTTCTTTAACAAGCTGGATAAATCTAACAAGGGGATTTACCAGGGGGAAAAGGATGAATCTTCAAAGATAATGTGGTGCTGCTTAGTGCTCTGAGAAGACTTCAAGTGCAGAGTGGCAACAAGGATGCATTCAGCCTGGAGATCAGCTAGGTTGGGAATTCCAACAGTGGGATCGTGATTGAAAGAAACACATAGAGGCTTTCGGCAGACTGCAGCACGTATGTTTGCAAGGGAATTAATCTGTCCCACTCTGACATCAGCTTCTGACTAACAAAGCAGAGGACTTTCAGCTTTCAGTTGCTTCTGAGCTGCTTCTGCTCAATCCTAATGAGAAAAGGCCTCTTACTTGTTCCCTTTTAAACCTTTGTAACTGAAGCCACAAACCCCTGGAGTCCTGTTTGCCTTCTCCCTGCTGCCCCCAACCACATTTTCATGTGGACTTTTGTTCAGATCCTTGCTGAAAACTTACTTCCGTGAAGTTTTGCATTAAAAGCTGCTTGTTGGTGTGAAGGGGTTAATGGGAGGGGGTGTCCTCAGTGTCCCTGGGCTGCACCTGGGGGCTTGTTAGGGTTAACGAGACACAGCTGTGGGGAAGGTCAGCAACCTTAGTTTGGAAGAAGCAGAGGGAAAGACTTGTACAGGTAACTCCTCCAGCAGAGGTGACCTGCAAAAGGTCTGCTTGTTCTCCTGGAGTTATGTGGGAAGAAGCTGAGCTGTGCTGGGGGCTGACTTGAAGAATGAGGTGATCTAGCAGCTACACGGCAGCGAGAGGCCAGGCTGAAGAAAAGGTAAAATCTCTGTATTTTTCTGAAAAGGAGTGGTTATCAGTCCAGGTGTCACTGTGAATTGCTTCTGTTTGTCTCGTTACTGTCCTGGAGAAGATATGTCATAATAGGGGTGTTTTTATGTTGTTTAATGAAGTGAAATCTGGGCTGGCTACTGTTCCTTCTAGTGCCCACCTCCACTCAGTTTGTGCAGCAGTCAGGAATGTGGGGCAGTTTTACGAAAAGCTTTTATTAAATTGCTTTCCTGTATAAATCTTTGTTACCTTAGAGGAATACGGTGGTCCTTACCCAAGGTTTCGTCCTTGCTCAATGTCTGATCCCCTAAAATAGGAGGAGGGACCCCTGTGTGCAGCTGTACTGTATTTTGTTGATATGTGAACAGCAACGTGCACTGAAGTTCAGAGCAATGTTCTGTTGTACTTTCTTGTGAGTTGTGTGTTAGGTGTTTCTCATACCCAAGCAACACAGAGCACAAAAGACATGTAAACCAAAGGGCTGGCTGTAGCTCCTTCATAGAATTATAGAATAGTTTGGGTTGGAAAGGACCTTAAAGACCATCCAGTTCCACCCCCCCTGCCCTGGGCAGGGACACCTCCCACCAGACCAGGTTGCTCAAAGCCCCATCCAGCCTGGCCTTGAACCCCTCCAGGGATGGGGCAGCCACAGCTTCTCTGGGCAACCTGGGCCAGGGTCCCACGACCCTCACAGGAAATAATTTCTTCCTCATATCCACCCTAAATTTCCCCTCTATCAGTTTAAAACCCTTCCCCCTCATCCTATTACTCCCCTCCCTGATCAAGAGTCCCTCCCCATCTCTCCTGTAGCCCCTTTAGGGACTGGAAGG
>JAHREE010000278.1:1147261-1185171 GCA_033628505.1 Tringa tobata
AGATCTACTACTTTAGCTGAAAGGAAAAGTTTTAAGTGAGACAATGAATGGATTCTAGATTAAAAAGTCAAGAAAATTTAAGGCTGAGAGCTACACGTTTTTACAGAACTTAATAGAGAGTGAAGCCTGATCAGACTCGAGCCCCAGAAGTCATAATGCCTTTCCTAGCCTGACAGGCACAGGCAGAGACTTTGCACTCATTAAAACTGTACCAGCGCACGCCTGTAAGAGAAAAGTAATAAAATAAGAACGTTTCTTACTGTCATAGTCAAAATCCCAGCTGGGTTTCTGTATGGAATCGCTGTCAGAAGGAGAGTTGGAGGGAGGTGGAGGCGGCAAATTTGGTGCCACGCTGCAAACAGCGATGGCTTTCCGGTGACCGTGTACAGAGTCGGGGTTAAACGTGCTGAACTCTGGGTGCTCGGGGATCGCAGAGCCCTCGAAAGAATTCCTGTCAAGATTGTTCCGGGAGTCGCTTGGAATGCTGGGAGTGTACGAAATGGGACGAACGGGAACCTGCGGTGGGATGTCAGAATAGATGTTCTTGTTCAATTTTGCATCAAAATAAGGTCTTTGCAAGAAAGCTGTTGTAGCTCCCAGTTGCTTGTCTTCGGGTTCTGGCTGGTGCTTCTTCTTTCTACTGGTCACTTTGCGGCAAACAACGAAACCCACAACTAACAAGAATATTCCTGTGACGAAAACAATAATCCCAATCACTTCGGCCAAACTAATGTTCCAAGACGTTGAAACGTATTTGTTAAGAACAATGTCCGTGCAGTGTTTTCCTCCAAACCCACGGCTGCAGTTGCAGTGATACGACCCGTAAGTGTTCTCACAAAGGGCACCGTTAAGACAGGGGTTTTCTACGCATTCATCGACATCCGTCAGGCACCTACCAGAAACGGAGGAGAGACATGATGGTTAGTTTACATCACTACTGTCTGTTGTAGCCTCCTTGTTCTCAACAATTCTAGATATATTTAATATACTGTACACTACCAGGCCATTTGCTATTTTACCAAAATTTCAGTTTTCAACCAGTTTGAACTGTTACCTGTTAAGTAATCCTGTTAGGGACTCTTGATCAGGGAGTGAAGCGATAGGACGAGGGGTAATGGTTTTAAATTGAAAGAGGGGAGGTTTAGATTAGACACTAGAATGAAATTAGTGACATGGTTTAGTGCTGTTTTTTTTATCAGAGTTAGGTTGATGGTTGGACTAGATGATCTTAAAGGTCCTTCCAACCTAGACAATTTGATAATTCTATAATTGAAATTCTTTGCTGTGAGGGTGGTGAGATTCTGGCCCAGGTTGCCCAGAGAGGTGGTAGATGCCCCATCCGTGGAGGTGTTCAAGGCCAGGCTGGATGGGGCTTTGAGCAACCTGGTCTGGTGGGAGGTGTCCCTTCCCATGGCAGGGGGGTTGGAACTGGATGATCTTTCCAACCCAAACCATTCTATGATTCTATGTGGAATCTATGTGGAATCTATGAGGAACATTACCCACCTTTCTCCACGAAAGCCTGCTTCACACTCACAGACAGGTCCATCCAAGCTGTCAATACACTTGCCACTGTTTTTACAAGGATTGTCTTTGCAATATGGACCCAGCTGGCACCTGCAAAGGTGAGAGGGAAAAAAAAAAAAAGGGGGTAAAAATAAAAAAGGCATGAATGACCATTACCTTACTGCAAGTAAGTGTATAGTGTGGGATTCAGGGCTGTAACACGGGGGCTGGTGTTAACTTCAACTAACTCCAGCGGGTTCCAAAGTCTCAGATTTAAATAGGAAATGGATAAAAACAAAATAGAAAACGTGTTACATTTATAGTGTGTTCTCTAAGGGGTTCATTGGGACAACAAAACCACACAAACGTACCTCTGGCCTGTGTACTGTCCTCGGCACTGGCAGATAAAATCGTCACTGACAGGGATGCAAGTGCCCCCGTAAAGGCAGGGGTTGGACGCACAGGGGTTGACGCTTACGTCGCAGTGAGTTCCCATAAACAAAGGTGCACACTTGCAGTAGTAACCTGAAATCAAATATTGCACTTTTTAAAGGCGCATGTGGCTTTACTGGATTTAAGATAAACCCAGCCCACCTGCCTGTTCTGAGAGAGGGTTGGAAGAAAGAGAAATATTTTTATCGAAAGATGAAGGAAAGTCTAACAGTAAGGAATTTCTTGAGTATGACTGATGGATAACTTTCATTTCTCTCACAAAACTCAAACTTGTCACAATGGCTTCAGAATTTTTAAAGGAAGACTCCACAGTAAGCAGTCAAGAGGACGGACCTCAGGTGTTGACACTGAAGATGAAATCTGGGCTTTGTCTGATGGACTCTGTCTACTTTATACCCCAAGAAATTGTGTGTAGACCACAGAGAGACACAACCTTCCTACCAGACAACCAGCCTCCTACAACCCTCTGGGAGAGCCAGAATTATCACCGCTTACCTCCGTTTGACAGCGCATTGCAGATGCCTCCGTTCTGACACGGGCTGCTTGAACAACCTTCTGTGGTGGTCAATAAGCATCCAGGAGTCACATCTACAGACTCCTCCATGTGCGCGTGATTTCGTGGCTTACTGTTCAGGGGGAGCTCTTGTCCATTAAGTACCACAGAATCCATGCACCCTCTGAAACCGTTGCTGACCTGAGGACTTCTACCATGTCTTGTCCCTTGCTGCCGAATATGACCACCAAAAAACACGTGATTATCCAGGTTGAGCGTCCGAAGCGTCCCAGGAGCGGTACCGGACGCCGTGTGCACCCTGTCTAGAACAAGCCGTGCATAGTTTCCATCCACTTCCAGAGACACTGAGTGCCACTGGCCGTCGTTAATCTGGATGCTCTGAACGGAGACAATCCCAGGTCCGCTGCCACAATCGAATTTATATTGCAGCCTCCCGTGGTGGATCTACAGAGAGAAGCCACAGCGTCAACAAACGGTCTGCAACACTTCAAGAGCAGAAAATATTGATGCCTATAAAAGTTTATGTTTGCTGGAGAGACAGGATGATGGTGGTGTTCATAAAAGGCAGTTAAATAATACTGCATTCCAAACAGTCGCAGTGATTGTGATTCGTTCCGTAGGGCTCTTAATTAAAATGTATACTTCGTATGGTTTTTCCCCTAGTATGGAAGTCACAGATCATCGTGTAAGATTACAATACTTAAGATCTTTCATCTTGTGCTTCTGTATGGACTTAATGAGTATTATAAGCAAATAGATTTGAAGTTGTTACTTAAAATAGATAATCTGTTGTTTTATTTTTAGAACATTAAAGAAAACTAATTCCTTTCACACATTGAAAAAATCCCACACAAGTTTGTCACCTGGATGTATAACGCCCTCTAACTTGACGGCAATTCTCAATTATAACATTTCTACAGACATGTTCTGATTCAATCTTTTAATTTGACACAAAATATAGTAAGAAGATGGTAAGAAGAAAAGGGAAGATATGCACTAGGAGATTATAATATACCTCTAGGATACTGTAGTCTGTTCCCCGAGCGTACATCACAACTGCATGAGCAGAGTAAGTTCTAAGTCTCATTGTCAGCTTCATTTCCTCTTTGTTCTCATTTTCCATGAGACGGTATTTCACATAACTGCTCCCAGTAAATGTCACGGCAGAGCCAGCTGATGCTTAGGAATACAGGAAAGCATAAAATGTGTTAACACGGGACTGGAATCAAATCCATATTTGGAGTAATATGGTTTTATGTAGAGATTTTAAGAATTATTTTCTTACCAGGGCACTGTCCAGCTTTGCTGTCTGGGCAAACACAGGTGTATTTTCCTTCCTTTGGGTCCGCTAAACATTCGGTGCCTTCAGGGCATGGGTTTCCTTCACACACAGTATTCACCAGGGGGCATTTCCCTTCTGTAAAACGAAACATGTTAGTTCTCTTCTGTTGGTGGTCATGGCATTTTGTGAAAAGGGACACTTAAGTTATGGTGAGACACTGGCTCCAGGTAGCCCAGAGAAGCTGTGGCTGCCCCATCCCTGGAGGTGTTCAAGGCCAGGCTGGATGGGGCTTTGAGCAACCTGGTCTGGTGGGAGGTGTCCCTGCCCATGGCAGGGGGGTTGAAAGTAGATGATCTCTAAGGTTCCTTCCAACCCAAACCATTCTATGAACCTATGATGTCCCTAACTATCAGACAAGGAAGTGAAGGAACAGTTACAGGACAGGATTGGCACAAACACAGACTAAACAAATGGCCATATACAGTGGCTGATGTTCGTCATTATCTTGATTACTCAAACAATTCAACTGGCAAAATTTGGAAACTTCTGTTGTGTCATACACCATTAAAAACAACGCATAGATAGTAAACATGGACAGAGTGGGTTGGGGAGAGCAGGAGAAGAGTGTGTCTCTATTTGAGAGGGGCTTTAAATATTTACTTAAAATGTGCAAGTTCACCCAGCAATGTTAAGCCATAATTTTAAAAAGCCATGTTGTTTCCTTCAGAGCTAAGGACAAATTTATCTTCTGCTATAAATCTGGATACTTATATATACCGTAATGTATATTCCTTTCCCAGTTCACCCTGTCATTCAAAGCCAAGTCTGAAAGCTGGGTGGACTATTCCTCTAAATAGAAACCAGGAAGTATTCAGGTGCTTTGCAAGAACTTACCTTCGGCACGCAAGACTGAAAACGGCTGGCAACAGAACGGGCAAAATAAAAAAAAAAAAAAAAAAGGAACTTCTTTCATAAAATTAAGGTATAACTATAAAAAAAAATCCCTTCCCATAAGCTTATATTATGTAAACTCTTAAAATGAGGTAATGAGACAAGAAGGAATTACTCCCTACTCTGAATAAAATTAGGCAAAAGTTGCAGCGAGGTTAACAGGACATTCTTAATCTTGTCCTGTAATAGAAATTTTCCCCTGTGGATTACGGCTGTTAAAAACCAGAACAATCATTTCAAGGATACTGGTTTCCTTACGGCTTTTCTTACCTTTACAAAGACAAACTGCTGTTCTGTGGTGGCGGGGAGTCACAAAACTCAACCTGGCTGTGCTGTGGGTCGACATGACGTTCTCATCCACTGTTACTTTCTCTTCACAAAATTTCAAAGGACAATCCAGGCCTGCACAAAGCTTATGGAAAACATCAATTATTCTTACACCTAAAATCTCCTCCAGGTCAGGCACAGAAGAGTTTATCTTGTGGAGCAAAATTCTCATCGGGTGCTGAGAGCTTCCAGACTTTTCAATGTTCAGGAGGACATCAAGGTTTGAGGGAGGATCAGAAGGCTGCAAACTAACAATCTGGATGTCATTTCTCCTCACGCCTAGGATGTTTCTTAAAGCTCTCTGGAAATTGCGCCAGTAATCACCAATGAATTCTTCAGGGGCGAGGTTTGCAAAGCGTATGGCAATGCTGTGATTGAGTATATCTTGTGTGATTTGCCTGATGTGCACAGTGATATCCGCCGCAGTTGTAAATTTTCCATCTGTCACAGTGACATTTAGGAGGTACTGTCCTACGTCCAACCTTTTATGTGCTATTAGTTTGCCACCGGTACTGGAAACGGAGAACAAGGATTCCATTTTGGGGTCCAGGCTGTACGTCAAAGTATCATAAACATCTTGATCGGTTGCGTGAATTTTTCCAATGACACCACCTGAATATTCTTCCCCAAAGGCTGTGATAAAGATTTCCAGAGGCAGAATTGCTGGAGAATAAATGCTTTCCTCAATAACTCTAATATCAATGTAAGTCAAAGACGACAACGGTGGTTTTCCATTATCTGCCACCTACAGGAAGATGAGGATAGAGTTAGATTTTTGCTTTATCTCAAATTCTACTTTTAGTGTGTACAGGAGAGTTGTATTTTTCTACAAAAAAAAGGCTCTTACAGGAAAATGCTTTATGAAAATTTCATAACACAGGTCCTGACATGAAAGTTAATACTGAAAATTTAAAAAGCTTATGTAGGCAGGCACACACAGACGTGTTCACTTCTTCCAAGATTAAAAGGCTACAGTGCTGTTAGTACTTGGAAATGCCAGGAAGCTACTAACGCTTCTAGCAAATACAAAGGAAACACACAGTAGCTCATTTCAGACAGCAGATGGTGCTTGAAGCTTTTTTATTTCCAACATGGG
Source organism: Tringa tobata (assembly GCA_033628505.1). Lineage (NCBI taxonomy): Eukaryota > Metazoa > Chordata > Aves > Charadriiformes > Scolopacidae > Tringa > Tringa tobata. The sequence continues at coordinate 1,153,391 of JAHREE010000278.1, forward strand.
AACATATTACAAACTTGAAATGAGTCATGGGCTAGAAATTCACAACATGCTTCACCGCAGTTATTGGGAGGTGGTCTTGAAGACAATCTAAATGCAGTGTACAAAACAGGACCTCAAAAGGAAAATAATACATGTTACGATTAATTATGTTGACTTTCATGATTTGAGATCACGGAGGGAAACCTGTAGTGCTATTTGCTTCAGACAATTAATTATATTTAGTAGAATCGGCCTAATTAAATTTTAAAGCCTTTTTAAACATCATGTCCCCTGTCTTCCACCCCCTTTTTGACAAAAGCATACATTGTCATTGTATGATGAGGGGACATAAAAAGAGTAGAAAAGTGAGAAAAGAACGTTCCCTTGGGTTCACTTTCTTTCTTTCTAATTCTCAGTTCTTGTTTCCCATCTACCGTTTTTTCCCAGAGCTTTCTCCCAGTTACTGCAGGTGAGACTAAAGAAATGGGCAAAGCAGAATTGGAGCGATGTGAGGGGACAGAGGGGACACACAGGGCTCAGGAGGTAGAAGATCTCCTGCATTATTGGAATGATTTTACAATAATCGACGGGTAGTTGGTACACTTTGATGATCTATGCAGAGAAGCTGCTTTTGATTTTTCATACAAATTTAAGCAAAAGAGGAAAAACTCCAGCCACAATATTATCCGTGGATGTGCACATGACTGTAGCATTTTTAAAAGGTAATGTGTGTCTCCTAGGACTACATATCCCCATCCCTTAATTCCAAAGGACAGGCATGGCTAGAAACTTGCCCTCTAGTTACCCAAACATAAATAACCACAGACAGAGAACTCAAGTTGGCGAAGTTTTGTTTTGCCGAGATTTCTGCCTGGAAACAAGACAAGGCAGGCAGTTTAGCTACAGGAGAAAGGCCCAAGGGAAACAAGAAAGGGCTAAAAACAAACAGGCAAGCAAAATTATAACAAATGGACAGGCAAGTAGGGAAGAAGAGCCCCAGGAGAAATGAGTTTTCAATAGTGCAGAGATTTAAAAATCTGCTGTGGTTTTAAACTGAAGACTTCAGAGCGTGGCACAAAGGGCTGTATGACTCATAGCTGAAGATTTCACACACTGGGGCTGTGAGACATTTGTTAATGGATAATCTATTTCCTTTGGAGAGAGGGAAAGCAAATGTGAGTGGCATGCGTATGTAGGTGGCTGGTGGGGAAAAAAAATAAAAATCTTTATTTCTATTAAAACCCCAGAAGTGAAGTAAAAGAAAGGATCATCTTAAGTAAAGTTTTTTTGGTAGTAGTGGGTGTGTGGGGTGTGTGTGGGAGCGGCTGTTTGTGGGTTTGTGGGACTTCTGGATTGGGTTTTTTTTTTTTTCCATTTCTTTCTTTTTTTCAAATAAAGTACGCCTGTACCATAAGAAGATCTCCTCCTCAGCAATCCATTCAGAAAGCAACTAAGGTGAAAGCTGTCAATACTGAAAAGCACACCAGTGAAGGTCAGTTAAAACCCAAAAATGAGTATCCAGAGATCACACGCAGCCATTAATTTGTGAGCTACAGGATGAAAGTACACAAATTAAAGGTACTATAAACTTCCTGCCTACAGCCTTTGAAAAATCTTTCTTTTAAATGAGTAGGGGAAGAATATTTTTCCAGAAAAGTCATCTATTTTTGTGTGTATCATTGGGACCAAAGTCTTGTGATACAAAAATGCTAGTTTTAGTCTTAGATGCCTTCATACTCACGTACAATGACTCACTAAGGAGAAGATAATAGCAAATTATAGCACTGGGTGTATTTAAAAAAAGCTATCATAGTATAAGATGATAAATGGCAATTAAAAGACGGTGATATATTTACAGAATCCAGGCAGGGAACTTTTAAATTAAGGGATTAGTAAGGTCCAAAACACTGAGACTGGGTAGTACAGCACACAAAAAATGTACATTAGTATAGTCTGCTTTAATGATTTACTATCTCTGAGAAGCCTCTGTTCTAAATGAGTACATTTCTTTTAAGACACTCATTTAGCTACTGGACGCCATTAAAATAAGCTTTATTCCTTCCCTAGAAAAAAGGCACTTTTCAAGTGCTGTAGGAAAGAGAAGGCAGCTGAAGTACCGATAGGCTGTTTACAAGCATCCTACAGCTGGGAAGGGGCTTGGAAATGAAAGAATTGCAGGATTCCACCCAGAGGAAGGTGTTAAGACAGGTGCCTCATACTATAGAAAATATGTATGTGTGGGTACGTATGTATGTAGTCACACATACAGAAAGGGCAGGCACATTAGGAAGGGCCAAAGGTGCAGCTAAATCATGAAATGTGACAAAGACAGTGTTAACAGTCAACACAGAACAGACATAATTACCTGTGCATGCATTCATAGGAATATATGTTAGAAGAGAAAAAAAAAGAAATTATTTACTGCTTGGAGAAAGTAGAAACAAAAACCTATGACTCTTGTATTACACTGATTGCACATATAGGAAAAACATGGCTGGTTCCCCCTCTCTAAACAAAAGGTGTCTTTGGGGAATCAGTAAAGAACTTGGCAAACCTATTAGGTAAGTGTGACAAAGCCCAGCCCGGCTGCTGTCTGGGACTCGGGCAGCCTAGAAAGGCCAACAGAACATCACTTAGGTACCTTGAAGGCTAATATGTCCCACCACTAATTAACAGGTCACTATTGAGGAAAAAAAAATAGCTACCAGAGGAATGAGAGGAATGATATACCTCCCTGCCCACTTTTTAATCTCAATTCTTAAACCCAAAATTAAACTACATTTAAATGGAGCCTTTATCTATGCTGGTTCTTGTACTGATGGCTCCTGATAACATGTTTTAGTAACTCCACCAGCAAACGACAGTTCCCATGGTATTTTTATTTCCTTTCCCAAAGAAAAGAGATAGACTTTGTGGAAATACACCACAGTTATGCCCCCAGTGTGGACAGAATTCAGTATACATGGACACAGGCAGTACTGCTCCAACTCTGCAAGTGTGTGTTTAGTCAGAAATTGTCTGCAATATTATTAGCTACGAGAATAATTTGGAGATTGAAAGAAATTCCTCACGTAAAACCAAAGGTAAGAACTTCTCTTAAAACACAAATCTGGAAATGAAGTTTAAGAATTAAGGCCAGCTATTTTTAGCCCACCAATTTTAAGTCTCCTGTTCACAGCTGCTTAATTTATAACTGAATTAAAAAGGACTGGAGAAGATTAAAAAAAATTGGTTTGAACTTTTCTTACATTAGGTTACAAAAAGGTATTTTAGAGAACTTAGCTATGTTAATGTAACCTGGATTTTTGGACACGGTCTGGCCTTTTTTGCACAGCAATGGCAAATGTAGGCGTATATTATAGCATTTCAGGGTCACTTTTGAAACCGATACTGTCTCTAAGATGTCACCACAAGGGACATGCCTCAAACGACTGCTTGGCACGTCAGGATCTTGGAACAGAAAGACAAGGCTAGGCAGGAAAAAGCGGTGGATTGGGCACGAATGGGAAAAGTTAACTAAGTACTCATAAAGCAAAACCAGCGCATCCTACCTGAACATGAAGTAAATAGTGATCCCTGACTTTGCGGTTCAGCGCAGCAGCGGTTGTCAGCACTCCCTGCTGGTTAATCTGGAAAGTGTTCTCTTCGTTTCCACTCAGGATGGTGAAGAGGAAAGGAGGGCCGTTGTGAGAGGAGTCCTTGTCTGTCACCACTAGCTGGAGCACGCTAAATCCAATAGGCTTATTTTCCTGTAAATGCATAATACATTGGGTTTGCTACAGTTGAGCATGGAGCCGAACACTGATTTCTTTTTCACAACAGAAAAAAGAATATCACATTACTGTCAGACCAGTTAATCAGAATAAGAGAAATCAGAATGACAATGTCATTCAAGGAAAAATACTACCCTTTGAAAATAACAATGAAAACAGTAAAAGGAGAAATGCAGTACATTTTTAAACTTTTTTCTTTTAAACTTTGCCTGATATTTTTAAAAGTAGCTCAGCTTTGAAACTTTATATTTTCCTCTTTTGGTCTGAATTAAGATTACTGTAGATTAATTACCAAGGCATCAAAGTTTTCAAATTTAGCTAAAAAACCTGCTAAGAATTATCCAATGCCTTTGTTGAGAAGAATAGAAAAAACACACTACTGCATCTGACCCCTTGTGTCCCTAGTTAGTGTTCTGACTAGAGTTGTGGCTGCTACAGCCACAGTCTGGTTAAAATATGAAATCCAGGTTTTAAAATTTGCATCATAAAATCACTTTAAGTTTGTATCATGTGGATGTGGTTTCACAGACACTTCACAAACTTTGGCTTTTCATGTATCTGATACACACACACACACACAACCTTCTCTAACACTTGTAATACCTCTCCCAGAATATTTGTGGTCTACTGGACTAACTAAATTTTTTTATATATATACACACATATTTTAAATACAAAACAAAAAGTGTTATTGTGAAGTACAGCAATAACAAAATGCTACCCTTCACAGTTGCAACAACTCTGAAATACAAGCATACTCTTTGTTCTTGAGAGAGCAAGTAGGTGAAGTTCTGCCAAGTTAATTATCAGATATTGCAGCTGAAGCTTTTTTTCCCCCTTCAGCAAAAGAGACAAGGACCATCATTTTAAAATACAAATATTTACATCTGGACATCTAAAGTAATTTGATTTTCATAATAGCTAAGCACATTCCCAAGCGTGTCCCAATACGCCCATCTCCAATATATCAAGAAATGCAGATCAGCATTCTCAGACAACTCCTCCAGCTTTTTCTCTGCCACCCTCATACTAGGACAGACTGAACTATAAAACACCAGGTCTTCCTTTTCAATTAAGGGAAATATTGGCTTTCTAGTCTACAGTTTTAGGGGATACATTAATTAACATTCACTTCAAGAAAGATTGTAACTGGGAAAAGAAAAATACCTTTGACAGCACAGAACCATACAAATCTGTTGGATTTTTTTCTTTTTAAAAAAAAAGTAAGATCCAGGATGTCTTACTTGCATACTCTGTCGTTGGGTAGAGATGAATCACTTTGTCCTCTTTTGGAAAGCTACCTTTAGAAATCATGTACACAATCTCCCACAGAAGTGGGATGTTAGGATGGCCCAGGGCACCAGATAACATCTCCTGATCCCCATTCATCTATTGTACCAGGCCAGACACCAGCAACAGCAAAAGGACCCAAGGGATTGAGCTCACTTATGTTACTAGTATAAAGGTCTTAATGCAATTCCTTTGTTCCCTTCCATTTATTCTCTACCGGATTCAGGAAGACAAGAAATACAGCCACTGCCTCTGCTATCTCTGCTTTAGAGTTTTCTGAATTGGGCAAGTACCTGCCAGGCATTTGAGACTCTGGCCACTGACCACCATCCTAAGGTGCAAAATTAGTCCAAGGGCTGGTCTGTGGCACTATGAAGTGCTACTCCTGTTTTAACTGCTCCTCACCCCAAGAGGAATTACATCTCTAACTATGTGCCACAGCGTGCAACACTTGCCTCACAGTGACAGGTACCTAAAGTATCTTTTTCTAAGTAATGACTCTAAGATTAAAAAGAAATAGCAAAATTATTATGTACTTTAACCTATTTGTAGGATGCTAAGAACATTATGAACATGAATGCAATGTATAATATATATATAAATGTACACACATAAATTGCATTGAAAAAAGACACACTGCAGTTGCAACATGAGGTTCTAAATAGACACAATATTCACATATTTTGTGATCATAAATATCATAAATATTCACAGTATGAATTTCGTCCCCCTTAAAACTTATTCAGGTAAGCAGTCTCACCAATTTCCCTAAATAATTAAAAATACAGGAAACTAAAATTGAAGCATTAGGTTTATCATATCTTGCAGAATTTTTCAAGTCACAAATTAACATGCAAATAAAATTACTGATTTGATTACTAAAACTTCATATGTATTTATATTACCTGGATGATAACACTATAGTTTCCTTTTGAGAATACTGGAGGGTTGTCATTTACATCAGAAACATCAATATTAACTGTGGTGGTGTTAAGTCGAGGTGGGTTTCCATTATCTGAAGCTTGAACTGTCAAGGTGTATCCTGAAATCTACAAAATAATAAAATAATTTTCAAACAGTCACTAAGGAACAAAAAATAACAAACTCAGCTTTTGTTTTTAGCAAGAAATATTTTAGTGCAACCTCCCAGTAAAGCTTCCCTTTATATATTTAATCCTTTCTCTTCCTCTCTGCCCCACAAAAGCACTGACATAAATAGATGCTTTCACTTTATTACTGCTTATTAATTTTGGAACACATTAAATGGTAATTTACAAACATAACCCAAGAGATGGTGGTCATCAATTATGTATAGCTCAATTGATCCCAAATGCTCAAAAAGCATCAAAAGCTTACCTTTTCTCTGTCTAGAAGTTTAGTCACTTTTATTTCACCCCTGCTGGGGTCAATTGTAAAAGGATTTCCCTGATTGCCGTCTATAATTGCGTAGTGAATACGGTTGTTTGAAGGTCCATCAGCATCATCTGCCATAACCTAAGGGACATTACAGTCTCATTTAAAAACAGGTCAAAATAGACTCTATCGTCTTTCAGATAAACTCATCCTGAAGATGAGCACAGCTGTTTTAGTCTAACACATTTCATAGTCTTCAGGAGAAACGTCATCTGAATAGAACATACCAACATCACTCAATTTCCTGAATTTCTTCTGCAAATTAAGTCATGTTCTCATGAGTAGGACACAAATACATCACAAAATATCATCTACTTTCCCATAGCATCTCAAGTCCCTGGTTCTGAAACCTTTTCAAAATACATTTTCAATTCACTTGGTGGCAAACTTTATCTATCCGTGTCCATCTTCAAAGTGATATTTATTCCTTCAAGACTGAAAGCAAGTTTGTCATGACAGAGTATTTCAAAGGAAAAAAAAACCAACATTACGTACTGTAATGACTGATTGCTCAAGCACAGCATCTTCACTGATTACCGCAGTGTAAGTGTCTTGGCTGAACACCGGGGTGTTGTCATTGATGTCTGTTACGTTAATATTCACTGTTACAACATCACTTAACGAAGGTGTGCCTCCATCCGTGGCTTCCACTGTCAAGTAGTACTCATGAGAACTTTCATAATCCAAGCTCTCAATGATAAAAATGGCTCCTAGGGAAGAAACAAAACAAAACAAAAACCCATCTCACACAAACTCTGCTATTACTGTAGTATTATATATTGCAACTTTTGATTTTGGCCTTCTTCAGGGCTCGATTTGTCACTGTAAAGCTGGAGCTACACAGTGAAATGACCAGGCTTTACACATAAAAGTAAAAAGGTGAGACATTCCTGCCATTACCACAAAAGTCTCATGCTCTAAGACCAACTGGCTCACATTCTGTAATGAATAAAAAAACCTGAAGAAAAATAAAAAATCCATTTAGAAAACGTCCTTTTCTTAATTTCCAATTAAGCAAAAATATGAAATGACCTTTCATTTGACTTTCCTTGCAACCAGCATTAAAATCAGGCATGGAGTGAGCAGAGTGTCTGACTGTGAATTTTGATTGATAGAAATATCTGAGTTGAAGTGTGAGATTTTAACTGACTAGTCAAGACAGTGCAGTCCCTAACATACATGCTGATTTGCTGCTGGAGGAATTTTCTTGGAATCTTTTTCCTCCTTTCAAATATGTGAAGAAGCTAAGCCAGCAAAATACTTCCATACCATAGTACCAGCGTGCACACTGGAAAAAGTAGCTGGAAGAATTATCATTTCAATTACATTGGTATATTTAAGTACTATTAACTTTTGGGTAGGACACTTATATAAAAAGCCCCGAACTTTACCACAAACTAACTCTAGGAAAAAAACTATATAAGAAAACAAAACTAGAATTGAAGTGTATATTGATTTTTAGCAAAGAATTGTCATTAACAGGAAAAATTCTCCACAGAACCTAAATGCTTCCTGAGACTAAATCTAACACACCAGTCTAAAATCTCCATGTCAGATATATCATGCTGGATATTCAATTGAATAGAATGTTCCAAGCTGTCTTTAATGCCATATCAAACACCTCTAGAATTACTGCCTTTGTGGACCAATGACAGGTTTTTCCCAATGAATTTAATTTCTGACCTTTCTTTTACCCACGTCAGGCCACTCATTCTGATTAAATAGCTTTTGTGACAAGAGTATTATATTTCTATCATTACAGAACTGTGTCTTTCCACCCTCTCTGCTCCCAGGGTGGGGAATATTCCAGCTAGGAAACCCTTAACTCTTGCCAGCTAAATGAATCTAACCCAAGTAACAATAAATTGCAGCAAGAAATACAGAATTCTGTATTCTACTGCACTCCTCTAGTGAGCATGCTGGAAAAACGAGTGAACAGACAGTAGCACTGACTTTACATCCAGGATGATGCACATAGATTATTTATAACCTATTTGGTTGAATTACTTTAGAACACAGTATGGCGCTGTGCTTGCTTAGCCTTAAGCATATTCCCACTTGTAATCTGTTACCTGTTGTTGAATCGATGCTGAATTTTCCATGTTCGTTCCCACTGACTATTGAGTATGTGATTTCAGCATTGGCTTCAATGTCCCTGCTTGCAGCATAGATCTGGAGAACTTCAGTTCCAACCAAAATGTCCTCTGAGACACTTGCACTATACTCCCTGTGCTCAAATACGGGTGGATTATCATTTATATCCAAAACAGAAACTATAAGACTACTTGTTGAAGACAGTCTTCTAGGTAGACCTTCATCTGTAGCTTTCAAAGTTAGAGTGTACACAGCTTGTAATTCCCGATCCAAAGGCTTCTCCAACCGAATGATTCCAGAGAATTCATCGATAGAAAACTGTCCCTCAGCAGAGTTCACCAGTGAATAATGGATTTTACGGTTCATCCCTGCATTTTGAAAACAATTGCAAAGTATGAAGCAGCTGTTAAAATACACCAAGAAAATAACAGATCTGATAGCTACAGAAATAAAACGTGCACGCTAAATATTATCATTCACATTAAAGTAAATTTCAGCAGGAGTTAAAGGCTCTTGTGAAGGGCAGAATGATTTCCAAAAAGATGTAATCTGATTTAAAAATTAAGCTAACACTGATTTTCTGCCACACAAAAACCATGAAGCACGGTTCTGCTTCAGTCACAGTACGAGCTAATATGAAACGATTAGTAGTATAAATCTAATTATAACTTTAGAACAACAGCATCTGCTTAGCAGGCTTATAAATAACACGGGAGGATATGGGAGAGTTGGGCTGCATCAAATAACTAGCCTCAATTCCAGTAAATTTATTTAAGAACCATGTTCCAAAATTAACAGGAACGTCATTTCTGGCAACATTTCTGTATTAAAAAAACAAGAGCCAAACAAAAACCCCACAGGTTTTCTGGGCCAAGGATTTTGCTCTTCCTGAGCCTCAAAGACTAGTGAAGTATGAAAACATCTGTCTGTTGCCTTCCAATCCATCAACCTGGCTTTGCCACAGCACAAAGCAGGTTGGTTGCTTCATGAGACTGAGGCAACTATTAATGAATATTATTGTATTAATAAACTGATTATATGTGGAAATCACACACCTTTAAAAAGACCTTATTGCTGCTGTATTCCTTACAACAATGACTAAGAACAAACTCTAATGTCATTTTCAGTTCAGGTTTGCTTAAGTACTTGTAACTACGGAGTGAAGAAGATAAAGAAGTAGCAAAAATCTTAGCAGAAAGCTACAATGGACCGGAGTTCTCTTTATGGTACCATCGCCGACAGCGAGCCCGAGAAGCACACATTCAAAATCTATAAATGCACATTTACTCGAACAGGCACGGCTTGATATTCCTTTTACTGACACCGTGAGTAAAAGGATGGACCTAAACCATCACAATACTAATAGCTTATTGCACTAAAAATATCCTATGTTTTGTCTCTTTCCGCCTCTTCTTTTTCGCACAGACAGAAAAGGGATGTTTTCCAGGCTACTCACACGTGAAAGTCAGGTGTTACATGATTTAGTAGACCTAAATATATCTTTCAGAAGTCTAATCCTGAGAGGTATTGAACATCTGTCAGTTCCACTCAAAGATTTAACACCTCTCAGGATAAGACTAAATAAACATTTACTGTAACTTTGAGTCCCTGCCAGAAGAATTGGTCAAAGAATTTATACCTGCATCTGCATCCGTCGCCTGCACTCTTGTCAAAAGGGTTTTCGGCTCCGTGTTTTCAAAGACTGTGATGGAGTAAGGATCAGCTGTAAACTCTGGGGCATTATCATTCACATCTTCCAGAGTCAGAATAATATTAGCTTGGCAGGATCTTCCTCCTCCGTCTGTGGCTTTCACCAGAAGATGATAAACTGCTTGTTGCTCACGGTCAAGCGGCATTAATGTTTTCAGTTCACCTATAAACAGAATAACATACATAAGTTGATGCAAGTTGCAAGACTTAAGTACCCTTAACATGTTTTCCTCTAAAATCTTTGCACCCAGAAAAACTAAACAACAATTTTCTTTTTGATGATGATTTCATCAGTGGCGAAGTCACCAGCTGTACTGCACTAATGAGCTCAATGAGCTCCACTCTGGGCAAAGCGTGTCAGTGGCCTGCCTTTTCAGCTTTAAAAGATTAAATTCTAAAATCCTATGCCTTTTTTTTTTTTTTCTTTTCAAACAGAAATTAGCTAAAGTAAGACTACCTGATGGTGCAGAAAGAGAATGTGTATACATGCACTAATCTATGTGGTTTTGTATAAACAGAATTAAAATATTAGAACTCTGGCTTTAACAAAATGAAGGTAAAATCCACATGTGGTTTTTCTACACTATTTATTTGTATTCCTTCCACAGCTACTGAGCTGACTCTCCGCCTCTAACATTCAATGAATAAACAGAGCTGTTTACACTATTAAAGATAACTTGCTGCTACAGACAAACCTGTACAAGTCTAACACATACTTGTCTCCAACATGACAGAAAACAGTATGACAAGCACAATGTGTAGCCTGTCTCCTTTAAACCAATTCAAAATTATTCTGAAATATTATTTATGAGTATTCCAGCCCCACTAATTCTGAATTCATGTAATAACATGCTAGCACAGCACACAGGAGACATTCAAAGTCAAAAAACAGCCATGAAGTAAGATTCTTCTCATTTATTTTCCCACTGAAGTATTCTAATCTCCTCCATATTTCCACTATATCATTGTATTTATCCTATTTAATTTTTTCTATATTGTTTACTACTCCCTTCCTACTGTTTTGTCTGCTACAGCCTGCAGAGCGCAGGATTTTGGCATTATCTTTGACATATGTTATAAACCAGAAGACACAAATGCCATGAAAACCAAAGTCAGGCAAGCTCATCTTATTTCTACAGTGCTTCCAATAAAACTGGAGGAACTTTTGTTGGTGTTTAGTATGGAAAGGAGATTTGTTGCTCCGTCTAACCTCATCCCATTTAATATGCCAAACCAAGCAATGGCAAAGAGAATCTGAATGAAGATATTTTCAGTTTTTAAAGTACTATTGCTACTACTGCAATGAATATAAAAAGTACAACATTTATAGCATGCTTTTACTCAGCATGGAAGTTTCTGGCTTTGGAGCAATTACACCATTTACTTTTTAGTTCCTCATATATTAAAATATTTGCCTTTTCCCTGACTTCTCTTCAATATAGTATTAGTATTTGTGTAGTAGAAACTCACACTTTAAAGATACATAATAAACTAACACTTACTGGAAAGCTTAAAGTACCGACATTTATGTATGTCTTAATGTAACAGTAAAACATTTTATACAATGAGGTGATAACTGGAATCTTGTGTAGTGTATAAAGCATTATTACCTGTATCTGGAGTGAGTCTAAATTTTTCTGCTCCCGTGCCATGCAGCGTGTAAGTAATTTCTGCATTGGATCGAATATCTGCATCTGTAGCAGACACCTGCATTATCAGTTTGCCTGGGAGGGCATCCTCAGGAACAGAATCGGTGTATAAAGCCTGCAAGATTTTAAAGTTACATTAAAGGACTAGACACGTGAAGTAAGGAGAGCTTGGAAAGGGGATAATATCCTGTTTGAAAGTTTGGTAATGTATAAAGTGAACCAGAGGATGAAATACCTGAAAATGAAAAGCACTTATGATTTTCTAATGAATTTCTTAGAAGTTTATTTAGATTATATAGAAAAGTAATTTATATCACAACCATAGGGAGTCTTGGGTATCACCATATAGCTAAGAACTCTAAACACTTGTAACTGATTAACAGATAATCAAGCGCATTCCCAAAATAGGAGTTATAAATTTTGGTAATTTCATTTTTCCCTCTTTTGGTAAATCACCTTTTCTAGGTTTGACTCAATCTAGAAGAAATTCATACCTGCCTTTTCTGTAATGGCATGAAATAAAAGCTTCTAGTTTAAATAAAAATTAAGCAAAACACACCCAGAATTTAAGGGCACTAAGCTTTCTTACAGCTCATGCACATCAAGGATGTGCATTAAATGAGCCTTACAACACCAATATTAACAAAGGAAAAAAGCTAAAAACATTGACTTGCCAGTCTGTATGTAACTGCAATCATTTATATAGCAGTAACCAACAAAATCATTGACTAAGAAAAAGAATCAATTGCTCAGTGTATACTTGATCCTTCCCAGACCAAGAAAAGATTTTGCCTTTCCACCTGGTAACATCAAATCTGTGTTCAACAAGCTGGCTGTGAAAAATGTCCAAATGTGCTAAAGTAACAACAAACAAGCTGACTATGAAAACCCAGGGCTTCCTCATAAGGCAATTACACTTCTTGCAGGTTCCACCCTCCTGGGTTTTTTTTCTATTCTTTATTTTTCATGTCCGTTTTTGCAGACTATCAAATCTGGTAGTGTAGATGGCTTTGTAACAAGAAAACATTTATGGATTATATATTTTTGGTGCTGCTGAGTGCAACTGCAGAATAACATTCCAGTCTTTTCAACTCTTTTATCACAGGAAATGCAGAAATACATCAACTAAGTGATGGTACGGAGCCTTCTTTGAGTCTTTGCTCCCTTTGGAAAGTAGAGCATATAAACTATTATGGCTGCAGTTTAAAACAATTCCTTTTGGAGAACTATGCATTAACAGAGGAGAAATGTATTGCAATTCTCCTCATGCTCTTCAAATACCCATTTGAGTGTTAAAATTACAATGAATTTGTTTTGGATTTTTGTTTAAGAAACCTGTCCATGAAATAACTTTTCTTTGACAGAATTCTATCTTAATAGTCCAAATTTATGTAACCAGCATAAAAAGAATACCTATTTTAAAGTCTCCTGAGAAGCAATTTCAGAGAAAGTTTGCATCTTACATATGGAAGCAGTTGGACATGGAAGAGGCAAGACTGTGCCTACCTTTTCACAAACAGGGCTGTTATCATTAGCATCCAGGACTTTAACCTCCACAACGGCTTTAGTTGCAAAGGTCCCATCAGTAGCTGTAATATTTAGAAGGTAATTATCCTTTTCTTCCCTGTCCAGAGGCTTTTTAACGTAGACCTTCCATTCATTCTGTATATTTTCAATAGCAAACTGTCCCAAGGGATCACCTCCTGAAACACAAAAAGAAACATTTAATTAAAGACAAGAGAGAAATTGCTACTATTGCTTTATCAGCATTAAGTTATAACTCAAGAGAAAAAAAATGTGAATGCAAATAAGCAGCTACTCTGTGCCTTTCTACCTGAAAAGCTTCATTTTTCAGGTAGAAATAGTCAGTAGATGCTCATACAACAAATTTAACAGCAGCCAACAGAACGCATAAAAATCAATGTAGAAATTAATGTAGGATTATAGATATCCTATCAAGATGTGCTAAATAAGAAACCTAGTAAAGTGTCCCACTTGAAATTAATAATCTATTTTTTGGTGAAAGAATGAACAAAAAATATTTAACTACATCACTAACTTCAGTGTAAGTACATTTTTTCAAATAAAATTTGATATATGAGTGAACAACAAACAAGCAAGGCAAATGTGAAATGGAAAGCCAAAGACCTGTTTTCTAAACTCATTTTTTTGCCCCTGAAGTTTTTAATATTCATATTAAGACACACACGTTCTTTCTTTACAGCTTTATGGTTTCTGATTCTTTTCAATAATTTGGAAGATTGTTATATCTCACATCATTCAGAAAAACTTAATTGATTACTCTGATATTGCTAAAAAAGATTTACCTGTAATGTAATAAGAGACTTGTCTGTTGGCTTCTTCCGTATCAGCATCAGTTGTACTCAAGATGGCAATCACCCCACCAGTGGGGTCATCCTCACTGACTGTTCCTTTGTATATCTCTGCAGTGAAGCGTGGAGGATTGTCATTCACATCCGTAACGGTGACTTCAACCACAGCCATAGAAGACAGTTGAATTTTTTCACCCCTATCAGATGCAACCACTGTGATTTTGTATTTGTCTCGTTTCTCATGATCGAGTTCTCGGAGCGTGGTAATCCAGCCAGTTTCCATGTTTATGGTGAAAGACTCTATAACGTCCGGTTCTTGAGAAGGATCCAAGCTATACGTAACCTGCCCGTTCAGTCCTGAATCCAAGTCAGTTCCTTTTACCTGGATGACTCTTGTTCCAGCTGGCATGTTTTCTACGATGAATGCTTCATACGGATCGGACTCCAAAACTGGCTTGTTATCATTTGCATCTTTTACCTGAATGCTTACCTCCACTGAGGAAACGACATTATAATCTTCATTTGCATACTGTGCTTGAACTGAGAACTGGTACCATTTAGTTGTTTCATGATCAAGATTCTTCTCAAGTTTCAACTCTCCAGTCTGGTGGTCGATCACAAAAAAGTCATCTCTATTGCTTTCAGGAGTGTTCCCTTTAATCAGATTATATACTAAGGTCTGATTATGCTCTGCTTTGATAATATCTATCTCTGTCCCAATTGGAATGTCCTCAGAAACCGTGTAGGAATAAAACGGCTCCGAAAATTTTGGAAGAGGCACTTCTGGTGGGAGTATTCTAGCATAAACAGGGACAACTGACTCTTTTTTGGGGGACCCACCATCGACTGCTCTAACAAAGAAGGTCAGAAACTCGTTTTCTAAACCAATTAAGCTTTCCTTTGTAGTAATTATACCAGACAATGGATCAATTTCTAAGTTCTCTTTAACATTTTCAGACTCCGCTTCGATAGCGTATGTGATGTCTGCGTTTGTACCCTCATCGGCATCAGACGCCCAGACTTTAATGACAGAAGTGCCCCGTGGAACATCAGATCCAATATTTACTTCATACTCCGTTGCTCGGAATTGAGGAGCGTTATCATTGTCATCTGTAAGTATTACGTTAACAGTACAGAAAGCAACTTTTCCTCCCAAATCTTTGGCCATTAAACTAATGGCGATTACTTTTTCTGCTTGTGTTTCCCGGTCAAGCTTCTCGGAGGTAAATATCTGCCCTCTCTCATTTGTGTAAAACCTGTCTTTGGCAAAGTCATTCACAATGTGGTATGTGATGTGGCCGTAAGTACCAGAATCCTCATCTGTTGCTTTAACTTCAGTCACCAAAGTATGCAACGGAGCATTTTCAGCCAGTTCGACCTCGTATTCGTTCTGGCTGAAAACAGGACTGTGCATGTTGGCACTGGTCACAGTTATGTGGACTTGGGCTGAGCTTCTGAAGACCCCATCGGAAACAGACACGTTGAGATTATAATGTGATTTCAGTGTCTGTCTGCGTAGGTTTGAGATGGTGATAATGCCAGTTTTACTATTAATTACAAAATTCTTTTGGTCGTTGCCTGTCAGGATGGAGTATTCCAGCTTGTCAACATCTGAAGTATCTGCATCTGAGGCCTGCACACAGGTCACAAAATGCCCTCGGGGAGCCAGTTCACTAATTTTAGCTTCATAAAGCAATTGGTTGAAAAGAGGGGGATTATCGTTGAGATCGGTTACATCAACAGTTACAACGGTATCACTGCTCAAGGGCAGCATGCCGCCATCTATGGCCCTTACTAGTAACTTGTGTTGTTTAATTTGTTCATAGTCCAAAGTTCTTGCCGTAAGAATGAGTCCAGTGCTGCTGTCTATGTGGAAGTAGTCATCACTTCCACTGTTATCCTCAACCAAGTGATAGGAAATCCCCCTGTTTGTGCCAGAATCGGCGTCTGTAGCGCTCACTTGTACAACAGAGGTTCCAATGACGGATGCCTCGGAAAGGGTTGCCGTGTAAGACTGCTCCGTGAAGACAGGAGGATTATCGTTGATGTCTTCCACTATTATGTCCACAAAAACGTCCGCGTGCGCCCCGGTCAGGGAGTCTGTTGCTCGAATGCTCAGTTTGTAGGCCGGGTGAGACTCAAAGTCAAGAGGGGCAACAACGTTAATAACACCAGTGTTGAAGTTGATAGTGAACTGATTGAAAGGATCTCCATCGGTGATGCTGTAAAACACCTTCAGTCCCTCTGGGCTGTTTGCTTGGACATGTACCACAGGACTATGGAGCTGAATGTTTTCAGGTATCTCTGCGCTGTAGAAAGGCTTTTCAAAAACCGGCATAGCTTTACTCATAACCGTAATGGGGACTATAACTTCAGCAGAAAAAGCAGGGTCTCCTCCATCTTTTGCCACGACCGTGACCAGATACTCCTTATTTAGCGTGTCTGGTTCGAACTTCTTCTTCAGTGAGATTTCACCATTGGGATCAATTTGGAAGTGTTCATGATGTTCTTTGAGGTAGTAATGAACCTCTCCATTTCTGCCTGCATCTTTATCTACCGCAGTGACGCGTCGAATAACATGGCCTACTTCAGAGTCTACTTTAACGACGGCGTAATATGGAAGATTGACAAAAAACGGAGCATTATCATTTACGTCTTCCACTGTGACTTTAACTACAATGTGTGCAACCACTGATGGTTTATATTCCTCTGTCACTTCTATGACCACATCAAAAGATTCTTGCTGCTCACGGTCAAAAGGTATGCCTGTAGTTGAAAGGACTCCTGAAGTTGGGCTGATTTTAAATCTGCTGTCTGGATTGAGAATATGGTAAAACAGAGGTTCGTTTATTTGATTCCCTATAGCAGTAACAACAGCTATTGTTTTTGCCTCTGTGGAATTCTCCTGCACTGTTGCAGAGTAAGAACTCTGTGTGAACTTCAGCTGGCTTGCTTTGCTTTCTTTCACATTAATTTTTACAGATGCAGTGCTCGCAAACCTGCCATCAGATGCTCTCACTGTTAATTCATATCTGCTTCTTAACTGGCTCGTATTTTGTACTGTTATATCTCCAGTCTTAGGGTTTATTGAAAATTTTTCTCCAATGTTGCCTTCAATGATGGAATAAATTAATTGTGAAAAAACACCTGAATCGGCATCAGTGGCATTGACGCTGATGACTTTCACGCCTTTATAGGTTGGAACCAAAATGGATGTCTCATACAAGTCTCTTGAAAACACAGGAGGGCAATCATTGATGTCAATTACATAAATGGTAACATTAGCTGCATATTCTGCATATAAACGTGGTATCCCCATATCATGTACTTGCACTGAAAAGTGGAAAATATTTGTCTCCTCGTAGTCCAGGCTCATTACTGTCCGAATGGCACCAGTGCTCGAATCAATGGCAAAATACTTGCGGACAGATGGTTCAACAATTTGATAAACAAGCAAAGCATTAGATTCTTTATCAGCATCTGTAGCTCGAATTACTAATGGGATATTCTTGTCAGTCAGGACCACACTGTTAATTGAAGCTGATTCACTGATGAGTCCTGTATATTCAGCCTGCATAAAAATCGGTGTATTGTCATTCTCATCCCGCAGATGCACCAGAACTGTTGCATTGGTGGACAAGCCAGCCATGTTTGTTCCTTGCACAATGAGAGTGTAAACAGGCAAAGTTTCAAAATCAAGTAGCTTCTGAGAAACAATGACACCCGAGTTGGGGTTGATAGCAAAGGCATCGCCTACGTTACCATCTTTTATTTCATAAACCACGGAAGACTGACTGTACGCTGTAACCATTCCAACAAAACTGCCAATGCTGGCGCTCTCACTGATTTCTGTAGAATATTCTTTGGCTGTGAATTTTGGCGAGGCGTTGTCAGAGACCGTAACAAATATATGCACAGAGGTCACTTCGCTCATGGGAGGATCTCCTTTGTCTGTCGCTTTGACCATCAGGTTGTATTCTTCCTGGTTACTACGATCCAATTCCTTTGCAATTTTAATCATACCCAAAATGGGATCTATAAAGAAGGAATTTCCGATATTCCCTGTGAAGAAAAGGAAAAGTAATTAAGAAAGAGGTATACAGAACTTGAAAGGATGATTGCTTCTTTAGCTATATACTAAAAGAGATCCATATTGAGAAGACAGAGAATGTTAAAGTTTCTTACTTTTATTTAACAAACATTTGTTAGCATCTCTGGAAAGTGTTCTGTAATCAAGAGTTAAGAATAATTCTACATTTACTTGTGGAAACACGGCATAAAACACAGCAAAACCATCCAAGCCTTGAAAATAAATGCAAAGAAATTGTTTCGTTTTCCATTAAAAAACCCTTAAAAAGATAAAAAAGTATTTTGCAAGTTTCCACATTATAAATTATGTATTTTCTTCAAATTATCTTGTCATTGAGTTCATGTTTAAGCCAACTTAAATATCTACTGAAGCTGAAAGAAAATCATATTCAGAGGTTAACATTATTGGAATACAGGTTACATTTTATGATCTAAAATAACTAGACTGCCTTGGAAAAAAAAAGTGTTTTAATGAATTCACACTTGTGAATTTTAATTGGTTATGCAAGTATTGTTTAAAAAACTGCATCGAAATTAATCTTTCTGAATTCAAACTACAGTTCTGTCTCTCTTAACTTCCTATTAATACACAGGCAAGTTATTCCTTGTGATGGTGTTAGAAAAAAAATACTACCTGCTGAGGATTTTCAGCTGCCATTTGATAAACACTTGTTTTCTTTATATTTTCAAATCTATAGCTGAACAACACTGCAAAGAATATTCAGCTCCAGTACTAAATAAGGTAAGATTTAACATTTTACTTCTTAAAAAATTACATTACTAAGTCCATGTTCTCAGCATGGAAAAAATTCATTAAGAACTTCTGAGTTATGCACACAAGTAGGCAAGAGGGGGTTTTTGTGGTTTTTTGTTTGGGTTGGTTTTTTTTTTTTCAGTAGA
Source organism: Tringa tobata (assembly GCA_033628505.1). Lineage (NCBI taxonomy): Eukaryota > Metazoa > Chordata > Aves > Charadriiformes > Scolopacidae > Tringa > Tringa tobata. The sequence goes on from JAHREE010000278.1 coordinate 1,172,621, forward strand.
GGCTCTAAACACAGTGGCATTCTTAGAATATCCCATTACAAATCTAAGCAGCCATTACAAACATTTCAGGAATGTTCCTTCCATATGCTTAGAACATCAATTATAATGCTTTAACCTCCCAGTAGATCACAGTCCTGTAAAACAAACCTAAGAAAGTCTTACATTTCCTCCTACAAAAAGCTAGAAGAAAGGAAGAAAACAGGGTGTAGCTTCATTCTAGACAGCACACACACACATTTTTTTCTTGCTATACATCGGCTTTTGTAAAATAAGCACTACTGAAATGGGAAAGGCAAAAGAAAAGTTTTATGGACATTAGTGTCCTGCTTGGTGAAAAGGTCATGTTTCTACAAATAACAGAAAACGAAGATATATTTTAAGCAAATTATTAGACACTTAAATACATTCTTCCTCTTCAGAGTATCACAATTACAGCTTTGTTTTAATACAGCATTGAAGTATTTTCATATCAAAACAACAATTTGGGGGAAGAAAAGGAAAATATTTACAGTAAACAATTCCTATTCTTTACAAAGAATCTTAAGTCAAATAAAAAAAAGTATTTGCAGGTCTCACCTTGCATGCAACAGTTAACTGAATAACCTTTTACTTACTGCTTTTCTTATGCTTGTGCCTAGTGTTTTTTTTTTTTTTTAAATTACTTTCTACCTTGAAAGCTGTACTGCACATTGGTAATGAAATTTAAATAACTATTTTTTTCTCTCAGTCAAAGTACCTAAATAGTTCAGGACCTTGGTAATGGCAGGCTTGTATCTAGATTTAATGGACTGAGCCAAAATTCACTTCCATCTGAGAAGTGAAGTCAGTCAATGCCAGCCTGTTTTCATATTATTCAAAATTGCCATCATTTGAATTGCATTGTTATAGGCAAGTTCAGAAACATACTCTGACATTAAAAATAAGCAGCAGGACCTAATGCTCTTCTCCGGCCTGCAATCTGAAAGGAGTCTTTATGCCAAATCGACCAGCTATTAAATACCTTCTTATCTATTTTATTGAGCTAGAATAGCAGTCCCACTATTTAAAATCAGCCACAGGGAACCATGCAAGGCAACTCCTTCCTTGCTACATCAGTCAGAAAGTTTAACTTAAAAACTGGGCCTATTTTGTGGTTACGTATATGGATATTTATAAGTTATTTCTGATCTCCTTTCTTTCACATTGTGCTAAACACGAAAGCACTTGTCACAGGCTTTTACTTTTTTCATCAAATCCTTGCATTGCCTATGTCAAAAAGAACAACTTACATTACCAAAAAAGAATTATTTTTTTTAGATCTGAATTTAATGCTTCTGCAATTTTTAAAGAACACACCCCTCTTTAATGTTTCAAGGTAGCTTTTTCTCCTATTACTACTAATATGTTCCAAAGGTGTCTAAAGGATAATATCGATAACTAAGGGGAGGGAGATGAATATTTTAGTTTTCTTTTAAGTGCTCTGAGGTTTTATCTTAAATACATGTCTACAGTTGAAACGAAGTATCAGCAAGCACTGTTTCAAAATAAACTGAACAGGTAAGAAAGTCAATATACCTGATTCAATAGAGTAGACAATTTCTGCATTTTTTCCCTTGTCCTTATCTAAGGCTGTAACCTGGAGAACTGCAGATCCAACAGCTGCTGACTCATACACCCTTCCTTCGTAGGAAGAGCTGGTGAACCATGGGGCGTGATCGTTTGTGTCGCTGACATTAATGATGATTCTCGCATAGTTGCGCTTTACGGGAACATCTTGGTCTCGAACCTGGAACAGTTAGCACATTACGAGTAATTAAGCACTGTTATTTCAGTAGTTCATCAAATATTAGTAATAATTCAAGGTTCAATCTGTACTAGTCACAAAGACAGCATACAACTTAAACATACAAATAAAGGTTTTGAATTAAGGGGATAAATGAAAAGGACATTAAGAAGATATTTGTTATTGACTACAGAAGAAATTTTGTGCTTATTTACCATTATGGTGAGAATATGCTGATTCATGGTCTCATGATCCAGTTTTTCTGAAGTGTATAGAGAGCCAGTTGCAGGGTCCAGACGAAATTTTTTAAGACTGATGGGATCAGTGCTGCCCTGCATAGTATAAATCAGTTTATTCTTCTCATCTCTGTCTGTAGCGCTGACTTGCAGAATTTCTGTATCTGGCATGGTGTCTTCAGGTATAACTACTTCATATTTTAAAGCAGAAAATTGAGGCCTGTGATTATTTGTGTCTATAACTTTGATGTACACCTGAAATGATAAAATGGGAAAGAGAAAACATTGATGATATTTGGGAAAGAGAGATGAAAACAGGTTATTTCATCAAAAAACCAGACCATAATACTGAAATAATTCCATGCAAGATAAATATTATTCTCAGAGAACGCGAGGGAACTAAGAGGCATAGGGAAGAAGAATGTCACTAAACCCAAAAGTGCCTTGCCTTCCCTAAAGTCAAATGAGAAATTTATAGAACCAATTTATACAGTTAGAGTAACTTCAATGCTTCAAATTGCATCTTCCCACCAAAGTTCAGTTGGGTTCACCTACATGCTACATAGGCAATGCTCTCTATGTCTGAATAATAATGTTCACGGGAACCACACAAGATCCCTGCACACCCACTTGCCTTGCACAGCACAGCATCCAACTCTTGTATAAAAAGGGTAAGACATTCAGCCACCATCCTGTTCCTCAACAGTGACAACATCAGATGAGCAACATTAATGTCAAAGACTTGTCAGGTGGATAGCAAAGCTCCAAGAACACTTGGATAAATTCAAGTTCTTGTACTTCCCAACATAAGAAGGACATGGACCCGTTCGAGCGGGTCTAGAGGAAGGCCATGAAGATGATCAGAGAGACGGAGCACCTCTGCTGTGAGGACAGGCTGAGAGAGTTGGTGGTGTTCAACCTGGAGAAGAAAAGGCTCCAGGGAGACCTTTATAGCAGCTTTCCAGTATCTCAAGGGCACCTACAGGAAAGCTGGAGAGGGACTTTTTACAAGGGCATGTAGTGATAGGACGAGGGGCTAATGCTTCAAACTGGAAGTGGGTAGATTTAGATTAGGTATTAGGAAGAAATTTTTCACTATGGAGGTGGTGAGGCACTGGCACAGGTTGCCCAGGGAAGCTGTTGAACCCCCATCCCTGGAGGCGTTCAAGACTTTTGCATCTATGCAATGAAGTCCTGCACCAACCCTGCAGGCACCATGGGGCAGATAGAGAATCTAGGAACACGAAGAGCTGAGTGTGGAACTCGTGATAACTTTGCATTATAAGATAGGAAAGTCCTCCCAAAAACTGTGATATTCCCCACTCTGGTAGCTGAAATAATTGTCACCAGAAAGACTATTTTCACTGAGAATTTCACTCAGATAATAAAAAAGAACAGAGAAGCATATAAAAGGGAATACAGGATCCGAGTTGAAGATGGCAAATGTGGAATCTCAAGAGTCAGAAGACAGATATAGAATAAAAAGCCACAGAATGAATAAAAAAGGTTTTAAGTTTATTTCAAACCATGAAACAAGCTGCGGGAAAGCAAGATCACCAGGTGCTGCAATAAGCTCCTAAATGGAAAGGAATCACCAAGACGAGATGGGAATCACCCCCTGGTCCTGCTGAACTGCAGGGAGGAAAAATTAAAAAATAAAAAAATGATAATGCTCCTAATATAACACATGCTGTTGGTAATACTGAGCTCCACCTGCAGACAGGCAGGGCTGGGAGTGGGGCACGCATGGGTATGTGTGTGCACATGAGTGTCCACAGCCACACACACACCCCTCTAATATTTTAGTATATGTAGTCCTAGGGGTTTCAGGTCACTGAGCCACAATCCAAGATATAGTACATTTAGGGAAATACTTATAAACATAGGTAGTTATTCAGTGTTTGAAACAGTCTGTTAGAAAACAAATACAAACTATCACTGCTTTTTATATGAAAATGCTGCCTCCCACAATTTATTAGATTTCTCAGAAAATGGAAGAAACAGCAACTAAACTAATCATTTGGCACACTGACAAAATCCCTTGCACGATGTTGCTACGGAAACTAAGGCGATTGCTTTTGTCATGGATTAAAAATTGATTAAAGATAGGAAACAAAGAACTGGAATAAATACTGATTTTCAGTGGGGAGAAAAATTAATGGTTGGTGACCCAGGATACATATTAGATCAGGTTTTTAAATATATTCACTAACAAATTCAACTGGAAAATGAACAGTGAGAATGAAATGAGTATGACCTTAAATAAAAGATTTTTTTAGATTGTCATGATTAGAGAGGATGTAATAAAGCAACACAAGCATGGTTGTTGTGGCTTAAAAAAAATCTGTATAAATAAAATAGATTTTAATGCATCTTGGAAGAAGAAATACAGGAGGGTCCACTTACATAGCATTTTAGTAAAAACATCTGCTCACTGAATATGGGTCCTCGGGAAAACAAAAACTAATGAAGGTGGCCAAGAAATTTTAAAAATTACAGAAAAACTCTACCCTCAGTACAAATCAAATTATACAAACACATTTTGTGTAACTAAAAGGTTAAATGACCATATACAATTAGAGCACTTAGTTCGTGGACACTATGCTTTTAAAGGAACACGTCAGTGATGTTTTTATTCAATTCCCACCCCCCAACAGATTAAGTTTACACTCAGAAAAACAGTGAGTGAAAAGATAAAGTGTCAAATTTGATGAATTTAAATAAAAACTGTGGATTTCTATTTCCCTTCAAATGAGGAAATACAGAAACTTAGATAAAACCCTGAGGTGGGAGAGAATGAACTCCAGAGCAACTGCATTAGATGACTCTTCAGAGCAGAAGACTTGGCCACCTGTGCTGCTGGTACTACACAAAATGAATACTGGAAAACATCATTTCTAGCATGGAGCACCATAAAAAACTGTGTAAAGTACTTAGTTAAATGCTAGGAATGAAACCAACATTGGTACCCGCAAGACTAACCACAGAGCCGATGAACCAGCTGAGGAGTGATCTGTTGATCATACCATGAGAAGGACTTAGCATCAACCTCCTCTGGTATTACCTGGTCAAGCAGTTAAAATGACCTTTCCGCTAAACATGTGAGGAGACATCCTCCCAAAATGTACTGTTGAGCTGAGCAGATAAGGAGCTAGCTCATCAAAATGTACAGCACTATTAAATATGAATTATTAACAAAAATATTGCTAAAGAAGAAACATAATGACTCAGACGCCACAAGTGGCTTCCTCAGGTTATTCCACCATTTCTCAAATGACTTGCTGGGGCATGTAGTTTTTCTCCACACTGGTGAACACAACTACAAATACACAATTTGATCTATTAGTGCAATCATTTTAAATGTACCTAATATCCAAAGTTTATCTTAGACTCAAGTGAAAGGTGTTTTATCTGCATACTTCAGGATTAATTTCTCAGTAAAGGGAGAGGGTAAAGGGAGGGGTGCAGGAAAGACAGCCAGACTCTTCTCAGAGCTGCACAGCAAAAGGACAAAAGGTGACACACTCACAAGCTCCAATAAGGGAAACTACAATTACATGCAAGAAAAAAAGTTATTTTCAAGGAGGGGTTGTTAAACGCTAACATCAAAGCATGTCCAAGGAAGAGGTGGCACCCCGCCACCCCAGCCACTTAGGACCTGACAACTTCCTGAACAACTTCATCCAACTTTAGTTTGCTCTGCTTTGAGCAGGAGTTTTAACTAGATGAAGTCCAGGGGCTCCTTCCAGTCTAAACTATTAAATAAATGTACTAATGAAACCTACTTTCAAGACTGGCTTTCCTACTGACGTTAAGTGACAGGTGCTAGATGTGCAATTTCCTTTTAAATTGCACAAATATTGACCGAATATTCCTGTAAACTGTCATGGCCTTCAAATTAAATGAAAAGCACCTAAAATACTAATTGTGGGTGCAATTTTAAAGACCCACACAGAAAAATATGGGTTTGTGCGCATGAGAACAAAATACATGAAGAGCTTGTGTTATTCCAAAGTAACATACATAATACAATAAAACAGCTACATAAATTCTCAATAAAATACTAAGATTATATTCAAATGGAATACACTAATATCATCTCTTAAGAAAGAAGTTGCATCTTAAAGAGGCACGCTACAGAAAAGTTTGACATTAACAGACCATGATGTGATCTCTGAAACCAAATGTTCTGGAACTAAAGAAATGTGATTAATTTTGCAAGGCTGTGATTGCACTGAGAGGGATGCAACCTGGTTATACAGGCAGAGAACAAAGCAGCTCAGGATCATTTAGGGGAAGGACTTGAAATCTGTTAATTATTTGACAGGCGAAACCTAAATTTGCATTGGAGCACGCTGATTATTAGTAAGTTATAGAGGATATATGTGCCACTGACAAAGCATACTCAGTGTGTAATATTTAAACATGGTGTGCCTTTGAATTGTTTTAAGCTAATTTTTCATTTGCTGATTCTATGTGGAGTTTAAAATCTCCTCCTCTCTCCTTTCATAATGACATTATAGTTACACTGACATGTTTATAATCATTTTCATAAACAAAAAGTTATATTATCCAGAGATAATGTAACTGCATTGCAGTTCTAAAATGTCTCTGTGGAACAGTGTGGTGATCGCAAGCAAAAATGCACATTTAATCAATGAAGAACATTCTATCCTTCATTCCCAAATCAACCCCAAAGCATAATATCCATATAAATTTTGCATAAAGCAAGATTAAATATTCTGCACTAGCACAGCACTAGGTAAAAAGATGCAATTAGCTTTAAACCATTGTAAGTATTACTTCCAGTGAAAAAAAAAAAAAGATAGACATAGCAATGACTGGAAGCAGCTGTAACTAGAAACAGGATTAATCTTTTTTCTTTCTTTTATTCCCCCCAAAAAGCAACTCAATAGTTAATATATTGCGGCTTACGTCCTATGAAGAACGTCTTCTATTTAAGGCCAAAACATTATAATCCAAAAACATTAGTAAATTTATTTGGTTTTTTAATGATATTCCTTCCTAGTGTGACACTAGTCATCTCTAGCATCATCTGTCAAACACCGCTACTGTAGGCTGGGAATTTGTTTGTCCTTGCTTTGCATCATGCATTTGGCATTTAGATGCATGCAAAATTCTAATAGCCTCCACGCCTACTGCTGCTGTATTTTTCAAAAAAGCTATTTAACTGGAGTCCTGAAAGAGTCAAATGCTCTACAGATGTTAATGGCCCCAGGCCAGCAAATGCCTTCTAGTTTCAAGTCAGATTCAATACGCTGCTTTTACACAATAAGATTTTAGTTTCTTGTCCCCCCTTCACAAGCGTCTTGAAAATGTCATTTCCTTTCTCAAATTAAACATAAAATTACTTAATCTGTTGTTAAACAAGGTCTGCTGAATTGTTTACTGTATTTCCAATGTTTACAGCAATTACTTTGTAAGTTAAAAGCTGTGGATGGCGTATTGTTGTTCCTAATGTATGCACTCAGTAATCAGATATATATATTTTTTTTGCCTGTCACTCCATTTTAACTGTTTATCAGCTCTTGGAAGAATCCAACACAACATCAACACGCAGACTTTAATCATTATTTCAGCAATGGAATGTACACACTGGCAGCCATAAATCACACTTTCAACTTTGATTTCGTATCAACGCTTTTAATTCCCCTGCCTCATCTCAAATGCATCTTCTTAACGAGAGTCCTGAGGGCTTATCTGAACAGATCAGTCCATTTGGGTGGGCCCAGGAGTTATGGGGGAGATAAGAGAATCAGTTAAAAATCAGGAGTCTGTTTCATGCACCAAAAGTTGCAGAGTTTGAACTAATCTGTGCCCCAGTAACATGAGACTCAAAACCAGTAACTGGTGCTTATCCCACGAGCAGGGGAAAAGGGAAGACAATGCAAAGGGAGCCTTTGTGCTCGCTCGTAACAGAAACCACAACCTCTGCTCCTGCCAACTCCGGCTGCGAGAGGAAAGGAAAGACACAAAAGAAAATAATACAAAAAAGCAATCACAGAAATAAGAGACGATAAATTTGAGACTACTACTCCTATTCTTCTCCAGAAGACTGCTGTGGTAAATGTTTATAGTGTTCACTCAGCTTCACAAAATGCTAAAATAACAAATTCATTTAAAGAAATTGGACAAAAGCTACACTGTGCGCTTTCGGGAAGAAATAAATGAATCTCGTAACCCAGAGGAAGAGAAGGGGTGAGGGTTAAAGCATCTTTGTGACCTTCCAATTCTTGGTTGTTCCAGAAGACAAAGCAGATTATGGTTCAACTGTGACAGCTCAGGAGGCCTGCACAAATTCAGCTATAGAAGCAGCAGCACTGGGTAGAATATCTGCAGTCATCGAGACCACAAATTCAGCCTTTACTAGTCCCCAGGCTACCCCAACACGCTCTGCATGGTGGCATTTTTGACTGCATTCTTGGGAGGGAGGGGAAGCGTGTGTGGAAAGTCTCTTGCTGTTCTTTCTGACTTTCCTGGCAAAAGGAATTCTTTTAGTTGGATTTGGGTCTCTTCTGATTTTTTTCAAACTAATTCATGCCTTCTATCCAGCGTTCTTTAATTGGCAGAAATGAAACTGCTCAATACTTTTACTACAGCTAGGCAATATATTTACAGCAGGATTCTCTGAACCTTTTATGGTGATTATCAGCACCAGCAGCAATGGCCCCATGGCCATGACAGCAGCGAGTTCTGACTGGGGCGCGTGCTGTCGCATCTGGAGATTCGTGGTCTAGAATATCACTCACAATTATCACCATTAAAGGAAAAGGAAACTGCTAACCTTGCAGTCTTCTACTATTGGATTTATTCTATGTGACCTATCAAGCCTCCAGACATGCAGTCAGGTCAATAAAGATTCTGTTTTAAATCCTAAACATTGACAAGAAATGTCTTTCCCTCTAGCCAAAAGGAGGAAGACAAGATATAAGAGATTAGAAAAGATGACAGAGAAACATACATACTGCACAGAAGTTGAAGAACAAGAAATTGTGTTCGTAACAGATTTCCATATACAGAAAAGTCAGCAGCAACCTGCACTTTGAGCTCCTGAGCAGTAGGTCAGTGATGGGGTAGGCAATAAAGACACGTCACTGCCCCAATCCAACAGTCTTAAATTGGTAAATAAATCCTTTCCTGTCTATTTGGAGGAAAAGCAGAGCTCCTCTATGCTTGTGCCCTCCATTCACACCAACCTCAGCTAAACCTTACTTCCAAATACATTCAGGTTCTGGACTAGGGGAATAAACTAGATGGCAAAATCAGGAGGGATAACCTACTTTACTAGGAGTTATTTCCAGCAGTATCAAGAAAGGCTTCTGCCTGAAACTGAGCTTACTAGTTCAACTGCAAAGAATTGCCACCACCATGGAGCCTTAGTAAAGAAGTTACCTGAAAAAAATTGTTTTGTATAAGATTGCTGCTTTTTGGAGACTGTTTGACAATCTCTACCTCCACTGAAGCCAAAAGAAAGTACTCGGGAAGATATACAGCATTGTTACCATCCAAACCTTGTTTCTGCACACCACGCAGAACAAGCAGCTCGGTTTCATAAAATGGTAATTGGACTTTGTACAATTTATCATCCACAAAGCTTGGAGGGAGGGAAACCCAAACAACCTCACAATTTCAATTTCAAGCTAAGCAATCATATTATTTGGTGATTTTGGGGGAGTTCAATAAAGAGGGGTAATTCAGAGAAGAAGTATTAATCCTTCTCCTGTAAGTAAATCATGCAGAGAAGGGCTTAGTTTCTGTTTTCATTTACTCAGCTAATGTAGGAACACGATATAACTTAAAAGCGGCTGATTCAGGCTATAGCACAGTAACACACAACCTTCCACCTGGACCACCAAAGAACGTGGCTCTATGAATATCAGAATCCACTTCTATTTTAGACAGAGTCCCTAATTTATATAAACCATATTCATCCTCCAGGATGAAAAAAAACGGTAAGGAGAAAATGCAATACCCTCTCCAGCCCCCAGCCACAAATTCCGTGTCCTATAAGTGCTTCATTAGGAAGTCCATTACCTGAGTGCTGATAGATCTGGTTCCATCTGTTGCCTCTACCGTCAAGTTGTAATTTGATTTCTGTTCTGCATCAAGAGGTCTAGCGACAATGATAGTTCCAGTGCCCTTGTCCACATCAAACCGACTGTCATAGTTGCCACCTTGTTCAGGAAATTGGGAGAGGGAGAAGTTCATAAAACAACAGCATTGTTGCATTATTTTCATGTATGATCATGTTCTGTCTTCAGATGCTTAATGAAGGTGGAACTGTATACACATATACTTATATATACACTTATTTTAAACCCTTCGGGGTTTTTTCTTGTAATATGATATGCTGCTACTTACAGATAGTTAAAACTGATTACTTTTGGACAAAGCTGATTTGTCTGGCTCATGGAAAGTTAGCAGGTAGATTCTGAGCAAGATTTTCTACTTTTTTTTTTTTTTTTTTTAAGCAGAATTTAAAGATTCCAAATAACAGGAAACTGAGAATTACTAGGTGAAATGTGATATTTCATTCTGTGCAGACAGTCGGGCTAATCAGTGAAAAAACAAATTTTGATCAAGATACATGAAAATCCCAAATCAGAAATACTGTCAAATTTATGCCCTTTGGATCAGAGTATAAATTACTATACTCATATATGACTATAGATAAGGTTGAAAAAGCTATGGTACCTCCAAAGGATTCTCACCTCAAGGCTCAGTATCTAAAGAACTCACTAATTCCTACAGAGATGAGCAGGACTCAGATAGGTGCTAAATATTTAAATGCCCAGTGTTTAAATATGGCCAAGCTCCTTTTCTGAATCAAATTATCTTAACTTCCCCTGTGAAACTTTCAAATTACCCTTTGAAATATAGTTAAATAACCGTGTAGATCAATAGCTACACTTAGTCGTTTAAACATTTAATTGATCATCATCATGCCACCCCGAGCAGACTGTCATGAGAGTACAGCGTCCATTAAGTCCAAATATTGTTAGCAATGATAAATACTGCCATTTAACTACAATTTAACTACACCTCTCAATAATCTGCCTAAAATGGACAAATCAATTTTTATTTTGGTCAAGCCAGTGCTAGATATGGCAAAACAATTTCTCCTAATTATGTGCATGTGTTTCTCTAATTATATTTTACAAGGATAGCATTCAGACTTCGTGAGTGGGTTTGGTTTGTTTTTAATGAGTTTTTACATGCTGCGTTTTGTAAATCACTGAATACCTTTTAGCAAAAGCCAAGGCCTTAAGTGAGAGGGTGAGGCTACAAAGGTTGCAAATTTATACTTAATCCGAGAAAGAACAGTAAATACTGAAATGGGTCCCCATTCACATGTGGAAAGAATTTCATCATCAGAAAGTTCCATTGCATGACAGACATATCAGTTTAGGAAAGATGGGCTGGATTCTGCTTCACTGGATTTAAGATATTTGATAATGACAAAGATAATGTAATTTTTCTAGTTTCACTGAAAGGCAACTCCTCTTACTGGCCCAGCAGCAGCACCCGAGTCACATGAATGGATAAAAACCAGACAGCATGAAAGCCTCTTTAATTTTTTTTTTAACAAGTGTATATGACATTTTTTAATGGGCTTTGTGCAAGATGTCAGCTTCAGAAAGTGAGTCTCTAACCATTTTCTCAGATGGCTAGGAGAGGAGAATTTAATGTCTCAATAAAGACATCTCCATTTTAAGGGAAGATACAGGAACAAACTCTCTAACCATCTTTTTTTTTTTTTCTTCTTTATCAAGGAAATCTCAAAGGCCTTGCCTAATTTTTATAGTAGTGGTGTTACCTGGGAATCCGCTGAAGCAGAACTCAACCCAAACTTCTGCATCTGGTACACTGAAAGTGTAACAGCAACAGTTTTGGCCAAAGTCAAAACTGGATGCTCTGAATTGATGCTGTATAAATGTAATGATGACAAAACAAAACAAAAACGAACCTTTCACAAATGCAACTGTGAGCACTTTGATTTCCGAAGGGTTAATAAAATAAATATTTTATAAATGTACGCTTTCATTTCAGATCTCATAATCTGGTAATAAATTATGTGATCTCAGCAGATACCTTCTGCTGTACAGTTCAGGTCACAAGCCATCTGAAAGATGTAAAATACTTCACTAGCAAGCTTGTCTCCTGGCTCAGCCAAAAAGAAAGAAAGCATGGAAAGCAAGCACAGAACACAAAGGAAAGCTGTCAATCAAATTAATTCATGCTATTAGAAACAGTAAAAGAGGGCAGTAAAATGACCACCTGTAAGACTAGCAGATAACTTCACAACATGATCGCATATCAAACTTTCCAAATAATTTTTACTAAGAAAACAGTCAAAATAAAATGGTTTATTTTACAGTGTATGGACAAGTTCTGCTCTTTCCCCTTAGAGTTTTCTGTCCATGTCTTTCTACAAATAGCAGGAAAATCATCTGTTTTCTGCTTTAAGCATACAATAAGAAATGTGTAACTGTCCAAACCGTGCTGCATGCTTACAAGAAGCAAATGAAAAT
>JAHREE010000278.1:1189921-1248236 GCA_033628505.1 Tringa tobata
AAGAAGGGAAAAGAAGGGAAAAGGAAAGGGAAAGAAACCCACAAAAAAATAATTCTGGATTTGTTGAAGTTTTCTTCCTTTAGATACGGCAGTCACTCATCTGCCAGCCACTGAATAAGAAGGGATGAGAATACAGCTAAAAGAACATTTCATGTATTCGTGATATACAAGATTTTGACTCACTGAAAGGATATCATAGTCCCTCGCTGCAGAAAATTTCTTTGATGAAACCACTCCAGTTTTCGGTTCGATAAAGAATTTGCCGTGTTCATCACCATCTTCAATGCTGTAAGAGATCTCTGCATTGGGACCTTCGTCTTTATCTGCAGCAATGACTCGATAGATGGGCTCTCTCCTCGCAGTTCTCTCTCGCTCTGGTTTACCGCGCTCTGGGAGCCGGATTTTGTAGAACTTTTGCAAGAACTGAGGCTTATTGTCATTCTCATCTAAGACCTTCACAATCACCCGGGCAATTGTCGATTTTGCAGGAATGCCGTTGTCTGTCACCGTTACCTGGTTTTATTAACAGAGATATGGTTAAAGCTCAATTCAAACACAGTCTTTCCAACAATGCTCTTTTTAAATCAGATTTTCCTACAGTTGCCCAAGAGAACTGTAAAGTAATTCCCTAACTTCAGTTACTTAAAGACCATTGTGTAAAGCTATTTGATGAATAGTCACCTACAAAAGTTTATTCTGCTACTATCTTAACATTTTGATGCTTCATTTGCAAAAAAAAGCAAACCACCCCACCCCCCCAAAGCCCAAACCACTCAATTTTTCTAACTTATTCTGTTGAAAACTTGTTACACACTGCAGTTACATTTTGGTTTTCAGTTTGTGAGGAAGCTTCACCCAGAGGTCAGTCACTGCAGTAGTACTGGGAAAACCTGACAGGGAAGACACATGGTTGGACTCAAAGGTCTTTAAAGCCTTTCCCAGCCTAAATGATTCTATGATTCTACCATCAGTGCTGTGGAGGGTGTTAAAACAAACCCCCCTTAACCCAAACAAAAAACCCTATATGCCACTGATAGAGGATATTGCAGTTCCAACAAGCCCACCCCAATTTGGGGAGAGCAAGTGTTTTTCTTCAAGAATGTGGGTGGTGAATCTTTCACTGGACAGGTGCCCTGGGAAATCTCACTATGGGAAAACATAAGGATTTAAGGATAATAAGGATACAAAATAATGAAATGAATACTAATGGAAGACTGGAATTGAATCCCTGATGAACAAATGAATTTATATTGACATGAATGAGGACATGATCAGATATTCTTGGTTTTTTGCCCTTTCTCATCTATTTTAGAAAGAAAAAGGAAATACAAACAAAACATGGTATTACTTGCAAGCACAAAGGCAATGAAAAATTGTGAGTAAAGTGATTAATTACAACAAACACATGAAATGCAAATATTCCTGTTCATCTCTAACAGATGGTAGGACTTCCACATATATGAATATCTCTTCCCTTTAGTACTTGCAATGAAACACCACCCCATATCTTTCAGTTCGCCAAAAAAAAAACCCCAAACCCAAAATACATCCCAAACAAGGAAATTACAAGGGGTATGGAATAACTTTCTGTTAACATAAAAATAGCATTTCCCTGAGCCAAGCAGGAAAAAAAATGGCAAATCTGAGGAAAATCTAGTTGGATTTGAATGCCACATCAGTTTTGAAGGCATTACTGACATAACAAACAGAATTTTAAGCTATGAGAGAATAATACGAGGCTAACCTAAAAGAACTGCATTTAAAAAGTGCCAGTTGGCACTCAGAAAATAGTTACAAGTTGGGAATAAAAGAATGGGGCATATTAATTACTATTATGTAAGCAGGAGTGCAATCAAGGATCAAATTTAATAGCAAACAAGGAATAAACCCACCAACCCATCTGGTCAACATTTCAATGCTCAATTAATTAGCCAGATGCTCAGCACTTGGCTCATAACATTGCCCACCATTCTGTGCATTTCTGGGTTTCTTTCCAACCTATTTTCAAAGGTGTCAACCTAAAACTAACAAATGGGAAAACTGCTACTTTGGGCACTGCTGTCTGTCATACTCGCTCTGTAGTTAAGAGTTCTTTCATTGGATACTTTGCAGACTTTTATTTAAAACTTTAACATCCAGCTGGAATTCAAAATGAAGGAAGAATGAAGAATTATACCAGTAGGCAATAGCCCATATTCCAAGCTAAAAAGCAATAAACTTCATCTGGTCTCTTTATAGAGATTGCTGAAACCAGGAGGATTTATGACCCATTGTGTGATACTGTAACCTTAAAAAAGGCACCATTCTCAAGAGGTAACTTGGCCACCCTGTGCCAGGAATAAACTATGTACATTCAAAGCCATACTGTGGCTTCAGGGTCAGAGGATGACCCACAGCTCATTTTATTTACTGTATAGATCTAATAGAAAAGCCAGCACAATATGCATGGGACTAAAAGTCATGAGATACCAATTTTACAATCAATATGCATAGCAGGGGCCCAGAAATGAGATATAACTGACATGAAGTGTTTTGGGAAACTGACATGAGTAGATTTAAGGAGGTAATTTAACAGAGAATAATATACTGACTTCACAGGAATAACATGTCTAGTACTAAACCGGATTTGCCAATTAATTAACTTTGCTATTAGTACCAATGGAAACGCTGCAGAGAAAATTCCACCCTATTGCTACTCATGCGCAAAGAGTCATTTCCAAAGCTGATACAGAAATGAAAATAATGATAAAAATTTGGTCCAACAGCTGCATTAATCCAGCTTGCAATGCACCAAACGGATAGAAAAGGACTGGGAAGACTGTATGTTCCCTGGAGTTCTGCAAAAGGATAGTGTGTACTATCAAGGAATACCGTTCATTTCCAAGTCCATGTAGTCCTTGCATTCCTATTAGAAGACATTTCTACAGATTTCACAGGTTTTGAGTAAGTCCAGGCTTGCTTCTCTAGCTTTAATGTTAGTTTTGCCAACTCACGCTGCAGTCCTTTATCTATCATGCAAGAGGAGATGCACAATAAAGGTCCCAGATAAATCTTAGTGTGTAACTATCACTGTGAAAATTTAGTCTTCCTTTCAGGTGAAGCACAGTGCTCTCACCCTGCACAGCAACCCTGGGAAGCCAGAAGACTTACATTGGTCTGCATGTTTTTCCTTCATGTTTTTTGATGGAGAATGAAAATACATAAATTCCAGGCAATCAATTAAATGTAGTTAAATAAAAGAATTATATCATAAATTTCATTCTTTTGTACTACAAATCTATACTGCATATTTTGTGACTCATCTACTTATATGATTGATAAATATGTTGTGTAGAAAAAAGGTCTACCCACAATCTGTTTGTATTCTCAGTGCTTAAAAAAAGATTCTATGCTTCTTTTTCAGAGGTCTATATTCAGCAAAAGGCAGGCTGAAATAGCTATTCCAATAATTACACAGGGGAAAAAAAAAAAAAAGGAAGCACACTGCTTCTTTTAACAATCATGCCTTTACACTGTTTGAAAGAAAATCTTGGTTAACAGATATAAAAAACAAAAAATTGCCCTTTATCTGTATATTAACTTGTTTCTTAAGAAAAATTCACAACATGTCGTTTTTATAAGATAGGTAGTAGTTTTGTGCATTGCGATATAACGAACATAGAAGCAAATTATTTCTGAAATCCAGTTCTCTAAATTCTTCATATAGGAATCAACTACAGTAAACTTAACTCCCTGTAAAAGAACAATGAACTTACAGACATTGTTTTTCAAAGAACTAAAGAAATGATTTACCTCCAGAATGTGCTCTCCCTGCTGCTCTCGATCTAGTTTTCTAGATGTGGTTGTAATTAGACCTGCAAACATAAAAGAATAATTACTCAGAGCCTTCAAGAAAATAGGTTAAACCAGTAGTTACCGATATACCCAATCTCAGTTTCCTCTTCGCTGGTCTCTTTTATTTTTGCAGAATTCATGCTTTCATTAAGGGAAGGGGTGAGGGGTTTCCAATTCTTAAGGGCCATGAAAATATTCTTTGCGATCTGAAAGCTAAGCTGTTGCAGCCTTTCAGACACACATAGTTTAATTTTCCAACACACCTATGCATGTCATGCTTCTTACAGGAATGTATGTAATTCTCTCACGACGGCTTGTTTTCAGAGAATGTTCATACACCTTATTCAAAGGGTGATTACACACATTATTTGAATAAGTAACAACCTCTTCAGGAGAAACATCTGTTTGCATTTTTTGTGATAACAACAGATAAAGAATGACCTGAAGAGATGCATTAATGGTGGAAAACAGACCAATTTGTGTGTGTTGGCTTGATTTGCCAATGACAAGGAGACAAACAGTTTTTGTGGCAATAAAGTGAGGACAAATTTTTGATGCATTATATTAAATTTTGTTGCAAGAGTTTGATACACGTTTGATACAAGATTAGGAAGGCATGATGAGTTTTTCTTTAAATGAAGAAAAACAAAGAGCAAGAGGTGACAAAAAGACAGTGAAATTTAAATACAAAAGGATCTTATTTGAATTAGTTCTCCCTTAAGAGTAGGTTCAAAATTTTAACTGCTGAGTTTCTTGAAAAGTAGTCAGTCAGCTCTCAATTAGAGTTGAATGGTTTGCTATGTTGTGGGTTGCTATGGTGCCATGGATGCAGATGCAAGGCATAACTCGAGTTTCTCTGCTGCAGAAATGCCATTAACCTGTTGTTAATGCCATTAACGGCGATACAGTTGGCCCCACAAATGCCATCCCTGTGTTCACATGGCACTGAGCCTGTGCTAGTAAATCCTGCTAGACCCAACTTGGCTTTTCAAGGAGCAAACACCAAGAATTGGATTTGCCCGACTCAAGCCACTGCTGGCCAAAGCATCCCATATTCTCTGTAGCAGGAATCCAGCATACGCCAGACACAGAAGATGCTGCAACGTCATGAGACCTTTTATGCAATTGTCCCAGCTTTTTACAGTGACGGAAAAGCACTGACATCTCGATCCTTAATTGTCAAACTGAAAAACGGGGAAGCAATTACCCAATTAAGGACAAAACAAAGAGCAAAACCCAGGCAGTATTCTTCACGTTCCTTTTTCTAACTATGGTGTAAGCTTTTTACTAATAAAACCTCTTATAAGCAAAATTAAAATCCATTTATAAAGTTTTCAAGGCTGATCTACTACAACAAAAAAGCATTCAATTTTGTCTCACAGCTGACAGAAAAAATAGAGTGTAAGTAAGAAAAGCAATAAAGATTTCAATTTCACTTAAAGAGAAAGGCCAATAGAAACAGAATGGTATACTGCCAGTGCACAGCTACTCAATGCTCCAGTCAAAATAGAGTTGTAGTCTACATATACCAAACAAAATAGACAGCCTGCACTAAATAATATTAACAAAACCTATATAGGGCAATATTACAATATTGCCAAATATTCAAACAACTGTTCTTCAAAAAATGCAAATAATGGCTGTTTCAATTATGGTCAAACCTGCCCTTGTTTTTCCAGCAGTTTGGTTTGCCACTGTAACAAATCCATTATATACACCCAGTATTCTAGACAAAGATCTATCATCTCCTACTTCAACTTTTTATGCTTTTACAACACATAGAATATATCTGTACAATTTTTAGGATACATTTTTGTGGTATTATGAAGTCATTGCCTTTAATTACAAAGAAAACAGGAATTAAAAAAAAAAACAAGGGAAAAATGTTGCATTAGTACTCTAAATTTTAGGGAGAGGAGGGTGCAGGGAAGGGAGGGAAAAAAAAAGACGTGACAAGAGTGTATTAACCTCCTTGAATTAATATCTTCCCATCGAGATTTCAGAACTGAGAACAATGACAACTGAAAACATTTATTGTCACGTATTCTAAACAAAGCTTTCTCCCAATTTCCTGGCTGAGGCTGGTCAAGGCACATCTTTTCACAGGCTCTATGGGGAACAGCGCAGAACTGTTAATTGGAAAAGAACAAATGGCAGAGCAGATGCCTCATCTGCTTCCCTCGAGCAAAGGGACTTGTAGGTGACTCCAGGAAACACAAGCTCTTCTAAACACCTCTTTCTATTGAGTACCTCTGGAGAAAGCCAGCAGGAGGCCTCCCGTGAAGCATTAATCCCCCCGAGACTCACCACAGTTGCAAGGGAAAAGGGTAAATTTCAGCATAGCTGCTAAAGGAGTTGGCGGTTGAACAGTTGAGGATAGGGAGGATCTCAAAAAGCGCAGCAAGAATGAAGTAATACCAGCAGAAATATCTCATTATGCTTGCATTTCTCTGAATATTCAATACTCTGTCTACACCCTCTGACAGTATTAGATTCCATCTCTCACAGCAGCAGCGAGTAGAGAATTGCTTACACGTGAGAGCAGAAAGATGGCACCTTTCAACAGTTTCCTACCCACTTTTCCCCCAGCAACAGTTGTTAAGACTGGAGCCACTGCTAATAAATGCCAATTTCCATTTTGGGAAAAAGAATAAAAATACACTTTTACTGCAAGTGCTCCAGACAGAATTCTATCATGTACCACTACTCCACATACTACAGTTTTGTTAAAGAAAGTCTAGTTCCAGATATAATTTCTGTCAGAGAATATACAACTCAGTACAACTCAAATGGGTAAGCAGAAAAATATCCAGTAAGAACAAAATATATGCTTTCATCTGTTAAAGCTTCCAGTCTTTTCAACCAAGCACGCCCCACTTCTGTTAAAACACTTCAGACCAATAACAGAAGGGTTTAGTCTTCACCATATATATCCTGTATATTCAGCAGAAACTAATGCCAACAAAGGAAATGTAACACTTCTGGATTTAGAATCACATACACATGCATGACATTCTTTTTATTTAACTCTTTGCTGCTAGCCACTTTCCTAAGGGAAAATTTAGCTTCACTGAACTGTTTCACTGCAGCACTTAAGGCTGTAAAAGGTTGGATCATGGCAAGTTTTTCCATTTTTTCCATGTTTTTTTATATTATAAAATGCTTAAATGCACTGACAGATTTCATCAGTTGTTGAAGAGCTTTTCTGAATTAAGGCTGTGATAATAAGGTCGAGCGTTCTATGCAGTGTGGCTTTTGTGACTGCACATTAAGATGGTTGGGGAGAATCTTTGGACCTAATATAAGTCACGTCCCTGCAACAGGAGCCACCACTCTCCTCTTTCTACTGAAAATAAAAGTTCTCAAACATTTTATATTGAGCTCCCTTCTCTTCTCTGTAACTGTTTGGAGATCTCCTTGCTGCGTTCCTCCCTTTACACAAACAAATGACTAACCACACCTTTGAATACACCACATCCCCACAGAAGTGACAAGTAAAAAATTATTTCAATCTCTGAAGAAGTCTGTAACATAAGCAGTTTCAAAATCCTTATTATGGGGTGGGGAGAATCTCTTCACTGCTGAATGAGAGAAACGCGAGCATGTGTTGGGAAGCAGATCACTGTGACAGAGCATTCATTTTTGAGGCAAAACTGACTCACAGAGCATCATTTTGCAGTTATATTCTCCCATTTTCCTTCTGCCTCCTCCTAGCATTCCCCCCACAAGAGGAACAATGAGCTCCAGTAATTCACATCGCTATTATTCCACCTGGGAATCAATGCATGCTACGGGTCAAGTTTCCTTGGGAAAACACAAGTTTATAACAAACATTTCTAAGCTAATGATGAGCAAATGGTATCTTTAGAGAATTGGTGCAATTTTTCTATTCAGTAACGTTTCAAAACTCACCTCATCAGAAATATTTTCATAATAGTGGCTTAATAATTTAGGGAGACTTTGGATAAAACACAGCTGTTCTGCCTCACTAGCTGGAGAGGTATTATAATGAACTGAGACTATCTGTAAACATCCGTAACAAAAACCCTACACCAGGTAACACATACAACTGTATTATTCTCCCTTCATTCTTCCTTTGAGTTTACATTCCAGGGATACCTTCTGTCTGTTTAAGGTCTGTTGAAAATTCAAAATAGTTACAACTGTATTCAAATAAAATTTACTTCAGCTTTCTATTTTAAACAAGCATTAAAGCCAACAGAGAAAAATGCAACTACAGCATTCAATTACATAAATATAAATAAAACCCGCTACATTTGGAAGAGAAAATAGCACAAGGGAGCTGATATTAGCAGGGATTTATTTTATCCCATATAAGCTTTCATCTCAGTGCACAGTTACATCACGTTTGCCTCTGTATCTGAAAAACAGCACATCAACAACAGCTTCCATTCAATGCTGAAATGGCAATCTCTTTTAAAACACATAGAACACCAGGGGGGTACCACGTTAAGAATGTTAATATTAACGCCATGCTGTTATCTACCTTTATAGCATGGATGATCTCAGTGATGAAAGCAGCAGCAGCAGAAAAAGTGGTCTTTGCAAGGGGAAATACAGTTTCTTTGATCTTTAATGCATTGGCACTGAAGGTTTAAGGAAATACAGAAAGCAGCTACAACATTTTTTATCACAAACTTCAACAGATACAAGACACTGGAATTCAATATGATAAGGGAGGGCACATTTTGTTGACAAGATTTTTGGCTTCTGTGTTGAATGCAAACCACAACCATTCAGCAGAATTTTTTTTTTTTTCTGGACTGCATTCGTGCAATTCAATCAGTTGAAAATTTTAGATAAGCTTACTTATAATGTATTGTAATTTCAGCTCTTGTTCCCCCACTTCAACCTCAAAAATGACAAATTACTAATGAATGCTAAAAACAATTACCTTGGGATTTTCTTTACAAGGTCTTAATATATAAATCAGTGTAAGAGTTGAACAAAGTATAGATTTTATATTCATATGTGGCTGTAATGATAATATAGTTTGACTACTGCATAACACAAGCCTAAAACACAGAGGGAATTACAGCATCATTCTGTAAGCTGAAGAACAATTACATCTCTTCAAGTGATAAAAGATGTTGTTGCACCTCAGTGTTGGATTCCCTACTAATCATCCTCATTTAAGAAATAGTGTATTACATCCAATTCAACACAGAATCTAGACAGAGGAATAGATCCTTCTTTTACACAAAAGTCCACTGGAATCAGCAGTTTCCTCCCCATGGAAGTTCCTCATGTGATCAAGTCATGTGTCAGACTTTTCTGACAATGCAGTGAGCATCATGTCTCACTGTCAGGAAGCTCTCTTATGGCATTGTTTTAAACTGCTTCCAATATCTTGACACTTTCTGAAATACGGACAAAACGATGAGCACAATAATCCATGATTGTTTCACCGCTGCCACAGAAAGACAACTATTTTTTTTCAGTCTCCTTTCTTTCAACTGATTTCACGCTTAACTTACTTTACTATCGGTGACCATCAGAAAAGGCCATATTTTCTATCTAAAGATCTTCAGATACACTTTTTGGTAAGAGCGTAGTCAAATCATGTCCTCTATTAAGCCAAGACAAGGCTTAACAACCAAAGTAAATAAACAAGTTAATGAAACCAGGCCAATAGAAAGTAATAGCAGAGGGTTTTAAGAACAGATTTCAACTTTGCAGCTGACAAAATATAAACTCCATGTTTTACCAGTCATGTATAGGTAACAATTATAAGAGAGACAGTGTGCCATTGTCATATACCACCACAAAGGCAGGCTGCTGAGTTAAAAACCAAACAAAAGCATAGACCTAACCACCTCTCATACAGGAGAAAGCATATCATAAAGGAGCTGAACAGCTTTGATTTACATAGTCCTAAAGATAGTTCCTTAGCAATCTGACTTGCTTTTCAATCCTAAACTTTTCCTGGTCTTAAGCACCTTCATAGTGCTCAATAAAACCATCAACAGAATTGTCCCCTGGAATTTTCAAGTGCTGAAAATATGATTGTAAACTAATAGTCCCAAAAGAAATGAGCAATATTGCTTGCAATCTCATTAAATGGTTGCAAATGCCTCTTCTGCTCAAGTAAAAGATTTCAAAGCAATCATTTCTGTTCTTTTAGTAAAGACTGTACAGATGATACCACTTTTCAAGAGAAAATGAGAGTCCAAGTTCCTCTTACACTCTGTAAGCTGATTACACTATCCATTAGCTACAGAGTCATGTTGTTGGTTGCTTGTTCTCTCTGGCCTCTTGACTCTTACCATTTTTTCGCTATGTGGTTGTTTCAGTAGACCAAAGATCACTTCTGCCTAGCACAGCTTACAGCCTGCTGGCTTAGGAGACTTTTCTAGGCAGTTTAAATCCACTTTTGGGGCTAAAGGAGTAGTTTTTCACTTCATGTATGAACTTTCCTATCGGGGTATTTTTAACAAAAATGAGTTACACCACCCTATAAATAGACAGCTTTAGAAAAATTGAAAGGGTACACTGAGTACACTGTGCTGAAATTGGTCTTCCTTTTCTGTTAAGTAGAGCATAACTGCATTCAACCAGTGCAGTCTTTCATGGATTTGGTGCCTTTCCCTCTTCATTTTCCACCTGCAGCAGTTCAGACAAGGGCCAGCAGGACACTCCCTCATTATAAAGGCACCTTGGGGTTTTTACATTTTTTTTTTTTCTTTAGGTACTTCCTTATTGCTGATTCAGATGCTGATGCACATGCTCTGGATTTCATTCACAAAATAATTTTTGGCACGTGTATCGCAGCTGAATAAAATGTTTTGCCCTTTGAATCCTACTCCATGAAAAGCGAAGTAGTAATCGGGATCTCGGTCCTACCCAAGTCAGGATTGCATAGAGTAAGGGATAAGTAGCCTAGTCCATAGTGGCATCCTTGTGTCAGAACATTAAACTATTTATTGATGTACAGTAATATCAGTGTTTATGAGTTTGTTACTTGTTGCCAAGACACTGTAGGTAGCGTCAAAACATAAGTCACTTAATCCTATGGCTGATATTTCATACCACCAGTTACCACATTAATCAGTAACCAAGCAATTTAACTATTCAATCCTACTACTACAAAGTATAAGTGCAAGGTGCGTATCTGAAGTTGAGTCACATCCCCGAACTATTTTAACAGCATCCAGATACAAAGACCTGGAATTTGCTGATCAGAGCACTCATTAATCATTTTAGAGCCTGCAAGAAGGGCGCAAAGACAAGCAACCCACCAAAGATTATTAATGTATAATACAAGGAGGAAAAAACACTTTATATTATATAAAAAACTAAGTCATCCAATGCAATAAACACCGTAGAACTTCAATTTCAACTAATGTCAAATAAAGTGCAAAACCCGTGTTTAGCGATCATACAGTTATAGAAAACTGCTTAACTGTGTCCTACAAAGTAAACCGTATAGTTTTGTACACTCTAATTAGTCACCATGTACTATTTTCAGTCTGAACTAGTCACCAAGTACTATTTGCAGTCTGGATTTACTAAGAGTGGTATAATCCCTTCTGCAGTAATTCTTTACCTAGTAACACTATTTGGGGAATGATGAAAAGAAATATATGAATAATCACACACCCCCCAAATAGCTATACTAGAAAAATAACCCTAAACCTAAGATCCTGCATTCTGAGTACTTGAGAGTATTTAGGATGTGTCTAGTTTCATTGTCAATGGTATTCTTCTGGTAGCTTGTTCCTCTCATACATAAAAAGATAAAAAAACAAAATTGCAAGTCATAAGCAGTATAAGATGAAATAAAAATTTAAAAAAAGGTACTTAATGAATAATAAAAAATTAGCTAAGATTTTGAATGGAAACTGAAACAAACCCAAGTATTTACTGAAAGGAAGCTAGTAGGTAATGATAAATTTCCTGTAGAATAAACTTTGATCTTACTATCAACAGAACACTATAAATTTTTGTTATCTCTTTGCTTACCTTGCAAAAATACTCCTGCCTTCAGCACCATTTGGTATACTTAAGCCACACCAATTCAAAGCTCAAATGCCTTCAGTAATTAACTCTTTAAGTAACCTGATCTTCATCACTCACGTTTATTATTTCATTTTGAGACGTATCATCTTCAATAATTAAGTACAGAATTACTGCCATAAGATCTCACATCATCTTGAAAGATCTTTTCAAACCTTACATAATCTTACTGCATTTATAGTGTTTGAACAAAGACAGAAACTCCACACTCCTCTCCAAACCTGGCTTTTGGGTTTTTTTTTCCCTAGACAAAGGAAATGTATTTTTCAGCTTACAGTAGGTAGTGCTGAGTTGTTAAAATGTTTTAAAAAAAAATCACGATCAGTTGAGAGATGGATTTAAGAGCAGTTATAAAATGACTGAGGTTAGTTTTGAGGCCACTTCCCTGTCACAGAAGTTTTACAATTTCATGATTAATCTCCCATAAAACTGTGGCAACACACCTGGATTAAGGAAGATTGACAAATTGACAAAGAAAGAACATACACGGTCTTTGGAATTTACTCTACTGGTAAAGCTATTTAGAGCTGGTAAATATTGTCTCTGAAATGCAAAATTTAATTTTGAACTTTTTGCTTTGAGTCAACTGAAAGTATTTTTCAACAAGCAGATTCATAGTTACAGTTAAATAACAACCATAAAGTCAAATTCCACATACATTGCAATTAGACCTCACTACGGAAACAATCTAAATGTTAATACAGAGATTTAAAAACATATTACAGTGACTTAAGAATACATGATTTCAAAGAGGAATATCAGGGCAGGTTTCCATGTTGGCTATTGCCTTGATGTCACAATTGCTCTTACACAACTCAACAGTTTCTATTGAGATTGTTTTTTAGTCACAGATCAGTGTTTTGGTGGCAATTACAGAGGGTATAACTAATGACAGCATTGGTTTTGAATGACTGTAAGTAACAGAATAAATTACTGAACTCTTTTTGACAGTTAATAAAATTCTATGAACAGGAAAATGTATTATGGGGGAGGAATAGAAAGTTTTATACTACTAGAGTTTTTATTTTTTTTCAAAGTATGAGAACAGCTGTTTAATACTTTTTGATAAATTACAGTGATAATTAGAGCAAAATAAGAAATTTAAATGTCTCATTAAAGTTTCTTAGTATTTAGCATATTATAATAAGGAAAAGTCTCTTGGGAAAAGAATTTCCAAATAACTATAAGGGATGCCAGAAAACTGAACAGAAGTACTAGTTTTAAATGTGGTCTCTCTGATTATAAACACTCTGGAAACAAAACTGTAAAGGGAGGGGCTTGATCTCAGTTATTTTAGCACATCTAAGACTCCATCTACATGAAGACAAATGAGACCACCCACTGGACCGAAATGTGTACAGGTCATAAAATACCACCGGCACAAAACACTAGTCTTTCATACTTAGGTATACCTCAGAATTCCATTACAACACATTTTAAAATATAAAAATGTGAAGAATAATATTTAATTAACTAATTTGTAGAGAATGGATATGAAACTAGCTAATTGACTATAGGACAAAATCCAGTTCCCCCCAAATTTTGAAGATATCGCTTACAGAAAGGGGAAATTCACATTCCAAGTGTTCATCAGTGGATTTTATTTATTTGTGTATATGTGTCTACATGGTTTGTTTCAGTATTTGTTTTTTTTTTTAACCTAAATCATGAGGATTTCCTTAAGAAAGCTCAGAAGTTGCAAGAGATGGTTGGTCTTGCTTTGACAACTTCAGAACTGGTCACTAATTTGAAAAGAAAGTCTTTAAATTTGAAAATGTAGACAGATTCAAGAATGCATCTCCTTTAAAAGCCAACAAACAAGTATATTTCTATTGTTGAAATACAGAAAGTTTTTGAAGGACTTGAAAAAGATGAATGAAAAGTGTGATTTGGCAGATGCTTTACAGATGATATATGTATTTACAAAAATACAGTACGGTATTATAGATGACATACGTATTTACAAAAAAATGCAGAGAAAGTTGTTCAAATGACACTAAGAATATTAGCATATTTCCAAAACAGGCTTCCTTCTGAGGACCCTTAACTCCCTATACATCTAAACCCTAAAACATTCTTTTTTAAGTGAGAATTTGAAGATTTATATGATGATGATGACCTTTTTTCTTATTCTTTTCCTTTCCTTTTGGTTTAATTGCATGTTATTTCCTATATTTACAGGACAGAATACTACTCGAACAAGTCTGGAATGCACTGCAGTCTTTTATCTACTGATTTAGAGGGAACTGCCTTTGTAACAACCATCTGTAAAGAACTCCATGCAACACCCATGACAGATGATCACGTACACTGCTGCCAAAGGTCTTGTCTCAGCTTTCAGAAAAGCTGAAGAAGAATTTTATAGCTGACTCCTCGTTAGCCTTTGACTGCAACCCCACTGTAAATTTTTCAGATAGAAAAATTATATTACATCACGTAGAGCTATGTTTTTGCTGGGATTGATCTTTTATTTTCATCACTCAAAAATCAAGCCAAGCTAGATGTGAATCAAGGTATTAATTCTGAGTAATATTCTCTTAATAGGAAATTAATTGATACTAATGTTATAGTGTTGTTTTATACACATGCTCCATTAAGTTACACTACTCAGAGAATCCAGAAATGTAAGACTGGAACCTTTGAAAGACATTATACTGTATGAAGGTGGTACTATGCAAGTGGCTCCCTACAGTATCTGATCACTTTCTCTTCCCTGGACAGAATTATAGTTTTGCACATTATATATTCCAGCTCAAAAGAACATATGACATAGAGGGAGTCTGCTTCCATCACCACTTCCTCATCAGAAAATGGAAAAACTGAAAGAAAACCTCACTTTCTTTTTAAGTCCTGCTTTACAACATAGATCATGTAGAGTGTGATGTGAAGTTTTTGTGTAGTTCCAGGGACAGAAAAAGGAGAAGGGAAGGACTTTCTGTGTTTCCCGTTTATTTTCTCTGCTCCTACCATTTCTCTTTTTCCAGAGAGATGTAAGAGAATAAATTAAATAAATAAATAAATAAACAAGCCCCAACACCACCACCTAAAATCCAAAAGAAGTCATCTCTACATAAATGTTTGCAAATAGTTTTTTTTAATGGCTGCCTATAGTACAGCAAATTTTCTATATTTTCATGTGTTAAATCCCTAAATATTGTAGAGTGAATGGATGTGAGGATGTTATTAGAAAATTCAAGAATATAAGCTTTTTTCCCCAGTTCCAAAAAAAACCACTAGCCTAACAGCACTTCAAGTGCTTTAAAAATATTTTAAAAGGAAAATAAAAGTAGCTTTACTTCAGAATTAAACTCTCTTTGCAAATGTATGCCTGTACAAACTTTCATCTACTCATGTTACACTCTCTAATTGCAGGATTTTCACCAGAATGTGACATTCTGGTCACATTTTCAGTAAAGGTAAAGAAAAAAAAATCTTTTCTAAAGACGGTGTAATCAAATACTTTATTTTCTCTGCACGTGACAGGTAATAGTTGGGCACATGGAGGCTGCTACATACGCTTCGAGCTGTGTGACATGAATGAACAATAATTGAGCCTGGCATTGTTTGCAAACTACACAAGTAACAAGAACAATTTCAGTGTTTGGGTTTTTATTTAACTTAAATCACATTCCTGTGCAACGTAGTAATACTGGTTTTATTCGAGTTTTATAATATTAGGTCAAATGGGATTAAAACCCACAAGTAGTTAAACAACAAAGGTTTCCTTTGTTAAAATGAAGCCAATACTACTGTGCGGTCACTGGCCCTTCATTTCCTTACAAAGCAATTCCCCAGTGTTATCGGAAACCCATGGAAGTTGTTTGCAGCTGTACCCATTTCCTATTTCACTTCACGCGGTCTCCAAATCAGACACATACACACAAAAAGATACTACTTTAAAGGCTACAGTGTAAAATGATAAAATCATGTGAGGTAGATGATTTGCCCATGAGCTATTAACATTTTATAACTTCACAAAACTCTAACAATTACTAGGGACGAACAGACAGCGAGAGCCACAGACGCGGTGTTACAAAAATTTTAATCACATTGTTTGATAGAACAAACTTTTTATATTAAAATAGCATTCTATTTTGGGGTTGCATATGTAAAAATATTCTTAAATCAGCACTTAATTTGAAAGTTGTTGTTAACTTGGCAATGCATGTTTTCAAATGTGGTATAATCTGTGAAACAAAAACTGTCACAATTCTAAATTGCCACAGGATCAATTTAGTGTAAGCACTTTCAAACACTTGAGGTGGTAAGAGCATAGAAAAACAAGAAAAAAAGAGCAAAAGTTACCCCAAATGCTTGTCTTCAGATTTAGTCACTCAAACAAGGAAAATCCTGAGCCAAACTGCCTTATCATCTTAATTTGACTGTCTTGTATCTGTGCACCAAGGCACACAAACTCAGGCATCTTGGGAGCACAGGATACAGTGGGTTCTGAAACGGGCAATTACTCAATGCTTCTGCTGGAATTCCCTGTGTAAGAAAAGCCTTATCTTAATGGCCTAACTCCTACACCACAAGATTACTAGTTTCCTCAAAGGAATGGCCCTGGCATTCTCATGATAATACCCAAGTGCTTCATAAATATGAATGAATATATCTTCACAACACTCCTGGTCCTGCAATTATTCCTATTTTATACCTCCAAAACTGAAATATGGGGAAATTAACACTCAAAATTCATTCTGTCATTATTCTGTCCAGGTTACGAAGCCAAATCTAGATTTTGGAAATATGCATCATTTTTGTATCAGGCTGCATTAAAGGCATAGAAAACTATACTTTTGCACTCAGCATTTCTGCAAATCCAACTCAAAACTGCTATACAGAGCAACATTGAGTAAATCCCTGCCTCATTTGGTATTATTGTTTTTAATTTCTGAAGTGAGGCAAGGCTTCTAGACAAAGTGTTATTTACTACCCAATCCTGAGTCTTTCCCCAAGCCAAATCAAGTCTGTACAATAAATGTAAGTCCTAGGGGAGTGGAAATAAGCACACCAATTTGGCAAAAAGATCAGAAATTATTTCTGGCCTGAACACATGGGCAAGGTAATCCAAAAGAAGTACAAGAGTCTTCCCTCGTATCTGGTTAGGACTCCAGTTTCTTGCTCAGAAATACCAAGGAGAAGTGGATCTCCTTTCAGTATGCAAATGCAGTTTTTGCCATTCTAATGCATATACTGTCTACGGTACTACAAGCTTCTTTCAGGCACCTTAACTCAGCAATCTTTGAGACATGAATTATACAAACGCTGTATCATTGAGTAGCAGCTATATTTTAAAATTATGCCATGGCAAAACTATTCCATCCATATGGAAACAGGTAGAGAGCCTAAGGGAATTCAGTGAGCTCCTTTTGTTTAAAGAGTTCAGTCTAATGGCTCTAGTTCTGCAGCAATTAAGGATGTTCTCCTCAGCTCTTAAATGTCCATCTTTTACATATGACTTGTTGAGCCATTATTGTTGATCAGTTCAAGCTGAATACCTTCCTTCCAATTTCACATCAAGTTTGCAATCCCACAATTTAAAGAAGAAAAATAGAAGAAAACTACAAAGCACAGGAAGCGATAATAGAAAAAGAATCTTGTTCTAGCCCACTATGATGGCACTCTGGGGAACTGTAAGTAGAGGTTTTAAATTGGGAAGCCAGTTTGCGTGCTATCCTTACAATTCTTACCAGGTACAACAAACCCCTTGTATTTAATGCACGTCCCACTCTCGTGTCTCAGATGGAAAGAAATCACATGTTTTGATTGAAAGCTCTTCTTAACATAAATACACTAATTCTCTCCTGATTTGGCACTAAGAGATCCATTTCTAAATGGTTAATCCAATACAGATTAGAAATTATATAATCATAATTCACAAACAGCTCATAACAGCTCACTTATATACAATGGCATTATCAGCTATTATTAGTGGATGCCATAAGTACCTCTTCCACTTTCTCTAAGAATTACTGTAATCCTGCTACCAACTCTCATGCTTCCAACATTCCTCTTCAAAAGCAATAAAGTAAATTAGATCTTATAATATGAATGAATCAAAGATGGAAAAGGTAGAAATCTGGTCCATTCAATATGACTGTGCAAAAATGAAAATATTTAGAAATTTAACTCAAACAATGTAATATTCAATTGTATTTTGTAAATACAACGATGGAGTTTACATCAGTGAGATGTAAAACTTTTCAGTCCTGCAACTAGATTGGAGTTGAACCACTAACTTTTAAGTGAAACGGCTCATTGCTCCTTCCTCAAAGCATGCATTTTTGTCCATTTGTTGCTTTCTCAGACAAAACATATCCAAATGCATCCAATGAAATAAGAGAACTGTGACTAAGAATACTTTGATAATTAAGTTTCAAAGTCTTTGGCCTTGTTACAAGGTAATTAAAAAGGTTAAAAGAAAAAAAAAAACAAGCAAGCAAATAAACCACACCCACAATAAACAGTGAAAAAATTACTAAACTGCTTTCTATTATACATACCACAAAAAACCTTGTACGTTGTGAGCTCCAAAGCACAAACCCCAGAACTTGTTTACTCTTCTATAATCCCTTGCTTCACGTGAGTGTTGCTAAAAGCGCAAATCTTTTCTGATCCTCAGTGCAATGGCTCTAGGGTTAAGTGCTGAGATTTACCATAGAGTCCCAGGATGTGTGTTCTGAAGAGCTATCAAATTCTGCCAATTCCAACTCCTTCTGTCTAAACATAATGAAGTGCCTTGGAACTCCACCATTTTTGTCAATTACGTCTGTATTTAATTTTAAGCTATTTTGCAAGAAGTTAAGCAGATATAACTTTAGACAAATATGTAAGTTACGGCAACTAATTTACGTTCAGGTTGAGTATTAAAGTTGTGGAATTAGTCTTTGCTCTATTTTTTTTTTCCTGCAAATATTATGATAGCCAGGTGGAATAACAATAGTTAACTCATGTGTACAGTAGCCTTTTTTCATTACATGGAAACTCCAAAACTAAAGAAAATCATATTTAATTTGCTTTAACGGAAGGCCAGGTATATCTGAAAAGATTACAAAATGTCCTGTGATGTAATGTGTTATATATCCTGCTCCAAAAACTGAAACAGCATTTCTGTGTGCAAAAGAAAGCTTAGCAATGTTTCTTTAACTAAGTTATTTTATAATTACCCTAAAATAAGAAAGATGTTTTTAAGTGCCAATGAAGATTTACTGAAGGGCGTACAGACAAACTGATCACAATTAGAAGCACAGAGATACTGCTTCAGCTAGTATTAGTTTTGATAATTATTTTATACGTTATATACACTTATTGTTAGTATTATTATTAGTATTATTTTTGATAAACACATCAGTTAATCAATGGCTCTTATCATGAAAAGAAGTATCTTCTTTCTGTGAAATCTATGTAGGTCCACATCAGCCAGTTTCATCATCTAAAAATTCAGGATTATTGCACAAAGACACACATCGTAGTGTGGAGCCTATAAAATTCTAGACATGAATTAGCCACTTAGAGTGAATAGAAAGCAGTATTTTATTTTACATAGGTTGCATATAGGTTATTGCTATTTATAATCTATATTACTGTTACATGTGGCAGTTCTGGCCATGGACCACAATACCGTAGTGTTAAATTCTATAAAGAGACAGAAAAAGATGAATCCTTGACCTGGAGAGGAGACAATAACATAGTATCAGCTGGAACATATTTTTAGCACTTGCCACATATTTTAAGAGTCCCAACTCTGGCCTTTCCTTGACTCAGACTGAATGCCATTACAGTCCTCAATTTGCCTTCGGGGCTGCACAGTGGCCCGAAATAACAACATCACACACGCTTAACTCTCATACTCTGCCACTTCCAGTGTTATAATGGGATACGGTTAAAGACTTGATGCATATTCCAGCCCTATCTCCCTTTTGGCTGAGAAGGAAACCTGGGGCCCTGCAAAGGTTTCTCTTCTTCGACAAATACCTTGCAGTGCAATAGCCTCTCAAGGTCCAACAAGGGGAACACACCTCCATAAGCAAACAAGACAGGATTTGATCCCACTAATTCTAGTCAAATGTACTCTTAATCCCAGACCTATTCTGATTAATTGAGGGAGATAAAATACACTGTTATAACTACAACAAAAGGTAGTGTCTTTTAAAGTGATTTTTCAACTCCTTAACGTCCAGTCCTAGTGAAAGTGCTTTCACCCCAAATAATATCTATTCAGGTTAAACGCATTCGATTCCTAATAGACAGAAGAGAGAGTGGGGAAGTTATGATCCTGGTAACCTCAGTCAAAACTCATCCCTACATGACTGCCTACCGCAGATTGACAGTTTCAAACCAAACACATACAGGAAAACCAAGACAGCTCATTAGATCACACGAAATCTTGTGTCCTAAACAATAGGAAGAAAATATACGTGAGCTAGCTATTTAATATTCATTAAACTTATACGAGCGCATGCTGGGAACACAAGAGAAACCAACTTCTCCTCTGCCCACTTCTTTTCTTCCCCTCCTCTCTGTGTTTGTTATGTCTATCTAGCATTACAATTTTAACAGTAATAGACATCAATTAATTTACCTATCCTTGTAATTTTAACTATATTTCTAAAAAAAATAATAAATCTCCTGCTGAATGTAAATCAGAGGGAGAATCTTTTCTTCTCAGTGCCTGTATTCTGAAATATAACTGAATAATTATTCCCACTTGGTCTTGTTGGGATTTTTTTCCCTTTAACACAGAGCTGAGAAGGACTCTGGACTGCACTGCCTGCTTCTACAGTACACGTGCCACAATAAAACCAAGTAAGAAACTCTCCTGACAGAAAATCTTTATTAGCTTTCTATTAAGTGTTCCTTATCACTTCACTATCTAGTGCGTTGAGCTCCCTCAAGCTCCCTTTCTAACATAAATGAGATTGGCAGTAAGCCACCGATGTGGAAAACTACAAACTGACTGAAGACAAGGCACCATCTCCCACTGTTCCAATTTTTCTATCCATTAAATAGGAATAAAGATGTTTCTTCCTCTCAAAACTTAGGTAAGGGAGGCATGCAAGTGCCTTTAAAAAAAAAAAAAAGTTTGGAAAACGCTGCATAATCACAGAATCATATGGGGTTGGAAGGAACCTCTGGAGATCATCTAGTCCAACACCCCTGCCAAAGCAGGTCCATCTGGTGTAGGTTGCACAGGAACATATCCATAATAATAAAGAAGGCAGAGAGCAGTAGGAAAGGACCAGAAGAAAAAAGAAGAGAAAATGAGCTACAAAATAAATAAGGAAAGGGTAACGAAAAATAGTTAGTGAATTATACAGTAAAGAGTAAATGAATGTAGATGTCCACTAGCAGTTTGAGCACTGCAGTCACCTAGTTCTTTATACCTGACTCACAGGCAATTTTACTCCCAGTTTTATCAATATCACTGATTAAGATGACAAAAAATACCAAAGTAACCAGCAAACAGTTCTTTTCAAAAACAGAAAGGGTGAGGAAGTAGACAGATGAGAGGGAAATTTTTTCTTTTCTGACATGTGTAAGTAGAGAAGTACCAAGAAATAAAGCACACACACACAGCGTTTCTGCATTCAGTTTAAAAGACTTTGGGGTTGAATTTCTCTTGTTTTACTTCTTAGGCTGCCTGTGTTCTAAAATCAATGCTTCTGTAAATATAGTATTTAGAAGTAGGCTCTAACCATTCTAAGGATCTTCTGTTGCTACAGCTACCACATATGTCCCTCTTGGCAACGTCTTCACAAGCAGATGCTGCACATGCTGACAAAGAAGTTATTGTCAGAAATAACCCAAACAACATACCTGTGTTTGCACTCAGAGTTTGCTGACACAGCAATTACAGCTGATACAGCTCAGAAGTCTTTCATACCCTAAGATGAAACAACTATGAAACAGAGTGAAGGCCACGGTGTCAACCCAGCCTTCAAAACATATTTTTCACCCAATTTTTGCTCCTTGAGGTCCTCTGAAATTCCCTCTATGAATGAACAAGAGGTAAATGAATAAGGCTTCTATTGCTCCCTTCTACTACTAGCTTTATTACAGATTAAAGTCATTCTCTACATCTCTACAGCACTGGTAGTCTAAAAATCTTTGTATTCTGAGAAGAAATTTCTGGCTGAATGAATCAGAAGCATCTCCTGTAATTTATATTGTTAAATAGTACCTAGACGCAACATATGAAAAGCTAAGCTGTGCCCAACCCAGCAAAATATTATTTAATTAAAACCAAACCCTTCTTTACCATTATGAAAGATCTGTGGAAAAAATATCTAATATATATATACTATTTTCTCTACGCTCATTCAGAAGCAAGGGATGTAGGCAAACTTTACATTGTTTTCAAAATTGCTTCAGTTAAAATGGTCTATTTTGATTGTTTCCTGTCTCTCTGCCCTACACACATTTCAGTATTTGTAGCTCACAGTTACTAAAAGGTCACTCATTTCTTGTACTTTCCCATTAAAACCTCAGTATGTTTTTTCTGAAGCTTTCCAAACAACCACTGAACTCGGACTCTTTCTTTGCTTTATTTAAGAACCACACCTGCAAGTTATCTTCCAGATTTTGTATCTCTTACAACAACAACAGTCACTTACAAAAATATTCCCTTCTGACTGTGAGACAAGTGAGTTTGCAGTTAATCAATGGCTTGCATTGCTTAGACTAACACTACCTGGGGAAAAAAAAAAAAAATATCCAAAAGCATGACAAAAAAAACCTAGGCGTGAAAATTGAAAGACTGAGACTGCTAAAAACAGTTCAGGTGAAACTAAGCTAAAATATGCATTCCAAGAGTATATTTACCGCACTACAAAAGCAAAAGGGCATTGACCAGTCTATTGTGGAGCTACTCTGAAGTATTCCTTCCCAAACTGCCCATGATGTGGATGTCAAGTACTTTGAACCAACTGCT
This sequence comes from Tringa tobata, assembly GCA_033628505.1. NCBI lineage: Eukaryota > Metazoa > Chordata > Aves > Charadriiformes > Scolopacidae > Tringa > Tringa tobata. The sequence continues at coordinate 1,212,726 of JAHREE010000278.1, forward strand.
TCACTCTCAAATCCTCTTCTACTTGTTTGTGTAATTTCCTAATATTGACACAGCCCAAGATACCAGGTTAACTCTTAACTATTGTGAAAGCACTGTTACAATGTTAAACCAAAGACATTTTTTTCGCCTGGTTTATACATTTATGCAAAAATGGTGATTCATTCATATGTAGAAAAACATGGTATTGTACTTACCGGTTTTGGGGTTTATTGAAAAGAATCCCTGTGGATTTCCGCTTGTAATCTTGTAGGTTAATTTTTCACTTGAGCTAGAATCTGGATCGAATGCCTCAATCTGAACGACGGACACATCTTTAGGTGAATTTTCCATGACCGCTGGGTAATAAACCGGTTCTGTGGTCTGAGGAGCATTGTCATTAACATCCCCAACTTCTATGTAGATTTCAATGAATGATGATAAAGGCACAACACCTTGGTCTGTTGCATAAACAGTTAACCAGTAATGTGAAGTGGTCTCACGATCCAGCCGATCTGCAGTCTCAATAATACCTGTTTAATAGAAAGAAAGATAATTACAAAATGCTCAATAAGTATGCAGAAATGTGTAAAAAGACAGTAAGCAACAAGCTAAAATAAATGAATGAGTAAAAATGAATGAAAACACTGATTCTACAATCTGTGTTAATTTACGCAGATAAATATATTGAGGCTAACCTGAAGCCACAAAAAATAAAATTACTACAACAGTTTTCAGCAATTATGCATTACAGATATTAAAACAATATATTATTTAATTTCCTTTCCAGCATCCTTTGAGATTTATCAGATCAATTAGCACTATTCATAAAAGCTATTTTGCCTAAAAGATTAAATATAATGAGCAATTCACAGTCTTTTGGGACTTGAATGACCCTCTTTACTCATCACTGATTATAGTGGATTTTATACCGTATTAAACTATCTGATTTAGATGCCAAACTCTTCAACTGTTTACCATTATTCATATTAATGAGCAGCTACTTAAATGTGAAACATTGTTATCTATATGCTTAAATGAATTATTTAACTGAGTTTTCTTAATGTGCTTATTTGGGTAGACACAGAATTGTCACAGAGAAGAAAAAAAAAGTTATACCTGAAGCAAACCTTTGCAGCATTAAGACCAACCAACGGCTGCCATTACTCTGGCAATGGAAAGCAGCACTTAGCTCAATTTTACACACATAAAATGAATTACCATGTAAGGAACAGCTACACAATTCACAAACTTAATAAAAATCTGTCTGCTGGGCCTAAAGGAGCTTGTCTGAGCCAGAACTAGATAAAAAACAAGGGACTAGAGTTTTCATCCACTGAGAAGGAAATACAGATCTATTTTTATAAGCAGCTTACTCTGCAGGGACAGTCGTAATATGTATGTGTTAAAAGGGTACGTGATGTGGTGTAACCTATATGATGGGAGAGGAATATTAAATGGATTCACAGAGCCATGGCACAATAAAACTTTGTGTTTTCCTTTTCCTGAACCAGTCACTCTTACAGGTTGTCTGATTTGAGCCATTGACTAAATAGAATTTAAAATTAATCTGATACCTGTCAGGGTGATGGACAGAGCAAGCCCTTGCAACCATTTCTGTGGAAATCTCAAAGGGCTTTGTCATGGCTTTTATTGTTTGCTACACTGAGATACACCAGTCCTGACTGGGATTGGAGCTGGGATGAGTCAAACTATCACCATGGTAGCTGGTTTTGGACTCTGGACACATAATATGACTTTGCATAATGTGGTCCTTCTCCTGAGCTCATTTACTCCACACAACATCTGTAGATACACCACCAGTAAAACAGGACCTCAATAAAACTATGCTAATGTGCTTCTGCAGAAGTTCTACGGAAAAGGAATTAACTCAAGTACCATTTCCTTCACACACTCCAGACACTTTTTTTTAATGCATCGTACTAGCTGAGCAAAATGAGATAAATATTGAAGAACTACTCATTTTTTCATTACTTTCTTTGCCTTGTAGGAAGCTGCATAAAGGTGATGAGCAGCTGAAATGTTAAGATGTCAGTAAGATCACTTCAGAAGGGCTGGAGTGGGTAGCATCTAATGTTTAGACCTGCAAAATACCCATACATAGCATTTCGAGCAACACAGCATTTCAGAACTACCACCAGATGTCAGTGTGGAAACTGGTTTTACAAAGTGTCAAAGTCTTCAGAACTGGGATAAAACGGAGGGCCACTGCAATTTGAAAATATATATGCATTACATACAGTCTATAAAAGTTTGCTTGAAAGCAAACTGGTGGCTTTATAACTTCCTTACACCTTTTGCATTTCTCTACTTCAGCAGGAGACTTGCTTGGGAGTAAATAAATTCGTTAATTACTGTGGCCTCACTTCTAAACCTAAATGCTGGATGTGTCATGCAAGCACTTCATCTTAAGTCTGGGTAGACTCCACAAATGCCTTGGAAAACTTTGTAAAAGCTTCAAGTCCTCCCATACACAAGACATAGTAATTCCCTTTTAGCAAGGCTTCCAGCAATGCTGCTGTGTTGCCTGCGATCAGCGCAGAACACAGTGGGCAGGCCTACGGGCTGAACCGAGCAACCATTATCATTTTACACCTGTCCTGCTTTCTTAACAGTAGCTACATCAGAAGTGGCAGGTTAATTTTAAGATAGCCTTGCCCTGATTTTAAAGAAACATAAAAAGAGACTGTTGTGGTAATGGAGCTCTCCCCCTGCAATCTGCTCAGCAGGCATTTACAAATCCTGCCACCTTAGTTATCAAAGGCTACCGCAAGGAAAAAGAAGACTGAACCTATTTTGCTTTTGTGGACTATCAGTTCTCAAGTGTCCCTTCTCCGAAGTCACATACTTGACAAGGTCCAAAGGCGAATAAAAAGTACCACGCCAAAACCCCAGTAACCAAAGAAATATGCAAAAAGATTACAGGTATAGTGACTAAGAGTACGACACAGCATATATGGGTGACTTTCTTTTCTGATTAATTTTTAATTTCCTATTAGATATGATGTTATTTCTGTATAGTTTACACTGATTTTTGCAGAAAGGTTCAATGAAAGGCTTGTAATCTCTCTGATCATCTGAACACATCATGTAACACAGATGTCTGCCCAACAGGGTAGCTCTGGTTTTCAGAATGTCTCCTATTTTCTGCAGGGTCACCCACACTCTAAGAGTGCATTAGTCAAAGTAACACAAAATCTCATTCACTAAAATTATTTTTTTTTCATTTTTCTTATGTCTCTCACCCAACAGATCCTGAATTGTTGGGTGAACATTTCTTCTGTATGTGCTGTTTACAATTCCAAACTGAAAAGCATCTAGGAAACCAATTTTATGATCAATCACATATGCAAAAATGTCTATGTAACAGTTTAACACTAATCAGCAGATCAATTCCTGAATGAACATTTCCTAGAGGCATAAAGGGTACTTAAAAAAACCTCCATGTACCCCACTAACAGTTCAAAATAGATGGAATAGACAGGTACGTACACAAGTTGGAAAACTTACTAGAGATGGGCATCACACATAAGTGGATTGCTTTGCCAATGTTAAAAACAAAGGCTCAAAAAGCCACCCCTCCCATGTAAAAGCCACGCAAAAGGGGACAAGAGGATGGGGAGCAAAAGTTTTCCTTTACCCCTTGTACATTGCGGGGGGTGGAGGAGAGGTCACCACACCTAGCTGTCCTTTGTCACTCAAAGCTGCAGGCGCCAGGAGGGAAGGGATGACTGGTCTATTAATATGAGTCAGCTTTCTCCCAGTTGTTTCCACCCAGCAATAAAATGGAACAGATACTGATCCAATGCATGTTCTGGGGTGGGGGGAAGCTCTGACTACCAAAGCCTGAGTTTCTTCTGGTTCTGCATCAGCCCTTTGTGTGACAAAACACAATCAACACTAAACGCATACATGGAGTACTTGGGGTTTTCTTCTTTCCCCTTTCAACATTACTATACAATCTGACCTTACATCAGTAATTACAAAACACCATACTTTTTTCATTACTCTAGTTGAATTTGCTCCTGCTTCTGCAAGTTGAACACTAAATCTTTCCTGATTTTACCCATGAGAACACTAACAGCTTCACCTTTAATTTCTATGCAATAATAATGAATACAAACGCATGCAAACTTCAGTAGTCTACTATACCTTCTAAAAAACACAATCCCAAAGAATTTAAATAAGGCAACTTTTTTTTTTTTTAGCAAAGATAACAATAATTCTCCCTCCACATCAGAGGTCTAGAACCAATCCTTAAGGTATCATTGGTTGGTGTGCCAACTTACTGTGATTGCAAACATTGACTATAGCGGCCTATTTTACATATTAAGGCAGTATAATACTGCGTGCTGTACCGAGTTCATAAATTCACTGGCTTCTAGTTCTACTGGCTCTCAAGACAGCAGAGAGAAAAATGGTGGGAACTCATATATCAAAGAGCAGTAATAAAACAATCTAGGTGAGAGTTAATTTGTTTTAATCTCACAATCAGCTAAATCCATTAAGCATCAGTAAGATGTTGATCAGTATCATCAGTTTCAGCAGTGTATTTTGGCTCCTAGAAAGTATTTGCACCTTTTTCTTCAAGTGGTGCAGAGCACATTTAGGGAGTGCAGCTTAAGTGCTTCTGTTATATCTTCAATGCTGTAAAAGCTCCATCTCTGCTCTAATTCTTCTCCCATTCACAGAAAAATCTTTAATCAGCGAGTTTCCCATCCATTCTCTACACTAAGGCAATTTGGCAACTTTAACTTTTACAAACCATTTGAGTTTTATGTAGCAAGACAAATAGAGGAATCTTCCACAGAGAACCACTAAAGAATCTTCAGCATGTACGGTAATCCCAAAGACTTGTAAATATTATTGTTCAAAAAATACAGTGAAGCGAGGATTCCAAAAACATTTTTCACTTGGCTGGATGTGCAATCTTGAAGCCTTTCAGGTGGTCAGGATAAAAAAAGAAATTCATATTCAGTCACTAACCACCAGAGGGAAGTACAAAAGAGCTCTGATGAAATGTTTCTCAGTCATCTGCAAGAGGACAGCAGAGCTGATTTTACAATATTCATAAATCTGAAGTTTTAGACTAGATATTGTTCCCACTTGATGCAATAGGATTTTTCTATCAATTTCATTAAAAGAAGGCAAAAGTCCTAAGTGAATACTATAGAATAGAATTTGGACAGAATTCAATACAGAGGAACAGGCTGGTTTATAAATACAGCAACTGATGAAAAATCAGAACATTAACCCCTCTCTTGACAAAACCAACATTACTTCCAATTTAAAACCCACAACCACCAAAGTCACTCTTTAAACAAAAATAAACATATAAATCCACCTCAAATCTGACAGTCTTAGATACGCCAATTCTATCTAATTAACAAATGCTCAAAGTATAATACCCCCAATTCCCAGGGATGATCCTCCTTAAGTGTGCTTATCCATGAGAACTCTCATTAACAATATTAATGATTCTGTAATGGAAATCAAAACCTGCAATCATTTCTCAGCAAAGCATGAAAATGCAGTTTAGCAGAATTTGCCCTGGGAGTGACGTTTGAAACAAAGTAAGAGAAATCCCTGGCCTGGAACACGATGACTGAAATCTGATTACAAACTTAATTAATCTAAATTCTAATAAGCAGGGCAAATAAAAAAGCTTCTTCAGCTGCTTTAAAAGCCATCTCTGGAGGGTGGGGGGAGGTAAGCAGTATTTTAAGAACTGCATGAACAGAGGCTTTGATCAAACATGACCCTCAATGAGCAACCAATCCAAATCAAAGATCTGAAAGTGAGTGGATTAAGCCTGTTATAAACACAGAGGCGTGTTGTCCCCCCTCAATGGCACTGAGTCTGCCAACACACCAGCCCAGACTGCAACTTTGTCTCCAGTTCTAAACAAACGCAATCTCACTGCAATGTAAACTGTCACTAAAGGTCTGCACCATCTTTTGAATTAAAAATAAAATTGGGGGAAAAGCACAGCACATATTGCAGTTTACTGCTCGAATCTCTTCAACCTCTAGATAGGCTCCATATATTTTCCAGAAAGTTACTAATATTTATGAAATTAGCTTTTTATGTGGAGACGGGTCCAAAGAACCCCAACTGCCAGAAGTTTATAGATTTTCTGGCCCAATTTCTGTGTTACATTTTGTGGAACTTTACTTAGTTGTTTTTAAAACAAAGAAAGAATCACAGCCACCTCACTGATTAGTGGTTTGGTTGTTTTGGTTTTTAAGTAGAATCTTACTAAATATAATACTATCATAATTTCTTTTCTAATGTTAAGCAATTCAGAACAGTTTTCAGATTGTTACTAAAATCTCCACACTCACACAACCAGAATAGGCCAGAAAAACAAAAACATTTTACAAAGCTGGTATTTTCCACTTTAATTAATTTTTGATTTCAAAATTAAGGTCATCTTAATTTAAAAATAGCATCTGCTCTAACCCACAATTTGCCTTTTGGTACAAGTTAGTGACAGTGTAGTTCTTCAATACTATCCAGACTAAACACAAATGAATGCAGACAACTTCCTTGCCAGACTTCTTGTTCCTATTCACCTCTTTTTATATGTTCTCTTTTTGCCTTTCCAGCAATACACCTCTCTTTCTTAGATTATTACCTGCCATGACAAGATCAGCATTGTCCTGAGCTGTATAAATACAGAGGCTGACAGGATAAGAAAAAAACCAAAAAATAACCAAACAACAAAACAAGAAAGAGCATCTGGCACAGGAGAAGATGCAGTGCTTGTCTGTTTCTCAGCGGTCCCCAGGGGCCTCAAAGAGGAACACATCCATACTCTTTCGTCCTCCTTTTCCCCTTGAGTAACTTCTAGAGGCAGAGTCAAATCAGGACAGTTGGCAAGTGCAATCCTGTGTGTTATGTATGGGGGTTTTGTGGATTTTTTTCCCTCCACTTTATGCTCCCTGTCAGACACAGTAAGAGAAAGCAAGGGGCCTTGGGAAAAAAGTGAATTTATTAATAGTTATAATACCTACCTGCGCAAGATAAAACAGACTACAGCAGACTGGAGTGCACTACTTAGAAGTACTACACCTAACTGTAGTACTCAATATAAATTGTGATTCTATTACTAATTGTGAACAGTGTCATAGCTCAGATTCTTTCCACTTTTAGTGCAATTTAAAAAGAATAAAAATTCTCTAGCCAATTTATCTGTATTTCTGTTAACTTCTTAACTTCTTTCTGATAACTTCTGGCCACCACTGTAGTCTGACATTGGGAAATGCCTTGAAGGAGCAGCCAAGCACAGCCACAGCTCTACAGGCCACAAAGAGTTTGTTAAAGTGAAGGTTTTAAAACATGTAACCTATTAAACTCCCAAGAAAAAATTCTTTCTTTCCCTGAGGCTGCTGTGCTACTGCACCAGGGCTCTACCAAGCACCAGTGTGTAAGGGATAACTAAGCTTTAAGCCTACAGTTCTTCTAAAATAGCATCCAATGTTAATGTCAACAAAATTTAATATTATTTGATCAGTCAAGTAAAAACCACTTGGTAAAACCAAAACAAACAAAGGCAGCACAGTATCACACCGGGCTTTATTCTACACAAACCAACTGTCCTTAAGCACTGAAGATTTCAAGTACATCCTGCCACAGAGACAAGGAACTACTCAGCACTTAAAACGTCAGTTGAAAAGACCAAAATCCCCATCCCGTGAATTCCTTGAAACAACCTCCTTCTAAAGAAGGAATGGAATGAGATTCTTTTTGCAGAAGTGAAATGTCAGCTCGTCTGCTCTATAAACAGGGCAGAATGCCAAGAGAGGCACTACTCTCTAGCTCTTGAAACACTAAAGGCCTGCAGCAGGCAGCGGGAACTTTAAAAAGTATATACAATCTCTCTTTTAAGAGATGTAATATTTTTGATAAATAAACTGAGCTGGAAAAGTGCCAGCCTCCCTTAGACCTATCAGATCTGTACTTTGAACAGGAAGCATTATGTGTTTTATGCCTCTATGGAACAAAGTGCAACAGCCACCCAGAGACACATGATTTGCTCTTCAACTTCATAGCAATTCAAAGCTTATCACTGACAACGCAAGCTACTGGCATATCAGACTTCTTGCATCTGAAGGTCCACACAGATTAAACTGTACTCTTTCAGACTATAAATAATCCTTGGTTGCAGCCCTGATGGAGAGCAGAAACTATTAGAAACTATTGCTTGCCTTCAAATCACATGTGAACAAGGTGTTCACTGCTCTTCCCTCTCCTCTTCTCCAGGAGCATTAATTAGGCACAGCTAGGAAGACTGTAACCTAGCAACAAACCATTGATATTGCATTTTGCATAACTCATGAAGAATTCAGACTACTTGTTTGCAAACACGTCTGAGGAATATGAATGTGCATAACTAATAATTCAATCTAATTTTAAATAATTTCATTGTTGTATTTCGTCCACTCAATGATTCTTCTATTTTGCTTGAGTAAAGCTGGATCTTAATTAACACATTCTGATTTATTTTTTAAATAGAACCATAGAATCGTTTAGGTTAAAAAACACCTTTAAGATAGTCAAGTCCCACCATTAACACAGGACTGCCAAGTGCACCACTAAACCGTGTCCCTCTGCTCCACATCTACACACCTTTTAAATACCTCAGGGACAGTGACTCCACCACTTCTGTGGGCTGCCTGTTCCAATGCTTGACAACCCTTTCTGAAGAAATTTTTCCTAATATCCAATCTAAACCTCTCCTGGCACAACTTGAGGCCTTATCCTGGAACAACAGAGCGTCTGTTTCACCACCAGGGTAGTTGTCTTATCACCTGTTACTTGAGAGAATTACCTTTCAAGTAGTTATAGAGAGCTAAAAGGTCTCCCCTCAGCCTCCTTTTCTCCAGGCTGAACAACCCAGCTCCCTCAGCCGCTCCACACAAGACTTTTATAAAGGCAGATTCCCAGAAAAATGAATGAAATTTTATTTATAGCTCTTTGAATTAAAAAGCCGGATACATTTCAAGTTGTGTCTTGTGTACCACCAGCTAAGAAATCATGCTTAGACAGGACTGTTAAATGGAAAGCAATTCTTGTTACTGTTTCAAGGACAAATTGCTCATTTTCTAACAAATGAGGGCTTAGAAACTTTTGATTAACTTATCACTACCAGTATCAGCAAGCTGATGGAACTGTAAGGAACTTGCACAAGTTCTTAAACTGGTAAATGCCTTTTCACTGTGCAGCTGCAAGACCTTCAAACATGTCAAGTCCACCACAGCTTGTTCTCTTTCCAGGGACTAGTTATTCTAAGTTCTAGGAGGTGGAGGGGGAAGAATATCACTGCAGAGCAAACATGGTCTTTAGACCATGTAAACACATCAACATGGTACAGGAACCATCATCATCAGAACAGATTTGAGATTTTAACTGAACAAAACCAAACTGAACAAAGTAAAAACTCAATCATAATAAAATGATGACCTGTTTTTTCTCTGAGATTTAACTTCACTAAACTGTCTAGATGTAATGAAACATATAGCCAAATCCAGTTTTGTACCTTATATAAATCTGATATGAATACAAGTTTTCAAAAACTCCTAAATTCCATTAAATAACCTAACATATTAAAAAAGTAAACAATTTCTGCATATAACACTAATGGAACAACAGAGCGTCTGTTTCACCACCAGGGTAGTTGGTGAAACAGACACTATCAGTGTCAACTCAAACCTGGCAGAATCACTTTTGTAAATGCATAGAAAATTACCAATGCATTTGCAGTAAAACACTTTTTTGGGTCTAAAAGTCAGCAACCAGAGAGGCCCAACATGTGGTCAAATCCAGACCTTGATGTAAAACTTAGAACACAGAACAGTTTATGCATCACTTCTGAGCTATGAACAGACAGCAGGAATTTGAATTGTGTTCAAGCTGAGGGAGAGAAAACATCATTATTGATCTCTTCTACATGCAGCTTATAAACAGAGATTTGAAGAAATACAGAATATTCAAAAGTTAAGAGCAGCTATCACTTAAACAAGCATCTAGAGATACTATGAAGACCTAGAAGCAGAGACGAGCATAAAGCTCTGCACCAAACACAGACTTTATTTTTAAAACACTGAGAAAACAGGTTTGCATGTTTTAGCTACATGCTGAAAGTAGAACAAAACATGAAGCTGAAGGAAAGAATTCTAAATACTTAGACCCAGTAACATTTTGGGTTCTAGTTCCTGCCACGCTGCTTTCTGCACATTTGTACAAAAAACAAGTCAAATGAATCGAAAACACAGTGTTTAGGCCATTTGTAACAGAAAAGAGTTCTGAAAACATGTTCTCAAAACTGTCTACATAAAAGATTACACCCAGAAGTTACGATTCAGTACTAGGTAGCCTGGGCTAAAACTAATAAATCTGCTAAGGTCCACAAAGATTGTGAACTTGCTTTCAGGAAGTCGGGGGGTGGCAAGCGGGAATTTTTGCAATTAGAAGATCCCTGATGGGGTTGCCTTAGAACTCAACTGATTACTTCCAGTTCAGAAAATCTTTTGGGACAATGGCAGACAGCTCCTATTGTCAGCCTCATTTACGGTTATTTTAATAGCTCCAGCTTATTTCTGTCAGCTAGGATGCTTGTATGTCAGGTTTTCGGACAGGCAATATAATTGCTATACAGAGGAAGAGTACCGTGTTGCTAAAGCTCGGTATGGAGAGACATAAAAACCCCCTGATGAGTACACATTAGGGAAATGAAATGTTAAGTCCTATGCCAATAGCAAAAATTATTGTAATACAACCACATACAATCTACGCTTCTTTGATGAGAGAGCAAGTAAAGAAAGCTTTGCTGTCTACATGAGCAGTCATTCATGATTTGAGAGAAAGCACACTGAAAAAACACAACCGCACTACTACATCAGCATTACAGCAGGTTTATAAAATATTAGTGAAGAGGGAAAAATATTAGTGAAAATATTAGTGAAAAAATTGCCAGCAGATTATGGGCCAAGCATGTGGGCTCTCAGTACCCACAAAAGCAGCTCCTCTTACTCTGTTACACGAGCAACGTTTGCAGGATCTGATGTAAATCTTTGCTCTAGTCATCCACACCCCGCCTTATTCAGGAGAGACTTCTGGCTTCAGGTGAAGACGCAACTGGCTTCTATGGCCCAAGAAATACAGTTACCCAGTATCATAAAACTAGAACTAGTAACTATGTTTAAGCAAAAATACTTTGGGATAATATTGTTACACTTTTCAGTTACCTTTAAATCCTGCCCTCTTACTACATTTTCATGACCAACACAGAAGTAAAATGCAGGTAATTCAGAAATAAGCGAAGGATTCTACAGGTCTACTGTTTGTTTACTTATGAACATCAAAGACAAAGAAGGACATTTATTTAATAACATTTTTAGAAGGTATGTGTACTTGCATGTGCATAAAAAACCCACAACAGATTAATTTCTATGTTCTTTCCTAAAGTTTATAAGAATTTCTACGTAAGCAGAAATGAGCTCGTATATACTCCTTAGAACTTTGGCTTTACCCTGCAAAATCCTTCTAACTTCACTGTCAGTCTTCCGAGTAGTAAGGAATTGTTGACAATGTGAGTGGTTATACTCTAAGAAATTAACTGGGAAACAGAGAGCCTCTGAAGGAAAAATTCCTCTGCAAATGGCCCCAGGAATTTCAAAACTAACTGGAGTTGACAGATTAACCCAGGTCCCCCTTAGGCAGAAGAAGAGGCTACAAGGAAAATAATGAGACGCATGGGAAGCCAATTATGCACAAGAGCAACACATTTAATTGTACAGAAACTGGTTTGTTGATCCAGAAGGATATAGCTGTTTAGACCTCTGCAAACTATTAAAATACCCAGATCGTTCTGCAACAAGTATGTTCACTTTCTGTGTGCAAATCTCAAAGTTTAACGACCATCTCAAATGAGGAAAATTGTTCTAGTATCCCAAGAATCTTTTCCCTGCATACAGCATTTCTCCCCAGTTCTCTTTTTGGTTGAAATTTGAACAATTGCAGCCTACCTCACATTACTTCCACAAAAGTAACTTTGAAGGCTCAGCAATTCAACAGAGCGGTCCTCCTCTTTAGTGAGCAGCAGTCACAGCTGTGCTCCACAGCAACACTGGCTCATGACTAACCCACATGAAAAAAAAAAAAAAAATTGCCATTTAGCATGTGCATGTTATTTATACTGATTTGTGTTTTGGACTCCTGCAATTTTGCTTCAAGCTTTTGCTCTCCAGACTATTTTGAGTTGCAGAAACTGCTGGTTAACAATGACAGTTCCTAGACCAGCTCTGAGCAAGAAAATATACTGATACCTACCAAAAGGCAAGTAGGATGTTGAGGAGGAATACTGGAAATCGGGCTAATGTTGCTGTTCATGTTACTGCACCATGTAGCTATATACACAATGGCACTTAATTACTGTCAACAGGAATGCTGCTCCCAAACAGATTTATGCTTATAAAGAAGAGCTGGTGTACCTGTGGGCAAGCAACTGCTGGGAGAACAAAGCAAATCCATGAAGTCATGAGATTAAAGCATCCAAGAATCCAGTGGCATCAAAAGACATTTTCATCCTTGTTCTGACAAAGTCAAATCTATTAACCTACAAAAGTATCTGCTTATTTATTCAAACTTTATTTCTACTCATGTATTCAGAGGGGATTCCACACTGATCACTACTTGTTATACTAATTTTTTTTATTGTTTGCTCTTGCATATGAACCAAAATAAACAAAAGAAATGTTGCTGAACTTCTTTGTTTCCAAGTGAAAACTTCAGGGCAGGAGAGTCATGAAGGCAAAGAACTTTGGGATTAAAAAAATATGTTTATTCCCTTTGCTTAAGATTACTGTATCAAGTAAATGAAAATTCCTCTGTTTGTAAGCAAATTCTTACATGGGCACTGAAGAATCAATACTAACAGCTAAAAAGGAGACTTCCAACTAGAAAACTAGAAATGACATATTAGATGTGAAGCATATTTATTTGTAAGTGCCCTGAAAGCTTGTTGAGAGATGGGTTCAGTTACTTCACATAAATAATGGATAACTGCTTGCATGGTTTTAGTAAACATTTTCCAGAAGAAAAAGAAAATTACTAAAGGTAGCAGAAATTAATGCAAGTTAACAGTTTAAAAAAATAATCTATACATTTAATTCATGCCATCTTTATTGCTTGATAGTGGAACCTGCAAGCATTTGGATACAGAGACCACTGAGTTTCTCTGTTAGAATTTCAATTGGAAGCATCTTAATTATTCCCCGAGGAAACATTTTTTACTGCAGATAACAGCACCTTTAGTAACAATAGCAAAGAGAATGAGTGATGTGAGTAACTCTCCACCAAACAAGAAGCTGTCATAGAGCCACGATAAAACTAGATCAACTCTTTCTACACTAGTACACTCAGTGTAAATGAAAGAACACTGATATTGTAGGTAACTAGTAGACCCATTTAGACACAAAATGCATTTTGCTCCTGAGCCACTGAAAATTTTTTCCTTCTTTAAGAAATTCACAGAATCTGCAGTGACTAGAGATACTGCACCAGGTGACCTCCTCAAATCTCCGTATTTGTACATAACTGTTCTCAACAACATATCCTCTAGTGCTGGCTGTTCTTGTGTTTGACTAGACTGAACAACTCAATTTCCAAAGGATTTTTTGATCACCCCTGGAACTACAGACGTATCATGGCACACATTTCTTACTCCATTTCCTCCTATCATCACATGCTGTATCAATATTCACTCTCAATTTAATCCACATAATCTGCAATAATCTTGTTCTCACTGTAATCATCACTCCCTTAACTTCTTATTAAACAATGTACATCAAAACTGACACGTCACTTGAGTCAGTGACGACTTGACAACTCATCTTTCACTACCAGTTTTTGAACCTGCTCACACTCTCCTCCCTTACTTCATCTGTATCTGGAAGGATTCATTCAGTCCAAAAATTCACTACAAAGTTTCACTGTTCAGCATGAACTTTTTTAAGCAAGCAAAAAGCTAATTGAAAAGTGCAAGTTCTAAGACATATACATATTAATATTTACAAGCACAGTTCTTTTCCTCTGGGCTTCTGTACTTACTTAACACACAAGTTGCCATTCAGAAAGCTGACTGGGAATGATGTGACATAGTGGGGACTATTAACTGCTTAGATTTTTATTTTATCACTTTTTTATTTTTTGAGCCATGTTTTCTCTGTATCCCTACAGAAGGTAATCCACTTAACAAGTTGTCATCTCTTCTTACACACTTTTTACTTTAAAATGGTCTGGACAAACCCAGGCAATTCGAAATACTACTGTACTAGCTAGTAGCACAGGTATGGAACCATATACATACACCCAGACGTCAAAGAGAGAGGTATAGGTAGGTCATTTTTCCATTTCTGATTAATCTGCTAAAATTGGAACTATAATATTCAAACTACCTTCAAAGTGAACTATGATACCGGATTTCTTATGCAAAGGCACAGTCGTCTTTCCCTCCCTCCCGAAAGTAATTAACATTCCTTGCACAGGCAGCTGGACATTTGTTAATCATTAACTGTCTGTGTAATAAAGACAGGGAGAGAAACTGTTAGCCATTCCTCACAATGGGACACCAAAAATATCTTTAAAACAGAAGATTTAGTGAATATTGTAAAATTATTAACAGTAACAAAAAAGCCATCATATTATCATAGCATAGACAATATTTTACTGACAATATCTGGTTTTGTGAGCAAGACTTTCCAGGTTCAAACTTAAGTAATTAACTCAGGAATTTAATCAATTAAAAACCCAGTACTTTCTAAAATAGAAAGAGTGAGTTATCTTTTAAAAAGATGACCTATGCTGCTAATCTCTTGGATAGTAAAATAATACATACGACCAGAATTGCAACACCAAATATAATAGAAGCATAACCAATGCACACATTCCAATCTTATCTAGAATCACTTTGATTCACTCTACCTTGCTTTCATTACAGGAAGGGCACAGCAAGGGCATTCCTCTCAGATCAAACAGAAAATTCCACAGACAGAAGTTTCCACATGTCTGATTCGTTGCAGATTAAACCCTTATCATTAGACAGCAATCTCTAATTTTCATAGAGACAGGATATACCCTGTCATGGCAAATCTAAAGGCAAAGAGAGGGAGGGGGGCAGAATAAAAAAAAAATAAAAAAATCTGTAGAATGGAGATGTATTCCCTGTGAAAGAGCATGTCATCCTCACAGCTTTGGAGATAGGGGAGAGGGGACAAGGTACCAGCATTAAAGCTTCATCATAAGCTTCTTTGTACTGCAAGTTTTTCAAGCTGAACTACCAAACCTGCTCTGTGCATAAACACAACCAGGACTACAGGCAACACATACGAGAAGTCTGTATTCACTTTTATTCATTCAGTATATTATTCATTCATTCTGTATTTGATTTTAGTGCATTATCACTAAAGTACCACACAAGTCACCAAAATCTTCATTTTTTTAACCCACATGACTGGTGCAGTTCTGTAATGCTCATGTACATTTACTAATAACACTAAAGTCAGACAGCTATTTTGTAACTGTACTTCTTACATTTTGAAATTTTTAATATAATAATCTTTTAATCCATAAGTCCTGTACAAAATATGAATAAGCACATTCAGGCTTTTTGCATCAGCAAAATAAAAATGGCCTCTTGTATAAGCACCCAAAATGATTGATTTAAGAAATATGTAGATTTTGGAAGCAATCCACGTCAGTGAGGATTATTCTAATAAGTAGATTGGGCAATAAAACAATGCAACTACTGAATTTTCTGTGTGTAACCTTCCCTTCATATAGGCAGATACTCAGTTCTGGTATCAGTGATGCCACACTGGCAAGTCTGCACAGATGCAGAACTCTGAGCTGAAAGAACTATTAATGATCGCTTCTACAGTTAGGTCAAGACAATTTATACCCACTGGCTCAGAAGTTTGCTCTTTAACCCTAATGTCTATCAAAATTACACAACTCTTTATAAGAACCATGAATGTATTGATTTATCCTTGCTCACAAATAATTTAAAATGAAATAGAAGCAGCAATTAGAAGCATGGATAGAACACAGGAGTTTGGGGAAAGCTCATTTCTGAATAAGGAAGTTATCTGTTGCAGTTCTGTTGACAGATTCTTTGGACATTTCAGTTTTCCCAAAAAAACCCTCTTTGATGGCACTGAATCACTAGAGATTTTCTTTTGTTGAGCCACATGGAGACTGCTGAATTGAAAATTCATTTTTGGTCATGTCCAGATGACCAGTGTAATCAAGTCACAGATGTAGTAAACTGGACCTGCAGTTTCACCTACTGGACCGTAGTTTTGGCAAGGCCCATAAGATTTTAAATACAAGTTCTAATGCTGCAACCACTGCATGTTATAAATTGTGGAAGTTGGCCAAGTACTCATGTAGGTTTGTGCTTTGTTAAATATGTCCAAATGCTGTATGATTAAAGTTTAAAATCTTCAAAGAAAAGAATAAACATTACGCAATCATTTCAAGCTCCCCTCCTTTGACCTTAATATGTACTTCAAAAGCTAAACAGATGCTTAGTAGGAAATAAATCCCCAACTCAACAGATGTACCAACAGTGATATGGCAAGATGCACCTTCCATAGCTTTTGGCAACCATTCCCTTTTATTATTCCTCTGCTCACAAGTACTTTTCAAGTCAAAGAGAGGCCTAAGCAAGTTAATAGGCCCTTAATATGTACTCTGCTGCCTGAATTGATTGCTGTTTATAAGGTAATCTTTGGGACCGCATGTGGCTCAGCCTCAGTTCATCTCCTACAGAGACACAGCCCCCAGGCAGCTCTGTATTCATCAGACCAAGTTGTAACCCAATCAACACCTTTCACAACAAAACAATTCTTTACTTTCAGCATCTGTGCAGAAGAGGAGGGGAGCCCCAGGTTCTCTATGGGATCTCTATCTGGCAGCTAAGGTGATGTTTTACTCAGCAGGATACCTAAGAAAACCCTCAAACTACTTTGGAAGATCCCCCTGCCGAGGAAAATGTTTGTCTAAAACTAATTCAGCTTCTTCCAAAGACACATTCTAAAAGATAGATTAACAACCTAATAGCACTTTGTGAGTTAGCATCATCACAAATGCAAATTATATAGTTTCCTTCTAGCCTAAGGAAGAAAAGTAACCAGCTAGCTCCAGGCTGCTCAGGACCTTGCTCCAAACCCAGGCCTCCTTTACTTCTGCCAAACTGAAACTCAACATTAACTCTAACCTCCCGCTTAGCTCTAGCACCTTTGATGCACCTGAAAAGAAATGTGAATACAACAGCATCATGCCACAGGTTAACCCTGTGGCACCATCAGTTCCAGACCTCAGCCTGAATGTAATCACACCCTGAGTACAGCAGTGCAAAGCTGCAAACTGTGGTCAAGACCAGATGGTCCCTGACAGGTTACCCAGGTAACTTCTTCTGAACCTGAGTACTTAGATGCACATGACTAAATTCAGTCAGTGGGCCTATATTTCTTCTAAAAAACTTTTTAAATTTCTCCTAATACTAGAGGGGATCTAAAGATACAACAGCTATTCTTAGTAAGCTGCTGTTACAGCTATTTGTACTGTCTCATGAAAGAGAGTTTATGTGCCAAATGCCTCATTTTTAAAACCATAACAAATTGGTGGAAAATATATTTTAGTTGCATGAAATTTTAAGCAAATGTTTTTCAAACTCAAATTATTACTCAATTTAGGCACAGTTATTATTTTTTTTTTTAACATAACTAAATTTTTCTTGCACAATGGCCCAAGTTTGGCTTAATGCTACTGAAGAAAAATACTGTAAAAACAGAATGAAACCACACAGATCTTCCTCTGTGTCAACTTCGCTCTTATTTTCAATATCATGCCAAACATACTCAAACCCACAGGGTATCATTAACTACAAAGCAGAAAATAAGACAATACCCCATTTTAAAAATAATCTACACAACAAGTTTTTAAAGTATCTGTAATCAAGAATCATAAATATACCTCCTCAATTTAAGTGTCCCACACAGATACAATTGTCTCTCGCATCTTGCAGAATAAAATAGGATTTCAGCTCTGTTCTGTGTGCATGCTTGACTGTCACTGAAAATTGTGGCAGAGAAGAGAAGTCATCAAAAACATCAGATAAACGTTTTAAAAACAAGGTTATTGTGTTTGGGTGGACATGGTACTGTAAGTGGCTTCATTATTTATTGCCACAACAAAACCTTTCTTCTGGTGGGCTCTGGAGAAGTGTGATAAGGACTTTTCTGTAAAGGATTCACAGGACTGCTAGTGGGAGAGCTGAACTGGGTAGATCTTGTCTCCCAGTCACATCAATTCAAGTTGTTCTCATGCTGCTTGTCTTTCTCAATTCAAAAGAAAGGGAATGTCCAGGCACGGCACAAAATAAATATGCCACTAGGAAAAAAACTGAACATATATCAACATATCTGCTTTCCAGAGCAGTTAATCACAAAATTAAACTTCACTTGCCCCTGCCCCTTCTTTTTTTTTTTTTTTAAATACTGAACTCTCTTCACAGTGAAAGCTAAGGGAATGACTATTTCTGTACTTCTGACCTAAACTACTTCCTGTATCCAGAATAAGAACGGTTCTATTTTTTATTATTATTGTTTAGCAGAGTTAAATTAATGTTCCTTGAACAGATACATTCCCAACATTTCTCAAAAAAAAAACCCCAAAACTAACCAGCATACACTTTCACCCTGACACACACACACAAAAAATGCCTCTTAAGGTCAGAAAGTGTTACTTGAATTCCTTTAAGAGCTTTAATATACACTATTCAAACAAATAGAAGACGTTTATGCTTGTATTATTTTCCATAGAAATAACGAGTTTAACAGTTTGTGCTCAAGTTAGAGGTTCTGACCTGGAATTCTGTTCCAGATGTCAGTGTGGCAACTGACTGCCCAATTCCAATATCCAAGAATAAACTGCATAATTCCTTTGATTAAAAAAACCTCCTCTTTGCTGACTAGAATTTCATTCAAATCTCCAATATACATATTAGAATCAGGTTTTAGCACTTGGATCTGCTAACTGAAGCGTTGATGCAGCCCCTCATTTAAAAGATTAACCTTCCAAATTAACATTCACAGGCTTAAGAACTTAACTCTGAGTTAAGTAGCTAAAACCTAGTAATTGTTCTACAAGGCGGGAGGTGCGTGTTTTGGTTGGCTTTGATTTGGGGCTTGGGTTGGTTGTGTTTGGGTTTTTTTTTTTAATTTTATTTTACAAACCACATCACAATAACCTTAGAAATCCTTACCCTAGCACATTTATACCTCAGCCACTGAAGAAAATTAGCTGCTATAAGCTACATGGGCAAATGATTAACTTCAGTACAATGTAATGTGGTAGTACAGAATTCAGTGTAGAGTAAAAAAAACTTGTCTAAAAAGCTAGTTAGATACCTGGGAGATTAGTCGGTGCTCTGAGCTTCACTCATGTCTGTACCCAAACTAGCAAGGGTGAAAATTTGCTGTGCAAAAAGCTGCAGCTGCTTAGTATTCTACAGAAATAGAGCATCTCCTAATCCAGTTCTCTCTTCAAAAGTAGTGCAAAGAACTACTGCACTTCACAAGAAAAAAAACCTCTTCATGGGAGAGGGTCTTCTTCCCACATTTTTAACTCACATCAGGAATTTTAGTGTCAAAACCTATGTGCCAATGAGACTGTATCTCTGGACAGAAGCTAAGCAGGAAACATCATTCTCACAACCTCTGTAAACAAACTTTGACTAAATCTTAGAGCATCTCCTCTTCATGGCATCAAACCCAACAGGAATATTCTTTCTTGACTATCAATATCACCTAATCGATTACAATTTTTATTTAATGTCTAACAGCTTTCTTACAAAAAGATTTGCTCAACATTTTTTTTCTGTTAACAGTTTTCAGTGACCTATAGCCTATATGACAGATCTGCAAAGACTCAAAATAAACACAGCACACAGTCACCATATGGCTTTGACAGCAGCATATTTGGAATATGTATAGTAGAAAAATGGTTAGTATTAGGAATTTAATTTTTTTTTTTAAATTTAAACTGAGGGAAACTATGTTCTTATATATCCTGGTGTTTATATTCAAGACTTATACCAAAGGGGTAATAAACTAAAGTATATGGAAGGTGCAACTTCAACCTGAAGCTGAAAGTGTGAAGAAAGTCCCATATTAGTAAGGCTGCTTAATTACAATTAACTTCAAACCAAATTATACTAGTCTCAGGTTTGATTAAAAATGCCTCCCCTACCTTCAAGTGGTTTATGGCTGTACCGGTACAACAGAGAGAAAACCTTTCTAGGCACTGGAACTTGATTCTCTACGTTGATAAAGCGCTTTTGACCTGTGCCAGCTACCAGTCTTCCCAAGAGCGCCGGGGCACAGTCAGGAGTGGAAATGCAGCAGACAGCATTCCCAAGAGACACCCTGCCTAAAGGTACAGGAGTTGTTGGGATAGATGCAGGCCAGTTGGCTTCTGCTCCAGACAGCGCTGCTGGTTTAATAGCTACCCAACAGGCACTTAAGTGTTCTGCTCCACTGATGATCATAGTATTTAATCTTCGCTAATGCCTACCTTCATATTAAAACTCAACGACAGCGAGTGGTGGAATGATTTGAAAAGCTCAAAAGCCAAGGATCACTGAAGAAACTGAACCTGGAGCTACCCCTTATGAACAGATGTAAATCATATCCTGCATTTTAATTAATGCAATTACAAGAACACGACAAAGAAATGTTAACACGCTTATTATGTGTAAGCAATTCTCTGAACCTTTTAAAAGTGTAATTCAGTACTTTGCTTTAGGTAGTTAAAATCCTATTCCTTCTCCTTAATGAGTTACTATCTTCCCAGCTGGAAATGGTTCTGGTAATATTAAAAATAGTGTCTCATAGCCATTAAGCTTCATTGATGGTGTTTTATGCACACAGAGATAGTGAAAAAAAATTAATTTTCTTCCACATGCCCCCGTTAACGTTTGGTTGTAGTTTTTTTTTTATTTGCTCCTTTAACATTCTTTACCAGAACAAATCATTTTTCCTTATCATGGTAGCAAGGCTACACTTGAAAATTACGTGGTTCCAAGAGAAGATTACACAAGAAAGATAAATCCACTAAAGGTTACTAACCACATCTGAGTCAAAAACTCCCCAAATAGAAAATAACCAGAGACTGGGAAAGAGTTAGAAGGAGGCATCATGTGTCTGCCCTGCTCTTATTATTCCTTCCACTGCCAGAGACAGCAACTCAGGCTAGACAGACCTTTGTTCTAATAAAGTGCAGTCATATATCTTTTTAGTCAGAAAATTAGTTTAATCACCTTAAACTTTGTTGTTATTGTTAGAACAGAATTACTGTTATTCTGTAAAACTCATGGCCTAATAACTTAAACTCAGGTACTGAACGAACAGAAAGATTCCTGGTAACAAATAGCTGTATTACTGGATTTAACATAAGTAATAAGGTTATCATGCATGAAGTTCAGACTACACATCAACACCCTCAACACCATCCTGGAAGCCTCAACATTCCCACGTGCTAGGAAATATCTCCAGTTGTAGAAGTCTAGGAAATGCCTGCTGGTGCCCTTGCAAGTTGAACTAGCAGGGAAAGTTGGTAACAGTCTGCTTGTAAAATTCACCGTGGTTTATGAAAATAGCTCTAACAAACCAACATCAGGGGAAACTTTACTGCATAGGGCTTACATGTAACACCCTGAATGCGGGTGTTCAATGGTTGCAAATCCAACCACTCTAGTACACAACTGGCTAGACACAACCAGATACCAGGGAATTCATGACTCTGCCTTGTTTCTGAACATCACCTTCCAGGATGGGCTCCCATCTTCTAGGATTTTTCTTAGACTGAATGACCCAGGGCATCTACACTCCTAAAGTCTGCTAGCTCCCTTGGCTATGTAAATTTTTGACACCGGAAAGAAAACCAAAACCAAAAGACAACCTTGAAACAGGATAAAAACCAGCTCTTAGTAATAAGCTAGAAGCCCTGATAGCTCAAGGAAAGGGGCAGTCTGCTTGGCAAAAAATCTCCGGAGAAGACCAGATACTGAGTAAAACTAGTGACAGTTCTCATTTTTACAACTGAAATCCAGTGTGGAAACCCTCTTACCATGTGCTGGTGCTCCCATGACAGTGTCACATCCAGCCCAGTGGGGGACACCGAATGGCCTTTTTCACCTATGTAAGTGGAAGAAGCACTGGGAGTTCTTTCAACTGCTGTTCTTGCATACTAGAGCTTCCATCCTTCATTTCAACTTTGAGGAGTGTAAATACTTAACGGAAATGCTCTGTTCTTATATTTGATGACCAAAAAGTAAACAGGAAGACATTCTCCTTTTCCCTGCTTGCCTGCTGGGATGGGAACTGGGACAAGGAAGAAAGAGGTTCTAGTATTGCCTTAGTCCCAACCTATCTTATGCTTTAGGTTCTCCTCCATAAATGCTTCTATCATTCCTTGGAGCTTTTCTAAATGGCAGTAGCAGCATGGTATTGACATGATTTATCTCACTTTTATTGCTCAGTGTTAATGGGATTTAGATGGTGCATGTGGGGTTTTTTTGTGGCACACTGGGATCTGTATCAACACAATGCAATTATTAAAACATCCCAGTCTGCTCAACTCCTTATCAAAATCTTTGGGAAAATACTTTACAGCTGCTTTAGTAGGCAATTTCTATAGCCAGTTGATCATCTCAATTTGCAGACTTCAGTCTAACTCACACATAAAAAGCTATCTTAAATTCCAACTTCTGAACGCACATACCTGAAGGATAAACAAATTGCTTTGTTGTATAAATTCACTGCACAGAAATCTTGTTTTAACATTTTTCCCTTCATACACCCAGAGTCACCATTTATTATGTCATTTTAATTTTATCTCTGTACAGTAACTGTCACAATGCACTGTTATAGTTCTGAATCACTATACATTGAGAGATGATCTCTGATCTCCTTCCGTTACTCACTTGGCTTCCAGTTAACAATTTATGAGCTGGAGATAGCATGAGGCCAAACCTCAAAATAACCTCATTAGTACCATTTATTTTCTTTAGTCATACTTTCGATATCTCTAACTTCTTGGGGAAATTAGTTTCATTACTTCATTACACTTAATGTGAAAAATACTTCCTTTTAGGTTGGTTACCTATTTCTTGCATTGCGAAAACCAAAAAGTGATATGAGAAAGGTGGTACAGAAACTATTGCAATTTTACAGACTTCTGTCATCTTGCCCTCCTCCTTTCCTGAGCAGTGTTGCCTTTTCAGGACAAAGAATACTCGCATGAAAGCTAGAAAATGACTGAATATCCAATTCTCTCCAATGTACTTTTTTTTTTTTTTTCCTGTGTCTTCAGAGCAATTAGGCAACAAAGTAATCAAAGCAACTCCTGAGCTTGGGCATATGGGTCTATTAGGGCTTCCTGTTAAGCAATTTACTTCTAAGGGTTTGGAAAGAACTGCAAAAAACGGAACCTATAAATACCAACTGAACCTAAAATAAAGATAAGTCTTAGAAAAAAGTGCTTAGAAGTTAGTGGCAAAGTTACATTACATTCTCTTGTGAAAATTCCAGAATTACAGGTACAAATATCAGAAGCTAATACAATTCGAAATGTAAAAATAATAAAAAAAAAACCCAAAACAAAACAACAAAACATTAACACTGAGAAGAGAACCTGAAAGCAAGCAAAAATAATGGAACTAGCTATTTGATCCTTCTATCATCATCAATCTAGTCTTTCTGCAAATGTGATTGTTGTCTTTGATTTCTAAGAAGCAGGGCACAAAAGGATTCCTCTTAGCCACCAAATAGTTAAGTGTTGACTCCAAATAACTTCCTAAATCCAGTTTACCCATCACTGAACAGAAAGTGTAGTATAATGCTTTCCAAGACAGCAGGAAGAGACGTGTAGCTCAAGGGTAAAGCGAGGAGCCCTTTAGCAAGCTGAAAATGTTACCAAGTTGCTTGCCAGATCTCCTCTTTCACAAATTCTTTAATGTGCTTTCTTGGCTAATTATCAGTCTGTTCCCTGTATCAAGGCCAGTCCATTTTGAAAAACACGACAAATATTCAGACACTGCAGTATAAAGAGTGCCTTCTGTAACAATTCCGATGACTTCTTAGCAAATAAAAAAGATAATAAAAAATGTCAAGACAAGATTTAAGCTACATTGTCAAGCTTGTAGGTAGTCCATGTTCTTTCCTCAGCTCCTCTACATCAACATTTGAAGGAAAAACACAACCTCTAAACACAGATACACACATTCCTCCCCACACCAGTGTCTTAAGGGGAATTTATTCACTAAAACTAAAAAAAAAGCAACCCCTTTTCACCCCTCTCCTCAAATCACTCTACTTTCATTCCTGAAGAACTGCAAACACTAGATACCAGATATGAATATAGGCAATGCTTTTCCCCAGCTTTGAAAATACAGAGCCACTGTCTTGGACAAGATTATTAAATAGAAGCTGGTTTTGTCCCAGGTTCTGCCAACTTTGTAAAATTGGCAGATTAAAAGGAACTTACTAAAACTCACATCAATTCTTCAGTAAAGCAAGCTGACTTTATGCCAAAAGAGGAAAGAAACAACACATGCAGACAACTAATTCTGCCACAGTAATAGTCACAAAAATACATGAACCTGTCCACATACAGATAAATAGGTTCCCATGTACATAACACTGGTGTCAAAACAAAAATACTTCATCACTCGTTCATTCTCATTACTATTATCTATTACTGGAACATTAAATTGGCAAACTTATACTCATTCTGTAGGACAACTAGGTATTTAATTCTAAGATACTATAACACACGATAAACTTGAAAGTACTTCTATCAAAAGAAATGCATAACAATGCACAAATGAATAGTCTGCACACATACCAAAAAGCTAGAAGTGAAACTACTATACTATGTCTTGGAAAGTATTTGATTCTCTGCTTTTAGAAAACCTGTTAAAATAATCTTAACTATGTGCTTCATTAAAAGCAAAGCTAAGAGAAGCAATGCTACAGTTCAAGCTCTGAAGTTGGTTCTTTAGCCACAAACTACATAAATTAATAACTTACTGTCTACAGAATAAAAACTATTGCCAGTAACAGTTTTTTCACCTAAACCTTGAAGAGTAAAGCAACTTTGGGAGTCTGTATTACCCACATTCACAATTGTGGGAAACATACAAAGCACACAGAATGGCTACTGGATGAATCAGATAGGATTGCCATTTTTTATTCTCAGTTACAAGTTTTTTTTGGATAAGATATCAACCACATATGTCATAATTTGCCTACACATAACTCATAGCTGTGTTTTACACAAGATACCTCCTCAATTTAAGGCACTTTGGTGGTAGCACAATATCAATGCTCTACCTTGATCACAGACATAAATGAATGGGTAGCTACACAGGTGTCCAACTAAAACATGAGAAGTCAGCACTAGAATCATATTGAAACCATAATTATGTTTCTTCTGAATGCATGACACTAGAAAAATGCTTGCAGTTGCTTGTCAATTTATGCGTTATTAATGAAATAAGTCAATAGTTCAGTCTGCTTCATGTATACAATGCTTTTTTAAAAGCTGTGTCTATGCTTTCTTTAACAGAAGCCTTTCCATGAAGAAGGTACTTATACTAACTTATAGATGGGCACCTGTAACAACTCTGAAAGAGAACTACCAAAACCAGCATGTATGGCAATATCACACATGCATACCTCCAGTAAATGAACAACAGAGACATTACTTAAGGTTAAAAAGCATGAAAATCCCTGCAGAGAGCAGTTTGCTGCCTTAGCTTCACAGTCCCACTCTCCACAGCACGACAGTGCTCACGTGAGGCAGGCCTTAATTTTATATCAGTGGTATTCTTATTTTTACCAGATGGCAGAGATTTTAAGGTCTAAGAATGGCTTTAGGTAGTCTGGATAGAAATGAGGAAAACAGAGAAAATTACTTATCAAATATATACATATAATTTTGCTAAAGTGGTAGACAGAACTACACACATTACCAGTGACTTTTTTTTGTCCTAACAAGAACATTTGTGTCAATCATGATGCTGCAGCTTCTCTTATCCCTTTGCTGGCATAAGATTTTACTTAGAATATAAAAATAATATCTTACCTTTTTCTTCATCTATGCGAAAAACTCCTATACCAGATCCATCTCTGATGGAATATCTAATCTCCCCATCTCGTCCTGCATCTTCATCATAAGCAGATACTGTCATTACTGAGGAGCCAACAGGGGCATCTTCTTTTATAAAGCCTTTATCTGCAAATACAGAGAACCGTGGAGGGTGCAAGTTTTCATTCACGTCGACTATCTCAACCTCAACATAACACGTAGAGGACAATGAAATGGGTTTTCCTTTGTCCTTGGCCCGCACAGTCAAGTTATAAAGTTGCTTCTTTTCATAATCCAGTCTTTGTACAATACGTATTGCTCCACTTAGTTTGTCAACATCAAAGGTGCCATCTCCGCTGTCCAAAAGACTGTATCGCACTTGACTTGACTGGCCTAAATCGGGATCATAGGCTTCTAGCCAAGTAATAATAGTTCCCTCGGGAAGGTCTTCTCGAATTTTCACATGATAATTTGAAGGAATAAATTTAGGAGGATTGTCATTAACATCTTCAACAGACACTTTCAAAATAACCGTTGAAAACAATTGAGGTTCTTCGGTAGGTTGGTCCCTGGCCTCTATTTTCAAGAAATAGACATGCTGTTCTTCACGATCCAGAACCCCTACAACTTTCACAATTCCTGTCACAGCATTAATGGTAAACTTGTCTGTATCTGTAAGAAGAGAATATTTCACTTCTCCATTGGCCCCCAAATCTTTATCAGTAGCTTCAATTTGAATTATTTCACTGTTTGGCTCTTTGTTTTCACTCACTTCAACAAAATAGCTGTCTTGCAGGAACTCCGGTGGGTTGTCATTGGCATCCAAAATTTTTACATCTAAAAGGTGCCAGGCAGACTTCTGTGGTATTCCAAGATCATAGACAGTAATATTTAGAGTATATTTATCTTTTACTTCTCGGTCAAGGGGAGATAAAATTTTCAGCATTCCTCTTTCCATATCAACAATGAAGCTACTATCGTCGTTGCCTCCAGAGATAACATACACCAACTTTCCATTGAAGCCAGTATCGAGATCAGTAGCATTCACAAGTAGCACGCTGGAGCCCACAGGTTGGTCTTCTCTTATCTCAATGCTGCTGGGGAGAGTACTTCTAAATTGAGGTGCGTGCAGATTCACAGAGTGAGTGTCAAAGAAAACATCCTCAACTTCTCCGCGGCTGTGCAATTTATTTGCCTGTAAGAGTTTCTCCGCGAGCATTTTGGCAACACCAGTTTCTTCACATTCCAAGCTGACTGGTTTGCGACTAGTAGCTACAGTTATGTTAATATACAGTGGTTTTGCAAAGTTTTCTCCATCTGTAGCTGTAATTTTCAAACTGTGAAAAGACATCTTAGCACCTAGGCCATCTATTAGTGACTGTTTGAGTGAAAGTACTCCAGAATTTGGATTTAGGCTAAATAAATCCAGTTCATTTCCAGATTCAATCTGGTATCTCACCAACTGGAGCTCATCAGCATCAATAGCAGATACAGTTGTTATTTGTTCTCCAACACCAAGATCCCTGGGGATTGTTCCCTCACAATTTATTTTCTCAAACAGAGGTATATTGTCATTGAGGTTATTTAAAATAATAGTAACAGGAACTTCAACTTCTCGACGATATGGTATGCCCCAATCAGAAGCTCGAATCCTTAAATTGTAAACCCTTGGCATCAATTCATAATCCAAGTCTTCTGAGGTACTAATAATCCCACTGAAATGGTTAATTGCAAATGGCAAAGGATTTAGGTTTGCAATGCTATAGGTCACATATCCATTCTCCCCTTCATCAGGGTCTTTTGCACTTACTCTCATGACACTCGTACCTATTGGCACATTCTCATCGAAGGAGGCTTTATAGGATGTCTGAGTAAATTCAGGAGGATTGCTGTTCATGCCTAGTACCTTAATTAATACTTTTGCAGAAGCTCTTCTGTCACTTGTCGCAACCTCAAGTTCAAAATGGGAGGCGTATTGTGCTTTTATGGGTTCTAAAGTCGTAATAAGACCAGTGTGAGCATTTAAATTGAATTTTACTTTGCCTGGTGTATTTTTAAATACATATTTTAAATGCGGGTAACTAGGCAGAGCTTTCACCATTATCACAGGTGTGTTTGGAGGAGCAAATTCACTTATTTCAGCTCTATATATCTCTTTTTCAAATCTGACAGGACCAGACTTAAATTGTGGTGATGTCACATGAACAACTTTTACAGAAGAAAACTGTGGGGGATTTCCTTTATCTTTAGCTTGGAGGGTGAGGTTGTATCCAAAAGGGTGGCTCTCCCAATCAATGTGACTAATGGCTTTTATTCTGTATTCTTTACCTCCTGGAACAGACCTCACTGTTTTGAACTGCTGAAGCGGATCACCTGCAACAATATTTAATGATGCTATTTCCCCATTTAACCCCTGATCATTGTCCTCTACAGTTACAACTGCGTAAGTTGGATCTTTTTCCAATTCTGATGGAGTCAACGTAACAGCTGTAATAACAGGGGCATATTCGTTTGCTTGCTCTACATGAACAGTTAATTTTGCCATACTGCTTATACCACTGCTACCATACAGCTTCAGCCCACGGTCCACAGCAAGAATTTCCATCTCATAACGCTTAGTGTCCGAGTAGTCGAGTCTGCCAGTTAGAACCACCACCCCACTAGTTGGATGTATAGCAAACACATCCGTTCTTTCTTTAAAGCTATAGTAGAACTCTCCATTTGTTCCTGTATCTGCATCTGTTGCACTGACTCTTGCGATGCTCGTCCTTATTGCTGTGTTTTCAGGCAGAGAAACACTGTAAGATGTTGGAGAAAACAAAGGCCGCAAGTCATTTGTATCCAGTACCTGTATCCTGACCTTCGTGCGCGTTTCAGCATTTGTATTTTTTTCAACTGCTTTAACAGTCAGCATATAATGGTCTTTCACCTCTCTGTTAAGGATAGCTGTGTTTCCTCCCTTGGTCCGTATTCTCAAAAAGCAAAAGTTTCCAAGAACATATTCTTCAGCTTTGAACAAGTTCTCATTGTCACCAGAAATAATTTTGTACCTTAGGTCCCATAACGGATTTGTAATGTAAATGCCCATTTTCACTGGATGCCCAACATAAGTCTTGGCTGCGGAATTCTCATACACAGTGGCATTATACTGTGCTTGTGTAAATTGCATTGGTGGAGCATGGTGAGGCCTTTGATTTCCTTCACAGTTTCCAAAATGCTGCACCAGCAGCATCAGCAGCAACAGCATAGTCAAGTATCTTCCCATGGCAGCAATTACAAAGAAACCCTGAAACAAGAGAGAGATGTGTTACAACTTATGACTGTTCAAATATTATTCAAAAAACCTTGATGTTTAGTTTAGAATTCACGCTTTTAAGAAAACTAGGTTATATCCTTTTTTTGCAGAAAGTTTCAACATGATTTACAGTAATAGAAACTCAGATAAATTAAAACTCCTAAAAAAATGCCAAGAATCAGCAAGACCAAAAGTCTAGGAATTACTACCTTGACATGAGGGGAACGCACAGCGTTAATTTCAAATTAACAACTCTATCAAGCAACAGGCTAGAGAAAACATACCACTGCTGTCTGCTATAAGCAAGTAAATGAGATCTGAACTACTCTGGAGTAGTGAACATTCACTCCAGTCCTCTACTTCATATGTGACATTGTCTTCCGATAAAAAAAAATTCTTATTTCCTTCATTTCACTGAGATTATAAAATGGCTGATGTTCAATGATGTGGAAATAAACCGCAAGAGTTGGCTTCAAAGTATCCTACGAGCACCTGTTCCAAGAATTATAAAAACTACAGAGAATTCTGTATGTATTGTATTCTCTCCAGCTCTGAGTACCCTTGTAAGAGTAGTGGATAGCAGCACATACCATAAAAAAATATTTTTATCAAGCATCGCTAAGTTATAAAACCAATAAAGAATAAGACATATTCCTTTATTCTCCTCCTGGAACAGATCTGAAACAAATTAGTATTGGGAGCTACAAGAACACAAATCTACCAAAATAACTTGAGAAACTATTATAACTATTAAGATTTGTCAAACACACTCCAGAAACGACAGGGAGAGATACATGGAGTTACACCCTCACTGGCTTTCCCTTTTGAAGAACTCAGTGTATCATTTCCAATACCCAATCCAGGCAAGACTGCTGTAGGAAGAAAGGCAGAAATCTCAGGAACAAGACCTTTGGGACTACCCTCTTATTCTGAGTTTACAGCAACAGTCTTTACTTCCAAAAGTCTCACAGAATAACAAATCAAAGCTTTGGAATGCTTCCTCAACAAGCCCAAGCTTTCAACAAAACCTTGGGGGAAAAATTTCTTTCCAGCTAGTAGAAAGCAATCTGGCTTTGGTTAAGTAGTACACATTCTTTTCTTTCACCTTTCCCTATTTATCCCAAATATTTTTCTCTTACCTCTCCCTTAGCATCTCCTCCTTCCCTGGCCAGTCTGCTGTACAACCCATACTAATTCCTAATCAAACCAATTCCTAACTGTATTCTTGTTTCATTCTTCCTGACCTTCATTCCCACATTTTAGCCCTAGTTTGCCCCCACTCTGTCTTTGGCTGTCAGCCTCTCCTCCTCAGTGCCCATCCTCACACTAGTTCTGTCCATCTCAGCTCAAAAAATATCCCATTATGTTGCCTTCTTCCTCCACTCACATTTTCTCCTGCAGTTATTTCTCTGTCCCCTAATTCCTATGTGCCCAGGTAGATACACGAAAGATCACATTGGCTGAAATTCCATGGACTGCCTCTGTCCACTAGAAAGCATTAGAGCAAATTAATCTATTTGTGTCAACAGTTCACTCCAAAACCTCAGAAGAAGCTAATTCAGCCACAGCCATTAGTAACTCGATGTTAAGAAGAGAAAAAGTTTCAGACTCATATAAACTATAAGAAATATTAGAGAGGAATAATAAAAATTTAGCTATCACCCTTTTGGAAGGAAAAAAAAAAAGCATGCCTGTCTTCTAAATCTAGTAATTAAGTTACATGATTAAAGCTATAACCATAGCAAAAAAATAAGAAGTGATTGAGCAAACAATAAAAAGCATATGAGCTTTTAAAAGCAAGTCACTAGCTGGAACCACTGCTTACAAAGTCTTAAAGCTGGATGAAGGAAAGGTTGGGAAGGCAAATGACTGTGAGGTTGGAACAGCCACCATTTCACGGGTTAACAATATTATTCCTCCCCTATCTACTCCTTTTCCCAGGCTGTGATTTGTCCTGGGAATAAACAGACCCTGGGGTCTCCAGGGCTTCATCCCCCTAACATACTGCCAAGTAAACAAACCATGTAAGCCCCCCACTGGAAAAACAAAACAAAACAAACAAACAAAAAAAAAAACACCCTAAACAAAACTACCCAACACCTGAAATAAATAATTGATATCAATACTTCTAAAACTCTGAGCAAGTTAAGATGCCATTAGACTGTCCTAAAAGACACGTTAAGGAATTATTACATCATTTTTAAGCAATCAACAGAAATGGGTTCTTCTATTCCGTCTTGCTGGAATTTTGGAAGCTATTGTCAAAAACTACTTAATGATCAGTTCCATTTGCGATCTGGTCAGATCTTCCCTTCCTTTCTTCCTCAGTTACACTATGGTTATTTTTTCATTATTATTTTTTTAAATTTATGCTTAAGTCGAAAGCCTAGCTTGACCTCTGGTGCTATGGCACCCTGTAAATCACTGCCTATGCCTATGTTTGGCAACAAGCTGTCTGAAGTGGTGTATTTATTATGTAAAACATTGTACCTGTCTGTATCTTTTATCATTTGCTCCTCACATCTCAGGCACATTAGACACAACGTGCACCACACCATGATGCATTAGACTGCATTAAGATATCCAAACTCCTCATTAAAATTCAAAGTCAAACGCATGTGTGTTTTACCATGACCATAAATATTTTTCTATGCCATAATAACTTTAGCACTTTTTGCTGCTTTTCTGTAATAACTTCACGTGGATCTTGCTCAGAACTGGCAAAAGGCAGTCTACTACACACGATGACACAACTACCAGTAAGAGAATCCATTCCTTAGCCCCAACTTCTAAGGTTTGCTGAGTCACAACCTGGAGCTTAAGAGCATCTCTCAGCTGAACAGTGAGCCACCTTAGATAAAAATAAGTTAGTCATTTCTGTTACATGACACTTTTTCCATCTTGTCATAATTTACAGAGCTACTGGAAACTAAAAAAATGTTGATCCAGGATTATCCAAAAAAAAAATCAACATACTATTATCTTGATAAGTATCTAAGGTATTAAACAATGCCAGTTGTAAAGACATTTAACTACTAAGGGAAAGTATTAAAGTGTTAAGATGAAGTGATAATGTGTTGGATATAAACTCAGATGCCTCACTACAGTGAGCCAGAATGACTGAATTTCAGAAACATTTTAGCCAAAGGCTACACTTTGAACTCCTAAATTTTTTATTATCTTTGGAATAGGACCAGTTTAGGATTTTCTGCATCCATTTTCAACACATAAGGCAACCGTTTGCTTAACAAAACATCATAGCCCGTGGTTTATAACGAGAGCACTTCGTATTTATTCTGAAAAGCTACTTTGAAACAAACTTTGATTTCCTATTGGGAAATTATTATTTGGATAATTTTTATTTATAGGCACATCCAGGTCACTCTTATTTATAAGCATACTCAGCACTGGGATACATAAGACAGTTTTAGTACTTAGCTACAATGTTAACAAAATTATTAACACACCAACACCATTTACATAACATGTATATGGGAAAAAGTACTCACACAACTTAGAAATATGAACTATCTTCACATTAAAAGGTATTAGAACAAGCAAAGTTTGGGGGCTAGCAGACTTCAAAGTGGTAACTTTCAAATGAAGATGATTTGGATAAGATAGCAGTCATATAAAAGACTGTTTCTCTTAGCAGTACGCTTACAGTATCCAGACTTCAAAGTTCATATTTTGAGACTTGAAAGTTTAAAACATAAAAATACAGAATTTTATAAACGGCAACCTCAATGCCAAGCAAGCCAACAACAACAAAAAAAAGAAACCACCAACAAAAAAAAACAGGCAAAACAAGCTTTTCTTCTATACAACGTATCAACAGTGACCATACATTGAGAGATTTCCTCTCCTAGCAATCAAATAAAAGTCACAGACAGAAAGAGAATCTAAAACAGGCCACACAGCCTCAGTCATGATGAGTCTTAGCCCCATTGCTATCCCTTTTCTACATGCAAGATCTGCCAGTTAAGTCCATAAGGACCCGCTGTAAGACTAAGCTACACCATTTACATTAGCAGAAGGAGAGTCTGTGAGCATGACCTGTTACACTGCTCTAGGGACACATCAGAGAGCATTTTGAGGACTAAAAGGGGTTCTTTAGTGCTGTTTCTACAACACTTGTCTACTGAAATCTTTCACTAACT
Organism: Tringa tobata; assembly: GCA_033628505.1. Taxonomy (NCBI): domain Eukaryota; kingdom Metazoa; phylum Chordata; class Aves; order Charadriiformes; family Scolopacidae; genus Tringa; species Tringa tobata. The sequence goes on from JAHREE010000278.1 coordinate 1,246,395, forward strand.
TTTAGCAAATGTAGTGGAGGTTTCCCTCCATGTGTGCACCAGCTTCTTTGATTTGATTTGTTAAGTTATTAACAATAAAGTGCCTCCACCAATAAAATATCCCCTATACTTTAAAGGTCAGCATTGATCAGCACACCTAACTGATACCACTTGACAAAAATGCACTGTGAAAAGTTATTACTGCAGTAACTAAGCTGTTATGACAGGATTCCTATTGTAGAAGTCTATGCGAGATTGTGTGGCTTTGTGGGCTGTACTAACTGTAGTTGCACCTATTCTTTCAATTGTTCAAAAGCAACTATTTGTGTAGCCTGATGGGGGAAAAAAAAATCAGGTTTAGCTGTTTCAACATGCTTAAGTTTCCAACCAAAAAAAACTTAACAGTGTCTTTTGCTTTTCTGGGAGGGAAGGTGTCCGTCTGTTTTGGTATTCAGAAAATTAACACACGATGAAAGCGTATGGTAACGTTACTTTACTAAAGCTGGTAAATTATTCAAAAAATGTACGTTGTCGCAGAGATTAACATAACAGTTTCAACTTGTGACTAAAGTCCAGTAAGTTTGATGCTTGTATTCTCCACATTACAAGTTAATCCCAAGAGATACTTTGATTTATGCTTTCGAGACCTTTGCTGTTGAAAGGAAAATGCACCAGCTTTATTCAAACAGCATGCTAAAAAGATTCTGAATCTGGAGTGAAACAAAGTTTCACACACAGAATTTCTACTATTTATCTGGAGGGCAGTTAGATACTAGTGTATCTAATACTAAACCCAGCAGCTGCACAAGGAAAAGCAGGCCTCCAATCTCTGAATGAAAGAGTTTGATCCAAATTTAACATGGCACCTTAAAGATTGCAATGCCAAAAAATAGTTTTAATAAGTTTGAACTTAGTTTTAAACTTCAAAATAAAATTGAAAAGATATAAATCTTTGAGGGTTTAAATGGATTTTACATTTGCTTACTTGCACTGATAACTTAGCCATATAAAGTTCTATGCATCTAAGTTACAAAACCCAGGAAACTATCCTACTACTGGGACGACTACTAAAGCTCACCTTCCAGTCTCCTAAAAGTGAGATTTTTATTTTTTCAGAGAACAAAACAAAAACTTAAAACCGAAATAGCTTTCAGCGTTAAAGTAAGGGGTTTTGCTCACTAAATAGCTGAATATTTCCACATGGTTAGAAAAGTAAATAGGAAATACACATCTATTACACAGCATTCCTCTCTTTTAAAGGAAGGGAGCGGAGGTGGGAAAAGACCACAGGTAATACTTCCCATGCAGCTGCCTGGGAACAACTTGCAGGCAAGTAGTTTAAACAGTAGGAGAACCTGCTGTTCGAAGGTTTTAATTTATTAATGCGTTTCCAAAAAGAAAGTTTATACTATCAGCGGTAAGGCACACTGTCACCGCTGACACCGAGAGATCAAAAAGCGCACCTTTCCAACAAAGCTTTGGTCTGTTTCAACCGCCGTAAAGAAGGAAAAAAAAAAAGGCAGGAAAAAAAAAAAAAGAAAAAAGCTGATGCTCTCTCCTCCCGGAGACCCGCGTTCTTGCCGGCTCTTTTGGGAGGAATCCAGCCGGGGAGGCAAGGAGGGACACGGCTGGAGCGCAAACAAAGGGAGAAAGTCACCCCGAGGCAGTTGCCGGCCGCCTCTCGCCCCTGCCGGCTTCCCGGGGAATTAAGTTTGCCGCGGCCCATCCCACGAAGACACCTTGCCTCCGGGGCGAAATATCACCGGCACCCCCTCCCTCCCCGGCGCAACTTGGGAGCAACCTGCCGGCTGAGCTCCGGCCGGTTCTCAGCCGAGCCGGGGAAGGAGTGGGAGGTGTGTGAGG